>JAFIDM010006943.1:10721805-10751477 GCA_023159025.1 Thereuonema tuberculata | reverse complement strand
AAAAAAAAAAAAAAAATCAGAAAAAAAACTTAAGAGAAAGCATTACATAATACAAATTACTGATTGATCAGTACTGAATGTAATCAAGACCATTTTGTAATATTCTACAAGAGTAACTCCCAATATAAAGATATGAAAAGCAGACTGTATGATTATAGAAAAAAGTAGTCTTTATGATCAAATGATCTAATCTCACAATTAATGAAAGAATTTTTTTATACCCTGCTAATTCTTTGGGTGCCAGCTCAAATTTCGACATTTAATTAATAAAACTCATATAAATATAATTTAAAAATTGAATTATAGACTCAACTATTAGAGCAATATCTACAAGGCATGTAATCAAAGATTCAGCAATAAAAGATATAAAGAAAACAATATATTTATTCTACCCATTTATGTATAATTATGTACAAATGTACTTCATATTATAAGCAGTTAAATTTAAATAACAACATCAACAATAAAAATATTAAACATGTAACAAATGATCATACATTATAACAATATCTTCATATTCAATATAATAAGTTAATACAGATGAATTGTGAGAAATATTCACAGTTGTTTGTAAATACATAGTTTTGCTTTTTTCCCTCAGCTATCCAAATCAGTTCACTTTCATAGGATAAAAGAATTTTTACAGCCTTTTTTTTTTTTTTTTTGATCCTCCATTTAAGTGAGGATTGCCCTTAGTATTGGTAATATGGTAAGTTAAAAAAAAATATAATAAAATGCTTAGATTGCCATATTACTGAAGAAACTTGAATATAATTTCATAAAAATAACAATAAATTCTAAAAATAACATAAAATGTTAATGATTTTGACAAAATTTATTATTATAATCAAAAATTAATCGCATACAATTAATTCCAAAAAAAATATATTTATATAAAAATTAAAACAATCCATCCACTGCTAATCACGAATTCTTAATTTCTAGTCATTTAAAATTTTACAAACCAATTTTATAGAGCTGTCAGTTTTCTTTGTATTTGACAATCACAGGTTTCTCTCAACTTAATGAGATATCTATTTAGAAATTGTAAATCCTTTGATATATTTTCTTAAAAATACCACAGATGCTAGAAATATATATATATATAAAATTTAATAGCAGTTGCAAAAAGGGGTAACCTTTTTTCAGAGACAATTAATTTAAGTATCCTTGATTCAAAGCAACAGAAATTGCCAGGTTTTACCCATATTCATTCCATTCCTTCGTTATAGGCTAAGCACAGACATTAAAGCAAATGCTGTAATGATGCTTGATTAAATATTATTGACTTTTTTCCTGGAAGAAAAAAACTAAAAAGACAATAGCCTTATATGAGTCCGTTTTCAAGAATTTAGCTGAAAACATAAATAAAGAAATAAAAATATATTCCAAGCTTCCTAGTTTCAGAAACTTCTTATCCATCGAAAGAAGAAAAAAAAACCAACAACATTTTACAGAGACTTCTCAATTGACTGCAGTTCTTCAGGATTTAAATTCAATGTCAATTTGGAGATTGAAATTAAATTTCAAAGTCATTGTGTCTTTAATTAAAGAGATCAAATTTCTCTGAAAATTTCAGTAAATTTTCACCACAATGGTGAATGGCACCACAAACATTGAAGGTCAAACATTACAGGGACATCCAATGCTTACTTACAAACTGAATAAAAAAAATGGCAATTGCATTATCCTATTAAGAAATAAAATAATAATAATGCAGATAAAATGGCATTGAAACATTTCAGCATGAAATTACTTAAATTCGAAGAAAGTGACTGCTTTCTTTGGTACTGTTCACTCCTGAGTTTAAAGCTTCTTTTTTTATTTTTATATATATATACATAGTTGTAAGATACAGAAAAATACTTCCACAAAATGCCATTCCCTATTTAATAAAAAAAAAAAAAACTTCTAGCTATCTTTAAATGCATGTCATAAAATTTAATATTTTTATGTACAGAACAAACTTTACATGAGCTGGCTCCCAAAGATTTCCTTTTTTTTTTACTAAATATATATTCTTCTATGAGTTTTCCCTTTATAAGCTATTTGCTCTAAAGTAAATGATATTGTATTTCGAGAAAAATTAATTCAGTACAGAAGAAAAATAATTATTTCAAAACAAACATGATGCAGTCTCTGAAAAAGGTAAGTTCAAAAAATGTATTAAATTTCTACATTCATTAGTTAACTTCTATCAAGAGGTACTTCTCTTCGGAAGATACCTGTTCAATATGAACACTTTTAATTGAAAACATTTCATAGATATGATATCTAATGACTTGTTCTTTGGGGATTTTATTATATATATATATGCGTACATATATTTGTATATTTTTTCCTTATATTAATCTGAAAGCTTAAACTCCATCTATATTATATAAAGATGAATAATAATTATTAAAATTCTTTTTTAAGAAATTTAAGATAATAATTCAACATTTCTAATCGTAATGCTTTTAATATACAATGCCAATTCAAAGCACAATACATTACAGTAAAGTTTCTTTATAGCTGTTGATTTACATTTTTTAGATTTATTTTATCTAAAAAAATTTTAACTTTTTAAAAATTAACCAATTCAAATGACTAAAAACAGATACAAAATTCTATGCTATTGCATTATAGAAAAAAAAATTAAAATAGAGGGAAAATAAATGTATCTTGTCTTATACCTAATAAACTTTCTAAGTGAGTAGTTAAATGGCACCTTGGTAAAGGCAAGGAATAAGTAACGAAAAATTTAGTTTTTATCACAGGATATATAATTGTGAAGTTTCACTCCCAGTCTGCTTATTGAATGTAAATAGATTCATTATTTTATTAATGAATAAGAATTTATCTCTTTTTTTTTCTCTTTTGTTTTTAAATAAAATAAATTTAATAAATAATTAATGTGTACAAACAAAAGAGGTAAATCATTTAGTAATTTTTATAATGAAACAAATTAGCTCAAAAATAAATATTTGCTTAAAAATATATATAAAAAAAAGAAGTTTCATTTAAACAACATTTTTATCCTTCATTAAATCATTACAAAAACTTTCTTGTTCTGTTTCCTCTTATAGAGGTAGTATTTATTTATTTATTATTATTATTGTTGTTTTCTTGATTTAATTTTGATACTTTATACAGTTTGTAGGCAGGAAGAATATTAATATGGAATAAGAAACATCCAAAAGTTTCAACTAATAGCAGTCATTTTACAATATGTTTATTTCTTATGATAATCTGTGTAAAAATAAGAAATTCTTTCAAAGGCAATTGAACTTCTGAATTAAAAATGGTTATTTTTATGAATCTTCTCTCAAAGTTTCTGTCAGATCTTCACATTGTAAAAAATGATGCTGTTAATTATAATATATTGTTTATATATATATTATATTATTCCCATTTAATAGTTACGATACTATTTCAAATGGCTTCATTTCATTGATAAGTGTTAACAGAAATTAAGTCAACAAAACCGTGAATATAAAAAAAAAAACATTAGTTTGTGTGGCAGCAAAAAAGTAGACTTTCAAATGAAAAATTAAATTTGTAATACATATCACATTTATAAAAATAATAAGTATAAAATGTTTACAGCAATTAAACAATAGCTAGAAATTATATAAAAACAAACACATAAAAGAGTTCTTCAAGTAAGTCTTGTGATTACTTTGGTTTCTTTTTAGTTTGATATAAACATTATTGTTTTCTCTTATTTCATTGAAGACTTGCAGTTCTTTTAAAACGCGTATTTTAAAATTAAGAAATTTAAGAATTTAATAGAAGTATTAAAATGCTTAAGCTTACAAATCAACAGATAGGAGCCTCGAAACAAGATAAAATAATAATAGTTGAAGAAAGTTGTTATTTAGATAAAGACCTAAAGTTGCAATTTAATTGTAGATAAAGATCTACATATTTTTTTAATTATGTATTTTTATAATAAACAAAGTATGCCATTATTTTTTATATTTAAACATTTTCCCCCCTAGTAAACTGGCAACTGGCAAATATATATTAACTGAAAGAATCGAACCAAAAAAATTATTTTTGTTAAATGTGATTAATATAATTTATATACTAGCTTGAATTTCATGATTTGCAATGAAGATCGTAATCAAATTGGGAAATTAAACTAAAAAATCATTTCCTTTTAAGATATTAATTTTTAAACTCAAGTTGTTGCTAAATGACTGCTAAATTAGTTATGGAAAAATTTAAATTGACAGGTACTGATACATATGGAATTTAGACTTGTAATTTTAGGCTGAGAAATCTTTTGAAAAAGATAGCAAGAGAGAAAGATACAGAGAATAGTGAGAGAGAGAAACTATCAAGAGAAAAATTATTATGAGTTGACAATTTTTTTTTTTTTTTTTGCAGATACCGATAAGCAATCAACACAGCAATATATGTTCGTTTTTATTTGATTTCTAGCTGAAAATCAGAATACTGATTTAATAAATATGATAGTGAATTTAAGGTGCATGTATCTGCTTTTAATATGCATTTTTATTATGCATAAAATTAGCTAGTTATTAAATTCGTGATTGGTAGCAAATTCAACTTGTTAATAGGGAAAATTTCTAAATTAACAGAAAAAATATTAATGTGTAATCATATTTAAACACTGAGATTATTTAAGAGGGGAACAGTACAAACAAAGAGGTAATTCAAATGCCAAGGGCAATCTTTCCACACATTTAAGTCATTTGCATACGAAACTAACAATGATCCAGAAAACTACTGTCCCCTCCTCCTTACAACCCTCTACACAGCAAATACTTGCATAACAGACAACGTAAACAAGTAAAACTAAAAAATTAAGATTGGTTAACAATTAATAAATAAATAAATAAAAGAGGTTTTTAGTGAAATTAATGAAAAGAACTTAATTTTAATGAAACAAAAAAATATAAACAAGTTATCCTTTCACATTAAAGAAAAATAATTCAGAAAAAGATGACTAAAATATAATATACAATCTGAAAAGGAAGGAAATAAATATAGTGAATAGGGAGAGGGAGGCCTTCATTGATATGAGATATGCCATTAAGACATTTAAATCTGAGGCTTATGTACATTTATGAAAATGAAGAATAAAAAAGTCACCTTATATAATCATTATAAAAAAAAATAATAATAAAACAAAATAAAACAACTGATTCTCAAGAGCAAGTCACCAAAGATAAGTATAACTCAATTGCTCGTCAGATGGCACTGGACGAAGGATCGCTTTTCAAGCAACTGAGCTCAAACCTGTTCTTAATTGGCTCATCTTCACCTGCACAAATTGACTTCCAACCATAAAGGTAGGAAAATTGGTTTACATTTTTTAAGGACATCTTTGCTTGATGAGATCGCTAGTAAAACAAAACTGATATCTGATCTCTTTTTGCTTACCTGTATTGGTTAAATTACCAATGGGTTCTTAACAAGGATATCAACCCTCTTCCATATGTATGGTGTTGTTTATACATGTGTGTTGGGAGAAGGAATGGCAAACACCATTGGGATTAGCAACATAGGAATGGCATTCTTTGTTGCTGTGGTTTAAATCTGTATTTGTATGTATACATTATATAAGTGTTATTAAGGTAATTATTATTATTTTCTTTTTTGTCTTACACGTATTCACAATTTCTCCAACTTGAACTGCCCAAAAACCATGGCAACATCCGGTCAACAATTGGCTTGCAATGACCAGAAGAATCTGTGATATAACAGAACCTCAGAAATGGCCAGAGCATAGTAATATTAACCATAATAATAGTAATAATAAAAAAGAAATCACTGAATTTTAAATAACACTGATAAAAAACAAAATCTGAGAAGAACAAAAGATTATGAAGAACAAACAATACAGCCTTATTATTACCCAACTGCTGGTGAAATTTAATAATGTCTGAATTTATATTTTATGTTTCTTCTGCGTGCTGGCTGGGGATGTATTTTCAGTGACAACAGCTGGAGACAAAAGGAGACACAATGAGACAGAGTGAGAGACAGAGAGGAAGGGGTATGCCATCACTGTTAGGACCCTACTTGCTTGCCATAGTAAAAGGGGATGTTGGAGACCCTGAGCGATGGAAGTGCACATTTTGCCATTTACCATCACGGCGATGCCATACCCTTGTTTCTTCTGCTTTAAAAGTATGTGCTATGCCAGATCTGAAAACAGAAATACAGTAATGATTTTCCATAAACTGATAATTGAAAAGCTGCATTTTAATCTTCTTTAACCTTTTTTTTTTCAATTCTTCCACACACACTGTGTCTAGTTATAATGACACATACTAAATAAATAAATAAATAATTGTCAATATTTTATAATTGATAGATTTTATGCAATATTTTATATAATAAGAGTAAGAAAAATAACTGCTCCAATCAATAGCAAACCTGGTTTGTTACTGTTTGGAGTATTCATTTATATATTTTCACAAATAAAACACAGATGTTTTGCAAGCGTTATATCACATACACGGTCACAAATAATGTTAATAGGAAACAATCAAAGTTCAAAATTATGTTTTCTTTTACTGAACTCCAGCAGTTCAACGAATGTATCTTTCTAATTATTACTGCTAATTCATTTATTCACTAAATTTTAGTGGAATTTTTGGAATTCATAAACTCACCCACACTCATTTATATTTTGAGTCCTACATAAAGGAAATGCTATAACAATCTTTCAAAACTTTATATCATCTTTTATTATATTGAGTGAATTAAATTCATGATAAAATTTGCAATTCTATGATTAAACTTGAGTAAACAGTAATTTACAGTAGACACTCGCTAATCCGACATGTTCGGGACTTCGGCAGTGCCGGATTACCGAAAATGCAGGATTACTGAGCATCGTCTAAAAATAGCCGTTATTGCGAGGATAACGGAAATACCGCTAAAATAGAGAGTCAAAAGGGCTATTAATAGGTATCAGGCCATTTTTCCGTGTTCTATTGTGATTTCTCTGATTTCGGTTGTAATGGAAGTGAGCACTAGACGACACAAAATGGTGGACGAAGATTTGTCATCACTGCCGAGTACGCCCGACTTCAGCCGATTGCCCGCGAACTCTGCCGAACGCGCCCGAAAGGCTTATTCAGTGTAAAAAAAACCCTTAGACCGATGCCGGATTAGTGGGGTTTTATTGTACTAGGAGTAACAGTTTTATGAATTGGCTTGTTCGGAATTTTTAATTTAGAATATGCATGACAAAATTCCCTTAGGAGGTAACTTTTCTAAATACAAAACTGACATTATTTTCATTTTTATTAAACTTATGATAAACGTTCATCCAGACATCCTGAAATATCCCCCTGCTACAATATTTCTACCAAACTTTTCAAGTCTGCTGTTTGGGTGGATTCATTGTTTCTCTATCAGAATAATTCACTTAAAAATCATTAGATGTCACTCCATGCCAGTTAAATTCTTCCAGTCAAAGTATGACTTCAAGTAATTGTGAAATCACTTGTTGACATCTGAGGAGTTTAAGGTTTTATGAGATGAGTTCATAAAGAAGCATATGTAATTGAAAAACTACTTTTTTTTTTTTTTAATTTTGGAATCCTCAAATACACAGCAACTTCAGAGCTTTTAAAACAGAGTTCTTGTGATCTTAATCAAATTATCTGAATCATTATCAATCATTAACATTATTCCTCTACCTCACACTCTTTTTTCATACAAATACAAATCTTCAAACAACATTGTGTAGTAGCTACAGTTTTGAATATTCCTTACTAAGATCAACACAAATACCGTATATTCTCCAATAGAGGCCCCCGGCGTTTATTTGCAAAACTAGCCTTGGCTCCCAGCGCTTAATAGAGACCGGCTGCTATTAGAGGCAGGCCATTATTAACAAAAACCTTCAGAACGCAATATTTTTACACATAAATACCGGCTAATATTACAAACAGCTACTTTATTTGAATTTCACATAAGACTGTTAAAGATAAATGACAATGTCTTTCTGTACCTTTCGCTGCTATTCATCGTCCGAATCCGCAATGACGGGTGGACACCTCACCGGAAGTTTCCTTCGCTTATTCCATCGCGCGAATCTTACAGGCAGTGTCAAATGACCGTTTCGGCAGCATTTTGTAAGGCAATGCACCGTAAGGTATTACACATGACTATAAAGTTACGTACGCTTACACTAGTACTGGTAGGCAAATATCAAAGACCCGGCTACTATTTGGCCGTGTCCCCTCTGCAGCCCAGCGCTTATTAGAGTCCGGCGACAATAAGAGCCTCGGCGTTTATTGGAGCAAATACGATATGTACATTTATCAAAATTTTTATGCTAAATTCATATAATTTAAAAGTGAGTCAATTTTGTGAAAGAACAATTACTTACTTATCCATGTACTGAGTAAGCCTTATGTAGGCTATGCAGGCTGCATCATCTCCCATTAAATGAACATGGGGATTCAGTACTGTTGTATTTATAGATTTACAATTTTTTCCTAAAACTAAAAAAAAAAAAAGAAACTACCATTAACAGATAAGAAAGTTTGTGTTAATAATGCAATAAAGAGAAACGATAAACATGTTTAAATATGAAAATTCAGCAAGAAAACATTAAAAGTAAACACCACCAACACAATTACAAGTATCCAAAGGTTTTAACATTTCTAGAAATTAATTACATAATGCTATTTTATTTTGTCAGGATGTTTAAAGATCACAAGCTGATAGAACATTATATATTTATTTTTCAACTGATATTCTCAAAAGGACATTAATTTTAATTTAATCAATTTATCATGTGAATTCTAAAACAAATCTTGAAAATCAATCTATCCTGAAATCAAATTATTTAGTATTTTAAGAGGTTTATTAAACAAAGATCTTTCAAATGTTATAGTAAGTCAATAGAAAATGAAAACTTAAATTTTAATAAATATATAATAATGAAACATTTTAATTAATTAATTTGATCAATAATTTATATTTAATTTATTCAAGTTCCTAGTAAATTTTGGAAAGGAGCATTAAAGGTTCAAAAATTTTCTAAGATGGGTTCAGCTGTTTTAATTGTTATTATTTAATGCTGCTCAGCAGCAGGTAGACAGTAATTTGTTGATGGGTTTAATATAAAGGATATCATAGTTCAAGTAATTAATAGAAAAAAGTAAGTAAGTACATTTAAGTTAGAAGTGATAGAGGTGTGGAGAAGGGCAGAAAGGGGTGGGAAGGTTCATAACTCCATTCATAACTGCAGTCTCGATATTAATCTGATATCTAGAGGTTTTCGAGTTACAAAATACAAATATAACATTAATTTGTAACTATCACATGATTTTTTTATCAACTGGAAAAGTTTCAAAGTGATCTCACAATTGCAATTTTTCCTCGTCCATATCAGGACAATTTTTTTAAAACTGCATGAAGCATGGATATTTCGCTATTAATCTATTGTATTAAAAAAATGGCATTTGTTCATATGTCTGCAACAACTGAATTGTGCAACAACTGAAGTTCGCAGGGTGTTGCCAGGCAACAGGAGTATAGTGGCATGGTCAACTCAACTGTGCTAATTCCGATGGAATGGATTTCAAATGGATTTCAATATTGTATTGCATGTAGTTTCTAAAATTTAATCTTTAATTTATTTTCAATTTTAGTTTTTAAGTTTTAGTTTTTAGTTTAATTGATGTAACTTGTGTTTTTGAAGAAATAAAATGTTGCTTTCCATTACATATGCGAGGCTTCAAGAGCTAAGTGACAGGTAGCTGTCTAGTCATAAATAATTCTCAATTTAGTCCATGAAGGATACTAAGGCATTGTATGAATTGCTTTATGCTGCTATCAGAGATCTAGAATTAAAACCTCCAATTTAAAATGCAGTATAAAAAAGTTCAATTTTGCTCATCAAAAGACCTATTCATAGAGCACTGCATTTCCTTGCTTTGTTTTAATTTTGAGAAATCACTGTGTTTAACATTTGTCAACAACAAAAACAATTTGAACTGTTCTTTCCGTAGAATAAACAAACAAAAAAAGCAAAGTCATAATTTCAAAACAATTCATACAAATGCATATGCTAAATAAACAAGTTATTTTTATAAAGGAGGCTATAAAACTAAATGTTCATTATACTAATATTAAAACAGATTTTTAACTACAGTAGAGTCCCGAAAACTCGGCACTCGATAACCCGGATAACCCCCCCCCCCCCCCCGGCAGGGCGGAAAAACTCCACGCCCTTATGAAAATTAAATAGCCTATTTTTAAAGGGCGTGGGGGTTTTCGCCCTGCCAGGGAGGGGGGGGGGGACCCGAGTTATCCGGGTTATCAAGTGCCGAGTTTTCGGGACTCTACTGTATACGAAAACTTTTTAATTTTATGAGAATTGTTTAAAAAAAAAACAAAAACTTTTTAACATTTCAAAATAAAACTAAAAGATTATGATAAGACTTTTACACCGCAATCTTTGTTTTTAAAGTCATTCATTGGTTTTTTTTTTATTTTTTTATTTTTCTATTAGTATTAGCATTCAAAGTATAATAAAGGAAGCTTTTAATAATTCTTGACAGTTACTCATCAGGCAACTGAGGATTTGCAGCTTTTGTGAACAGCTACTTTTGGTCCAGTTTTTTGGGAAGTTGGGATTAAAGGATGTATTTTTATAAATATATAAGTACCATGGATTCTGGTTATTTAAGTCACTGGTTAATCTGGGCAGCTGTTTATTTGGGATAAAGCTCAAAGAACAGAACCTAATTGAAAAATAGCCCTAGTTTTCTTCTCTTCATTGGGACAATATGCTGTTTATTTGGGACAGCTGACTAAGTAACGTCAGTTATGTGCAAGTGTATTATCGTGCATTGTCATTAATACTGAATTGTAGAATACTGTACTTTTCAGTACAGAGTTGTGTGGCTTTTAAGAATTAGTTTTCTTTTACATTTTTGAAATTTTGGAGCCTCAACAAATTGCCATGTGAAGACCTGTCACTAGTCGAAAAAATTGCCGTACTGGACAAAATAAAACACCATCCACTCCATATCAGTCATTGTCATTAGTCGGTGATAATTGGAGTAACGAATCTACAACTGCACATCTGATACACCAACAGAATAAACTACGAGAAGAAGGGACACGCAATAGAAAAGAGGGAGTATCCCAAAAACATAAACGTCAAGGTAAAGATGCAGATGTTCAGGACGTCCTGAATCAGTGATTTTCAATTGTAAGTGAATGAGGAATGTCCATCAGTGGTCCAATGTTGAAAAAGAAAAAAAAATACTTAAATAAACACTTTGTTGCTCATTTAAACTGTAGTTTGTCTTTTTTATATCATTTTAACTGCATATGTATTTACCTACATGACACAATGTGTCCCAAATAACCGGAATCCACTGTATATATAAGTTATATCAATATTACAGTTTTTTTCAATCATGAAATCTTTTGTTAAATAAAACTGAAACAATAAAGTGACAGTACCATTATCAAAATAGAATTTGTGGAATTCCATTCCTTCCACCAAATTGCCAAGCGCTTCTGGTTCGAATGAGGTCATATGAGGATCACAGATTTTACTGAAAATGAAAACAATATCAATGAGTAAAAGATAAGATGAAGGTAAGATAAGACATAAATACCCTACATAATAAAAATACTGATCACAGTAGTTTGTTTAATTATAAAAAACACATTGTATTTCCGTATTTTGGGATTGTTCATACTACTCAACATATTCAATACATAAGTATCATAATTTCTAGAAATAAATGAAGTAATCAATATAGATTATTAACACAGATCTTAAGAATAAAACACTTTTTTAGAACAATTTTTTTTTATAAAACTGGATTTTATCTATTGCAAATGGTGGCTTATGCAGTCAGGTCTTTACTAATGATGTTCTTCATAAATAATTTTTTTTAGCCGAGTGCTATTCACATTGTCTCAAGCATTTGTTCAAGCACTTTTCCAGACCACTTTTCTTTGGCATAAATAGGAGTGCATTTAGTTATTTGACTGATATTTACAATTTGTCTTCTATAAAAGCAATGGCATGTCAAACATTAAACATCTTCCAACTTATCTTAAGCATCTTTTTTAATGTGTTATTTGACATTCAATAGTAATCATGAAATTAGTCAATATATTAAAAAAAAAAAAAAATTTGAAAGAGAATTTGTCATTTAGATAATATTAAGAACAATCAACTTCCTCTTTATCTTAATAAATGACTAAATAAGATAAATGCTTTTTTTTTGTTTTTTATCCTACTTCATCAAATCATCAGTTTGCATGTTTGTCTCTCCTAATAACTGTTGAACTACTGGTTGAATCTTCTTGAATCTCAGCATGAATATTTGTGGACAAGGGAGGATCTAACTTTATATTTAATTTTTTTCTCTGTGTGGATTCTTGTCAAGAAATTAATATGAGAAAAACAGTAGAACCAATAGATTTCTTTCATATGTTAAACAAAGATCCACTTTAATATGACTGAAATTAATACTAGGGATGGACAGGACCCGATATTTCGGGAAATTTTCGGGAAAATTATAATCCCGTTTATCGGGCGGGATTTGCTTTACTTCGGGACGGGATTTCGCGATTTATTTAAATTCAACAAAAGGCTTAATAATGCTGGGATTATTAATCCTGGCAACTGAAGACTACAATAAATCATTAAGAAATACTCTGGACTATTTATTTTCCTTCTACCTCCCAATATTACATCAACAACAAAGTGTTTTCGTCATGGCGTTAGCGATCGACATGGTAAAGATGAAGATACATGGTAAAAAGTTTTGCAATAAAAAGTATAAAATGTTTTTGTTTGTTATTATTATTGTCATTCATATCAAATTTCAAAACCTGAACAACTATTTCCCATTTACTGAAGGAAGGACAATCCCGTCCCGATTTTTGGGAAGGAAAAAAAAATCCGTCCCGTCCCGACCTAAAAATCCAATCTCGTCCATCCCTAATTAATACAGATTAGACAACTTAGTAAATTATGTGGATTTAATTATTTTTTTTTTCTTTCAAAAAATGAATGATTCTCTACTGTTTTTAATCAGTGGATACTTGAATTAAAAAAAATTAAATAAATGGAGATTTTTCTTTTTTTTAATACGAAACTAATTCAAAGAAAGAAAACAGAAAAATGAGAAACAAGATTTTTTAGGAAAGTAGGCTTCAAGTTCTTCCAGGAAATTCTTATTAAGTTTTATAAATTTAAGTTATAGTATGTTGGCTGATTTCACCTTCTTCATTGAAACTTTGAGGCTCAATTTGAGTTATGATTACATTTTGATTTGATGGTTAGAGATGGTAGTGATACTCAGACCATTCTAATATCTTGACACTCCCAAGAAAGGGCCACAGCAAAGGGATAATATACTGAGCACAGTCCAGGATTAAGGGGGGGGGGGCAAAAGTGGGTAACTGCCCCGGGTGGCAAAATGGAATTGAAACAGTTATTTTATTATTGCATTAAATAGTGAAAACCAGCTACAGGGGCGGCATGAGGCTGACTCCCCCCCCCCGTGATACATTTCCTAGATCCGGCGCTGACTAAGCCACAAGTAATAGGAATTAATTTTATTGATAATGCTTTCCCTAAAGAAGACTGCTAGTTGATAAAAATGTCATATTAAGATTTGAGACACTGCTGGATCATTTCATGCTTGGCATTTTAAATATTAAAAGAATGATCTAATTTCTTAGTATCAAACTAAAGAATAACAATGCTAGAGAACATCACATCATATTCCTGTTTATTGTTCAACCTGTTACAAGGTTATGTTATTGTTTGTTTGTTTGTTTTGTTTTTTTTTTCAAGATAAAATACAGTTTACTTCTCTTTTGTATCCATGCAGATGAACAAGAATTAAGTAAAGTATATATTTAAAGACTATCAAAAACATTTAGGAAAAATGAAGTTAGAGTTTTTTGACTATTGACCAATATGTACAACAGAAAAAGGACAAACTCAATTTAGCAAAATCACTGGAATAAAAAAATTATATTCTTCCATGGCAGTAGATAAATGTCTGCTAATTACTATTACATTTCTTATAGTTATAATGCAAGCCTGAAGAAAAGTAACAGAACTATAAGAAAAACATCATGCTATGAATTTTTTTTTATAGTTCTATTAATCTTCTTCAAATAAAAGCATAATTTATCACTTTTTCCCTCCTGTTTATTCCTTTTATGCACTTCATTGTATTTTTTTCATTGCATCAGGATTTTTTCTCTGCATTTCCCAAATTAGAATCATTACAAGCTTCCAATCTTTTAAGCAGAAAAGGAATTAAGGAGTTAAAACATACAGCAAATTAATAAGAGTAAAAGCTCTAGAAGGAGAACTATAAAAGGAGAAAAGTAATTCTTAATGATTAAACGAAAAGAAAACAAAAACAGTACCAAGTAAACAAAGGAAAGGAAATCGCCTTTCTGATTCGTTTATGGGGAAGGAATTGCGATGGCTGTTTCGTCCTTCTGCGGATTCATCAGCCCAATCCCCGCCTTCCCCGATAAAGGAATTAGAAGGGTGAGATTCCCTTAGTGAAGGCCACCACCAACCCGGCAGTGACCTCACAAACAAGAAAAAACAAGAAAATTAAAGGGTGCGTCGCTAGATGCCCAAAGCCTTTTCCTACAACTAGTATGCAAAAAGGCATTATTTAAAAGGAACAGAAGGTTTAAAAAAGAAATTACAAAGTAAACAAAACATTTAATGCACTATTCACAGCACGTTAAATGTTTTGTTTAATTCTTAATGATCTTTAAAAAAAATAGATATGTATACATAGAATTTCTAAAAATATATTTTGCTTTAAGATACTGACGTGTATGCCTCAAAATCTCCAGTATTTATGACTTCAATTAGCTGCTCTGTCATCTTGATAACTTCTTGTTTTCGTGCTATGGTATGAAATGAAAATATTTTTGATAAGAGATTTGCCAGTTAATAACGCCAGCTGCTGTATTACTTCAATTGAGGAGAAATGAAAGGGGATAAATGTTAAACACAACAAACTTGTTTCTAAAAAGATTGACATGCTTTGCAAAAATGCTATTATTAAAACTACTTGAAATTAAGAATTTAACTATGCATTAAATTGTTTGTAACTGCTTAAGGATTAAATAAAAATTACTAAAGTTTCCACTAATTTATTTTTAAAGATTAAATAACTTCAAAACTTTTCTAAGCTCTTTAATTATAAATCTTAACAAGTTCATCACAAATTATGTTAGAATTTAAAAAGGTTAAAATAGCATTATTAATCTTTTTATCAAAGAACAAAGTAAGGAGATTAAAAATAAATTTTAAGTTCTATAAATATTACTGATAATTTTTATTTACTACTTACATTCTATAAGATGAACACAAATTAGATCCAACATATACATTTCTGTAACTTTTTCATCATAAATTACAGAAAGATGTAAGTTCACCAACAGCTGGTTAAGTTCTGTAAATTTTGCTCAGAAAAGGTTAACATAATTGTCACATGATGTACGATTTTGCTTCCAAAATACAAAAAAAGGCAAATAAATATTTTATTATGTGTATGATGGCCACTGGTTAATTCCACTAATTTGGCTAAGCTCACAACAAATTTTAGAAGATTTTTAAATTTCTAAAAAAAAAAAAAAAAAAAAAAATTCTTCTAAAGTAGAGTTGTTGTGTGTTTAACGGAATTTGTGAAAATTATGTATATCTTGAAGCTCTCAAAGTTATCAGAACAGCTCACGAAGTATAACTTCTCAACATCAACACTGTTCATAAGAAACTGGCTACACTTTCACTTTTCTCTCCATAACATTTATGGGGCATTAAAGCAAACTCGTGGACAAAATGTATAGCGTAACACCAATATATTCCTATAATCCATGTGTGGACAAAGCACACACAGTTACATATAACTTCCATGTTACCAACACGCTGTCTTATCCCTATGCCCGCATCATTTTGTTCATAACCTTTTATTGCCACAGAACCCTCAAACCTTCAGGACTTATTACATACTGTTCATTTAAATAAGATCACACTATCATTTGTGCTTTATCTTCATTTTCTTCTCTCTCTCTCATTGATGTGCACACTTTAGGGCAAGGGAGATATTTTGAACATTATACAAAAGTAATGATACCAGTTTAAAAAAAATAAATAATCATTCTGTCTACTTTTTTAAAGTTACAGAAACTATACTAACTGAATCTATAATTTGTGTTCAACTGATAGTAAGTATAGTTTTTGAGAATGCCTCCCTATACAACTGATTGCAATCATCATCCCTAAAATCCTTTGAGACGCTGGACATTTTATGCAAGAGTTGAAATTTATCAAAAAAAATTTTTTTTTAATTTTTCTACGTCAAGATAATTTGACATAGAAAACAAAGATGTAGTGGTTTCAGGATAATTGATAACTTGGAAATCAGCTGACGTTCATGTTACCCATTAGACATCACTAAGACAAAAGCTGTGAAAAGAATTCTGAGCTGGATGAGCAATTTTGTAAATATGAAGTATGGAGTCTGTGATCAGACATCAAATCATACCAGTGCACTTTGCTTTATGACATGGATAAATTACTGTGACTGAGATGACTTAGCACATATAGAATTCTTTATATACCGGTATAATGTTAATAAAAAAGTGTTTTTCCAAGGAATGTTCTTTCCTTCCATGAGATGTACATCAAGTAAACACAAAAAGAAGGAAACGGAGGATAATATTCCCAAACTCAAAACATTCTTCCTTTCAATCCTGTGAGAAATTGAATTTCATTGTTTGGTATAAAGTTACATCAAACATTTTTTATAACCATATAAATATTCATAGTAGTACCGAAATATGGTAACAACAAAAATAAAAGAAAAATATAAAATTATCCTGAAACCATGTATCTTGTACACAAAATTTCAAGGACTTTGTGGTCAATGGCCTCTTTTCTTTTCTAAATTTCCAACTCAAGAAATAGAAGAGTTGTGTAACGTATATGTAAATTATACATATCATCATCTTTTGATTCCTAAATTGATAAGGCACAATTTGAAAAGAAATAAAATGAAACAACAAAATATATGAGAAGAACTGCAGTGTAGTTCATATATTCATATATATATACAAAACAAAACAGAAACACCATACTGTTAGTAAACAAATAATAACAAATAAAAAATCTATCTATACTAAACTGCAAGTTAATCTTTTAACATAAAGTTAATGAAAAAACAAGCAAATATTAAAAAAGTTAAATAATTAATTGGGAATAATGACCGAAATCACAGGCTTTTTTTAATAAGTAAAATAATTAAATGAAAAAAACTATTAATTTTTTTCTACCTAAACAAATTCATGCGCTCTCGGAATTTAAAAAAAAGAAAACAGAAATATATTTAATAAAGGAGAGGAAAAGAAGAAACTTTTAATTAAATCATAAAAATAATATGAAGAAGAAACTTTAATGATATTAAAAATAAATATCCTGTTTCAACTTTCCATGCCCAGTGGAGGTTCTTTGAGATTTCTGTCTCATGTAACTTACAGTAAAATGCACTGAAAACTTTACTTTACCTTTTAAAATCAGAATTCAAACATTTTTAACACTTTATTTTATATGCAATGAAATGTGTTATTTGACAATGCAGTTATTGAATTTAATTAAGCCTGGTTCAGCTAAATCTTCCTTTCTACGTAACAACATTTTTACTTTTTTAAGAGTATTTCAGAATGGCGTAGGACAACATATCATAATTTTCAGAATAATATGGCAACTATTTTAATAGCCAATACTGCAGATTACAAAATAAACTGTAATGTATAACTGATATAACTTACTGTTGTTAATAAAAATATAAAATGATCTCATATGAATTCTATATTTACACTTATAAAAAAGAAATAACTTATAATTTATTTTATAACAAATTGTGATGCTCTTCTAGTAGATAGTTAAGCAGTTTCAACCTTTGATTAATATATGTTGAATTGGCAACAATTAAACATTGTTTCAGTAGCATCATCTATTAACTGAAACACAAGGAATGTCTGGCATCATATGCATAAAAGCTACAGAAACTATTAAGTAAATAATATTAATAGTATTTTCAAAATACTGAAATGTTTCCTCCCAATTAAAAAAAAAAAGATTAAAAATGAATTTATTATTAAAAAAAAAATACACAACTATTTACTTAATATTTACTACTGCTGAAGAAATTGTTGTGATAAGGTCTTTAATACGTAAAAAAAAAAAAACTAAACAAAATCTGGATTAAAGATAATCCAGTGAATAGGATAAGGATATTTGGTTCATTTTATTATAGTTTCCTATTTGTTTTTTTAAGTATTAATGTGGTTTTGTTAAATACTGTACTTTGTCTATTATCTGAATAAAGTAACAACTGGTCTTTCCAAATAATCGATGGTGAAATTCAGCAAACATTGCAATCGGGGAAAAAAAAGAACAAAGAATATTGAAAATGCAAAAAGATCCCAAAAGATTTTTCTGTTGAGTATTAGACCCTAAATTGAAGTTTTAACTTATTGCTCAGTGTACTTTTTATTTATATTTTTCTTTTAGTATACTCATTATTAAACTTTAGTTTATTTTATTTTTCCAATTGTAGCATTGAGTTAAAAAATGACGTACTGAACATCAAGTAGCCCTTTATGTCCTGAACACAAAGTGATTTTTTTTTCCCTAAATCTCTTTTATTCCGATGTCCCTTTGCTGTTAATATTCAATTACTTCACAATTAAAGAGTATATAATCATGAATACAATGGGTATTTCATTCCAATGCTTTCTGAAGAAATTAGTTTTATTTAACTTTCTAATTTATATACTTAAATCTACTTATTTTATTTATATACTTATTTATATACTTATATTATTTTAAACAAAAGTTACTCAGCAATAACCTCACTTATTTAAAATTTATTTTCTGGCATTTAAATCTATAATTTTGCTTGTTCTTTATTGTGTAGCTATCTTTCTCTACTTTTATTTATTATAATATAGATTCTTTATTAAGATAAAAATAAATGTACAATGTTTATGCCTCTAAGTTAATAATTCAAATAATTTGATTTGATACTGTTTTCTTCTATCTAATATTTTTATAATAATTTCTTTATCGTTTCATGTGTTTCTTTTTTTTTTTTAAGTATTTGGAAGTCTTCAGTTTCCAGTGATTTCATCTTTTTTTTGATGTTTTAAAAATAAATTTGCTGAAATTAACAAATTCAAACGATATTTATAAAATCATACAGACTATTTTTTTTTTTTCCATTTGAGATTTATTATTGATAAAATCAGATAATCCTCTGCGTTCTTGTCCTTTACTCTAAGTTTATTTTTCGTTCTTTAAATAAAACATTAATTTTAACATTTCTTTAATATGAAAAAAAAAGAGAATAATGAATGTTAATTTTTCAAATCTTTCATTCAATTTAGTGATATTAAATTTTTTATTCAAGACTAAAAGTGAAAATCATAAAAATTTTAACACTAGTTAATAATCCTGTCAAATAACTAGATGACAAAAACTTAATTCAATGTCTTAAAAAATCGAATTATTGCAAACGTTCACTATGATGGTTTGTATTTAGAACATATGAGAATGTGAGTAAAAACATGAAAACTGTTTATAAATATTAACAGTTATAAAATTTGGCACAAACTAGCATAAATCTGCAAAAATAATTCCGTACCATCATTTTCAGTTTTAGAGGAAATGCAGACATTATTAGAATGCATAAGCTAAATATTTTTATTTTTTTATAATTTCTTTATTGATAAAAATTTTTTTTAGAAGGAAACTAATGCTGCTGTTTGTTTTTTTCTAAATTCTAATGCTAATAATTTCATTTCAATCGTTTAATTTACAAACGATGACTTTAATCCAGTCAGATCACTTTGTGAGGTACTATTTTGGCAATCTCTATAAAAGATAAACTGGTCTAGCATTTCAGTGAAACTAAGGCTACTAAATATCTATTAAATCTATTATATATTACTACTACTGATAATAATCAGAATACAGCAACAAATATGACAAAATGCCAGCCTAATTATCTAGCAAGTATTTTTTTATTACTAAAAAATTTAGAAAAGGCTCGTTTTAGCTTAAAAGAAAAACATTTTTTTTTTTCTGACATCTCGTCAGCGAAAGAAGACTTTGCCTGTTCAGATTAAATCATCATTTTGCAGCTGAAGCATTTTCAATGAAACAAAAAAATAACGTTATTTATGTTATTCCTCATTATGAAAAGGTTCTCAATTCCTTTTATATCACAAATATCATCATTTAAAAGCTTTCTTCCTAAAAACTTCATTTTATTTTTGCTTTAAAAACTGTCCAAAGCATCCGAATTGTGTCTTATTCAAAGAAGCATCAGAATGCATAATTATATAATTCCAATGAATTTTGTTTCAAGACTTTCTCTGAAGTTCAGTCAAGTGAAATTAATATCTTGAGGAAGTGATGCTTATATCACAATTAGCTGTAACAAGCTGAAAGCTCTCCATATATTTCTCCATCAATCGGGTTGCACTATTCATCTACATTCAGGACCGGTGAATGGCATTTATTAAAATATAACTTTACTATTATGTCACTTTCCAATGATGCTACAACAGTTTATTATTATTATTATTATAAAGAGGATGGGATGTTCTAAAACACGCTCTTCCATTGAGAGAGGAATTCTTAGAAGATTTTTAAAGGCTTTGTTCCTCTTCCTTTTTCTTCTGTCCACAATGATGTATTTCTAAAATTACAACAGATTATATCCCATCAAGCTCTTTCACTTTTTTGTCATTAAGTTCAATGATTTGTGAGTTTTCTTTGTTTATCGAAACTGACTTTATTGATCAGACCACCCTACAAAAGGCAACAGATGTTGACTGTCATCAGTGTAAGGAATCTGTAAACTGATTCAGATACTACTGGCTCATTTCTCTCCTGTTTGAAGCTAAAATAGGCTATTAATGTTGCGATCTTTCATTTTAGTTACTGAGAATAGTTTTCACATGTTCAAAAAATCGCATGATACTTCTGAATTAAAGCAGATTCCTTTTATACTGGAGAATACCAGCTTCTGACTGATATTTCAGGTACCAGGATAATTTCTTAGGATTGCCAACATAAAAACAAAATAAAAAAAGAGTAATTACTGATAATAGTAGATAGGGAAATGTTATAAACTGAGTTCAAGTAAGGCCTGAAAATTATTCTAAAGAAAAAAATCTATGTTTAATTCTGTATTATTATTTTGTACTTTTTTATTATTATTACTTTGGAAGGAGTTGATAAATATTCAAGGAGTATTTGTGGTAACTGTGAATCTTACTGATGGTTGATGAATGGACTGTTCAATGAAAACTAATAGGTTCCGTTAATTAGACTAAGGAAAATAAACTTTGAAATTGTTTCAACTTTTTCTTTTTTTCCCCGAGATAGGGTAGAGAGAAAATCATCTGTAAAAATCTAAACATTTAATTTTATTTTTCTTTATTTTAATTGATGAGATTTTTCTAAGCTGAGCTTAGTTTTCTTGTAAAATTTCATTTAAATCAACACAGAAGCAGGATTTAAATGAAATTCTCCTTCGTAATGAGATAAAAGATAATGGTAACAGTTTAATCTTGTCCAAAACCAAGCTAACTAAAAAAGAAACAATTTCCAATTTCTAGAGGACTCCACATTCATTTTATTAAATCCAAGTTCTATTTTAAACACTTAAAATTTTAATTTATTCTGAATAAAAGCAAAAGTGGCAAAAAAATGAAGTGATCAAAAAACAGAAAAACAAGAATTTTAAAAACTATGTAGCAAGTAATTTAGTAAAAGGAAATGCTGTGGATAATGAAATTATTATTATTATTTAAAGAAAGTGAATATAAAAAATGTAAAAAGAGATAAGAATATAAAAAAAAAAAAAGTATAATAAATATTGCTTTAAATATTACTCTTGTTTTGGCTGAAATTTTCTACAGAAATATCCATAAAAAATTCAAGCAATTAAATTGAAATAGTGTCAAGTCTGCTAGCTTGATTGAGTCAGAAAATTAAGGTGATTGAAGACTAAATAAGAATTTAAGAAATTGTAAGGAATGCTGTAAGTGCCAGGCAGAAAAATGTGATAAAAGAATTGATGAAAGACATCTGTAAAGTGTTAGCTTTAAAGAAGACTTAATAGGATGGGGAAGGAAGTTTAAAAACATGCTTGAACAGCAGAATAAACTGAAGAAAAATGAATACTGTAACAAAACAAAACAAATTGCATTACATCATTGATCGATTCCATCATACAGTTTTAAATATTTATTTGAATTGAGGGACTTGAATTGAAATTAAAAAAAAAAAAATGTTCAGTAAAATTTAACGTGTTGCAAATTCAATCAAAAAAAATATTAGTTTCTTGTATATTTTGTTCTTCTAAGAACTTTTTTTTTTTTAACAGCAAGACTGCTCTAGATACTTTTTGTTAAGGTAATAATTGCCTTTTAGGCCCAGTAGTCGAATGGTAAGGTGCAGGTTGGAGCAGACGGGTTCGGTCCCCGGGCTCAGCTGAGGAGGAGATTTTTTTTTCCACATTCCATTTCCCTTCAAATGGGTCCTAGGGTCTACCCAGCCCTCTGTATAAAGGTTACTGGGTTTCTATCCCAGGTGTACAGGTGGGCCAGCGCCAGATTGATCACCTGACCATATCTCAGTCCCATTGGTCAAAAGAAACATTGGAGCCTTACCTTCAATACCCTGTGGGCTGTGAGTATTCTTGGGACAAACCTAATAACTGCCTTACTATCTGAGATTCTGAAAAACTGCCAGGCAAACAGAACCCTTTTTATAGTTAAAAAACAAACAACAAAAAACTTGTCCAATTTTAGACTGAAACAATAACTGACGTTGAGAAACTTTAGTGTTTTGTAGGGCAAAACATGTTTAAGAATAGAAAGAATTCTGTTCTTAAAAAAATGAAAAAGTTCTTTTAACAAATGAATGTCCGGAAGGGATAATTAGACTTGACTTAAATGAGTTGTTTAACAATTTTTTATGTATAAAAATAATTAAGAGTTTAATATCATTTAAATGAGATATACATTTATTTAAAATTTATTTATATTAACGAACAATAGTAAGACTACCATGCTATTTTATACTGTACACTGTTAATTGTACAATATATTGTAGAATATATTTTTCATAATCAAATACTACTACTATTTTCTATGCTCCTTCTATCTTGGACTCTGAATTAATATGACAATTTTTATATTTATTGAAATGCAGAAATATCACAGAAGCACTTTTCCCTGATCATTTTAATTAATAAACAGCAATATATTTATTTATATTAACAACAGTATCAAATTCATATTAGCCCTCCTGTATGACTAATTAAAATGAACTTTTAAATAAACCATCATAATATTTTCAAAAATGGAGCTATATTTTCTGCAAATGATATTTACTTGAGAATAGGATAAATCAACTAGAATGAATAATATTGCGTTTGCAAATTTCATCCATTTTATTGATATTATACTTTTATGAATTGGATGAACATGTTAATAAGTCATTATCTTAATGATAAAACTTCTTTGCTTTTGACTAGTTTATATTAGTTTCTTAAAGTTTCACTGTATCCAACATTGCAATAGTTTTGATGTAATGAATTTGTTTTATTTATTTTTCTTACAGTATATTAATAAAAGTTTACATAATGTTTCTCAATCTTTGGACTTTGCTGGCTCTTTGTAACTGCCGTAACCATATTATACAAACTTCCTTCATAATCATTTGCAGGGGATTGGTCTGACTTTCCTTAGCTAATGCAAAAAGGTCAAAACTTGTACAATTCCACATTATTTTGTCCTTTAGGTGACATATTTTTGTGCATATGCATTTTCATTATCATACTGTGTTCCAGTGGTGAGACCCAGGAATTTGGGATGGGGAGGTGGTTTGATGGCCTTTGCTATTCTCCCCCTCCCCCCTCTTAAAAGAAAATAGAACTGCCTCGTTATTGTGGATGAGAGATGCTTACAAACAAATTGATGGCTCTCCAACAAAAACAAAAAAGTCCAAAATACTGGATTTCTCCTTTTTGGATACAATGAGAGGAGAGTTTGCGACACCTACCAGTCCTCCCCATATTTCCCTTATTATCATGACCCATGTTTGCCATTGGTGTATTTTAAATCTTATTTAAAATGAAATGAGAAAAATGGGATTAATCAATTCCCCAACACGCAACTATCATGAAGAGACTACAGTTGAATGATTTTTTAATGTTAATAAATTGTTGAATTTAATCTTGATAACTGATAATTGTGTTAGAATGGAAATAAATTCATTGCCAAAGAGCTTACAACAGTTTTAATGTTTAATGCAGCGAAGAAAATATAATTCTATGCTACGGCCAAAACTTACACCATTCATCAGGCTATTGATGATATTTTTACATGTTTTCACTAGATTGTGCTTTCAATAATCGGATCAGAATTTATAATTTTCATAAGTGCAATTTAGAAATTAAACAAAAATATATTCATAAATGTAACTGCTTTTTCAAAATTATTTTCTCTCTCTCTCTCTAGTTTATATATGTATAAAATATCATGGCAGAAAGTTGTACTGTGGGTATAACTTTTTTTATTTGACAATTTTGGGAACACGTTTGCAGAAATATATGTTAATTGAATAAATGTTTTTGAAGATAAAAGCTCTTGAACTGGAAATTCTTCTTCTTTTTCATCTTCCTTCCGTAGCCATTTTCTGCCCACCACTGGGTAAAGGCCTCCTCCTCCACTTCTTCCTTCTCCAGCCATTCTTTTCCAGTTTCCTTAACTATCTTGTCTTTGGGCTACCTTGTTTTCTATTTCCTTTTGGTATCCACTCTGTAGCTTTTCTGGTCCATCTATTGTCTTGTCTTTGAGCTAAATGTCCAGCCCATCTACAGTTTGCAGATTTAGAAAACACTAATTCATCTGCAACTTTAGTTTGTTCAATTATTTCTCTTTTTATACTTCATAATTATTCCAGCGATTATCCTTTCCATTTTTTTCTGTGTTACCTGAATATTTTTTTCTAGGTGTTTTGTTAATGTCCCACGTCTCTGATCTTAAGTTAACATTGATAATATATACATATTGAAGACCATTCTTTTGAGGGCAAATGGGCAGGTCATTTTTGAATGTACTGCTTAGCTTGCTGAATGAGCTCCGTGCCAGTTGTATTCTACTCCTAATTTCACTTTCAAAACCATTATCCATATCAAAAAGCTGATCAAGATATGGGAAGGATGAAACTATTTCTATCAGCTTATCATCAAGTTTCAGTATTTGGTTTTGAAAATTTGTTAAACACTTTTAGTTTTATCACTATTTATTTTAAGACCTATTTTTTTACAAGGTGTATAACTTTGCTTCCAGCGTTTTTCCTCCAACATTTGAGGCTTTAATGAAACAAATTGATTACACATGTATCATTCAAAGTATTGTCCATCGCTGGCCACTACTTTCTTCCATCTTTCAGGCAGTGTACGAATCCCGCGTCAAAAAAATTGTTCATCTTTTGAAGCGATCCACGAATCGATCCAATTTGTGACTTTTTCATGAGATCGGAAGTGTTGGTCAGCCAGGCCATGCGCCATTGATCGAAACAGGTGATAGTCAGAGGGAGCAATGTCTGGAGAATATGGCGGGTGGGATAGGACTTCCCATTTTAACGTTCGCAAGTACGTTTTGACTTCTATTGCAATGTGGGGTCGAGCGTTGTCGTGCTGCAAAATCACTTTATTGTGCCTCTCGCTGTATTGCGGCCGTTTGTCTTTTAATGCTCTGCTCAAACGCATTATTGCGTTTGATAACGAGCACCTGTGATTGTTTCATTTCGTTTTAACACCTCATAGTACACGACGCCGAGCTGGTCCCACCAAATGCAGAGCAGGATCTTGGAGCCGTGAATATTCGGTTTGGGCTTCGACGTGGAAGCATGGCCGGGATATCCCCATGATTTCTTGCGTTTAGGGTTATCGTAATGAACCATTTTTCGATCCCGGTCACAATGCGATGCAGAAATCCCTTTCGTTGTTGCCTCTGAAGCAACTGTTCACAAACACACAAACGCCGTTCAACGTCTCTTGATTTCAACTCATACGGGACCCAAGTTCCTTCTTTCTGAATCATGCCCATGGCTTGAGACGTTTTGAAATGGCTTGCTGTGTCACTCCCAGTGATCGTGCCAATTCTTCTTGAGTTTGTCGCGAGTCTTCACTCAGCAATGTCTCCAATTCTGCATCTTCGAAAACTTTCTCTCTTCCACCACTATGCCGGTCTTCGATGTTAAAATCACCGTTCTTGAAGCGTTGAAACCACTCACGACACGTTCTTTCACTAATAGCGTCCTCACCATACGTACTGGAGAGCATTCGATGAGACTCAGCCGCTGTTTTCTTCATATTGAAACAAAACAGTAACACCTCCCGCAAATGACGAGAATTTGGCTCGTAAACTGACATTTTCACTCGAGAACAACTTTATGATGCAGACACAAATCAACTAATGTTTGAATGGGGTTCTGTTGACCGAGGTCCAAGCTAACTGCCTGATGTCTGCGATCTGTTTCTTTCGACCGCTACTTACCGTTGTCGCCACCTATCGGCAAACGGCGGAAGCAAAGTTATACACCTTGTACTTTCTAAGTTTAATAAGTTGACCATATCCTGCAGGTTATACGGTGAATATGGAATTAGCATTGTGTCATCTGCAGATCTTAGATGAGTTAATTTTTGTTTTTTCATCAATATTATTAATCATTTCTTGTAAAACAGCTGTGATTATTTTTGGAGATAATGAGTCACCATGTCATACTCCTATTTGAATTGAGATTCCGTTACTTTCTGTTTGATATCTAATAGTTGAGATGATATTTCTGTACTGTTTGCTTAGTAATTCTATGTTTGTGGTCAAGAATGTTTTGCTTCTTTAAAAAATGAAAACGTTTTTATGCTATCAAATGTCTTTTCAAAGTCAATGAAAGTGAAACAGAGAAGTTTTTGATATTCTTCAATTTTTTTCAATTATTTGTTTAAGGAGTGGATGTGGACTACTATATTATACCCGCTGCGAAATCCAGCCTCTTCAACTGATTGAAATAAGTCTAATATGGGTATTAGTCTATTTGTCAATGTTTTTGTGAATATTTTGATTGATCTGTAATTTTTGGCTTTTTCTGTATCTCTTCTTTAAACAGGGTGATTCAAAATTCCCTGTACAAACTTTAAAGGTAGGTCAGGAATAAAAAACAAACAAACCATATTAAGGGTGGAACGTTTCAAAATTCCCTGTACAAACTTTAAAGGTAGGTCAGGAATAAAAAACAAACAAACCATATTCAGGGTGGAACGTATGTCTGCAAATGCTACACCAATGTGCTAGAAGGTACAATGAGGTTCAGAAATAACAGACAACAAATAGCCCTATGATATAATAAACAACATGTTTATTAGCCCTATGTTTACAATATGATAGTAAGGTGAACATTTACGGGTTTATAGGAGGTGCTCTAAGTTCCTTCCAACAACAATAATACATGAATCTACGAGCAAGATGATATACAATAGCTCGTATACTTGTACATGGATTGTGTTAAATTTGGTGTACAACCTCTTCTGCCATGGCAGGTGTGCATGTCGATCACTGCCAACCACAATCAGGCCTGTTTCCGTCAAATGATCCAGTTTCACACAATCTCTGGTGCAAATGTGCAAACATTTGATGATTGGGCCCACATCTGTTGGGGAACCATTCATGATACAATCGTACAGAGGCTCCTCCATTTCCGTTCACTGCCCCAAAGGCTTGGTGCATATCTGCCCTCTCTGCATTAGTAAAGTTATACTCATACAAAGTCAACGTCTCAAATGACGATGGCTTTCACTGCCCAACTAAAATGTGCTACCAATCAGTGCCCTGTAGCACATTTGGCATTTCCAGACATATAGTTTGTTTTTGTATTCTTGACCTACCTTTAAAGTTTGTACAGGAAATTTTGAATCATCCTGTATGCAAAGATTAATGTTGCATTGTTCCAGGCTGTTGGTACATCTCTTTTCTCTAGGCATAAAATTAGTTAAGTTTTTTAATTGTTTAACGAGTTTCTCATCAGCCATTTTTATTAATTCGATTTGAAAATCAGAAATTAACATACCAGTATTACAATACATTTATAAAAGAATGATGTAGTATACATCACAGACATTGACTTAATATCCAAAAAAATAGTGTTTTGGATATTTGAAGCCTCATTATGAGGTTTTTCAGAAGAGCTAACTTCAACTTACAGAATGTTAGTTGAAATGAACTAACTTAAGTTATTCCACAAGATTTTACTGAATTGAGGTTAGGTGACCTTCCTGACCAGATCATTTGTTAATTTTTCTCTTCTCAGTACTCCTGCACTTAGTTGAGATCTTTGGAATTGAAACTGTTGTTCATTAATAAGATTTTAGTGCCAGTTATATCCTAAAAAAAAGTTAGGATTAAGGATCTAATCTCTATTTCCAAGCCTTTGCTTAGTAATCATCAAATATCTGTTTATGTTAATGCAGCCTCATCCTCACCATAAATATCATTTTTGTTGTTAGTGTGGGATATCGTCATATTCCACTTGAGATTCAACAAGTTTTAAAATATGATTTCAGTTAATTCTCGAAACATCCAAAACATAAAATTAACTCTATGAGCAAATTGGTGCAATTAGTCTGGGAGCACTTATTGCTGATTGGGAGAAAGCAGCACAAACCAAAAGCATCCTTGCAGAGGATCTATTTGCATTAAAAGAATAACATACTTCTGGAAAAATTTTTGACCCGAGTCAACTTCGAAACACTTGGTATAATTATTATTTTGTTCTATTGTGATGATGTGGGCCCGGTAGCCGAGTGGGTAAGGGCGCTTGGCTGCGGGTTGGAGGTAGCGGGTTCGATTCCCGGCCTCGGCGGAGGACGGGAATTTTTCCACGCTTCTTTCTCCTCCAAACGGGCCCTAGGGTCTACCCAGCCCTCTATAGAATGGGTACAGGGTTCCTTTCCCGGGAGTTAAAGGCGGGCGAGCGACGGGCCGACCCCCTGTCCTCAACTTTGTCCTGTAGGTTCTGATCTCTGGAGCCTACCCTCCAGCAGCATTGCGCGGTCCTCTGGGCCTGATCGCAACTTTAACTTTAACTATTGTGATGATAGGACCTGTAAAGGCCTTTATATGTAATTATACTAATTCCTTGTAATTAGTATAATATATATCTAGAAGAAATTGGCACTCATAAACTCTACATTTTCAGATATTACATTATCTTTTTCAGCTGTGTCTGGGATACTTGTTATTTGCAGAGAAAAAGCAATGTAACTTGACCCTGAAAGCTAATCCTCGTAAATGTTACGGCAGTAAATCTTTTTTATGTTTATAATTCTTAACTCCTCTGCTAGATTGCAGCAAGAGTCACAGTACCTTCCTGTAGTGTCATGATCTTCTCAGAGCTTGACTAGCCATTGTCATGAGACCTTTGTTGCTTCTATTATACAAGCATGATTGTAATTTTTATGAATGATTAGTCTTTGTGTAAATTTGACTAGAGAGAGCTATGAACTTACAGTTAATGTACCGTATATGCT
>JAFIDM010006943.1:10473695-10711805 GCA_023159025.1 Thereuonema tuberculata | reverse complement strand
TTTTTATACATGTTTGTTTCCTTTCACACAATTTTAAAACAAAGGCTAAAGTTTTTCTGGAGCAGCACCCCCTACTAATTTTAGCTATGTCCACAATGCAGCCGTCAAAGTTAATTGAAGTTTGGTGCAATTGGCCATTATTCTATAATTTTCACATATTTACATACATTTGTCAATTTCCAGATTTAAAGTATCATGAAAAAAAAAAAAAAAAAGGTATCTATAAATCACAGTCATTTCCTTTCACACCTTGAGCTATCATCAATGGGAAGCTGTTCAGTGCACATTTTATCGATCCTTTTTTTTTTAGGTCATTTTTAGCCTACTTTTAGTCACTTTTTAGAGAGAACTAAGCGCACAATGCGTTTAAATTACATAAACAATTGCTTTAGAAATACTAAAATACTTTTGTTGACTAATGTTTTTATGAAATCGTACCGTATTATTTTACTGTCAAAAAAGGTGCTGGAACACTGTTCTGGTGCATTCGGACAGAAAAAAAGTCCTGATTTTATGTATGTTAAACTTCCCTATTTATGACTATTTAGCCCTTAAATTAAAAGCCTTTTGTGCCTAGCAGTAGTCAAAGTTTTGATACTGTACCAGTTACAGTTATTTTCTTATTATTGGTTGCTTTTGTGGGAGTCCTTCTTCTGGGAGAGGGAGCAATTTATTATTAACATTTATTTATTTGTATTAATTAATATACTTGGGTAGAATGAGGAAATTTTTAAGAAAAAAGAGGATCAAGTCATTAGCTTTCATGCCTTGAGCTATCATTGGCGGGAACCTGGGACAGCTGTTTTGTCCTTGTTAGGACTCATCAGCCAAATTTAACTTCTGACAATAAGCTCCGAAAGTGCAAAAAGCTTTGGACCTCTCTCCCTTTAATCATAAAGAGTAATCTTCCCAGATACTTTATTTTTCTAGAGCAGCTTCTACTAAAGACAGATGGTCAACTTACTTTATTTTGAATTGATATTCCTTTTTCTTTTCCTAAATTTTCCTTCTGAAATAGCTTTATAAAAGTTAAAAGTATATTGCAAAAGGCTTATGTGGCCCTTGGGGTCAAGAGATGTAAGTGGGTCAGTCCAATGCTCACTAACTTTTAACCCCTAGGAAAGAAATCCAGAACCCATTTGACACAGGGTTGGGTGAACCCTAGGATTTGTCTGAAGCAGAAGGAACCAAGGGAAAAAATCTCCAACCAATGCTTGTGATTAACCAAGCTTCTCCAGCCTGCAGTCAAGTGTGTCACCATTTGAGCTACCTGGTCCACAAAATAGCTTTATGTTAATTTTATATTTAGATTCATTGCCTTACATAGAATAGTCACTGTCATTGGACGTAACTTTAAAAACAAAACAAAAAAAAACAAAAAACAAAAAAAACGCTACCTAGTTCTACTTTATTAAAAATTCTTTAATTTGTTTCTGTGTATCCAGTTAGTTTATTTGTTTTGGATATCACGTTTTTTTATTTAAAAAAATACTCCAACGGAATAGTTGTTAAAAAAAAAAGTATGAAAATTCAGTAAATGATTAAATTTGGAAGTCAAATCAATGCAAGGCATTGACCTTTGTCAGGATGTCTCAAACCCACCCCCCTACATAAACTATCTGCCCTCTCTGCCATAGCTCCACCGTCCATCCGCCGTGAAATAGCCAGCAGAACTGAAAGATTTCGAGTGGAATCTGATAGTCGCCACCCACTATTCGGCCAAGTCCCTGCCCAAACAAGGCTCCACTCACGCAAAAGCTTCCTACAAGCAAGTATCCCCCTTCAGAAACGGGCTGCCCGTGAGAGACTAGACCTATGGATGGAAAAATGTCAATTTCCAGCTGATCTCCTCAAACCAGGAGAAACCCTACCGCCGGGTCATGAGCTACCCTGGCCTACGTTGGAGGTCTCTTAACAGATTACGAACTGGGGTTGGCAATTGCAAATATAACCTTCGTAGTTGGAGTTACCTTGACTTGACCCATGATGTACTGTGCTCTTGCAAAAAAGAAGAAACAATGACACACCTGCTCTTGTGCCCCGATTGCCCTGTTACGGTCTCCGGAGAAGACCTGGCCCTTGCTACCTCTAAGGCAATAGCCCTTGCTGTACACCTTTCCGATAGAATTTAGGCTGTTATCGATACGACATGATGATGATTGACCTTTGTGTAGCACATGGAATTCAGTATTATGTTTTCGTACAAAAGTTCTGTATATTTTGTTTCATGCTATATTGATAATTTCTTGATGATTAGTTTGAGATGGGCCACCCATATCTTGCTGAGACTGCTTGTTCTGCTCATGTAGGCTACTTCAACATAAAGATATAACTATCAGGTGGTGCTAGTGTCATTGGTTGCATAAGGGCAAGCTACATATCAGGGAGGGTCTAAAAGGCCCAGACAAACAACTGTATATGAGTGCCATCAGGTTTTTCTTCAAAGTCCAAACAAATGAATTTCCTCTTGAATTCATGTTATTATTTTTTGTAATTTTCCAGTTTTATCTTATTCTATATATAATAGTTTATTTTTCTTTATGTAGGTATGTTTCTCCGTATTCCCTTTTCATCTGATTTGATTTATTATGATCAGTATTGATATCTTTTGTATTTTTCTCACATAACTTGTCATATATATTTACAAAATTATCAGGTTCTGCATTACTTATTTCTGCTTACTTTTTCCTTTCTAAGTTTCTCAATGTATTATTATCCAATATATTTATCCTTTGCAGTTTAATCTAAAAATTCTTTTAATTTATGGTGACCCGAAGTCCCACATTTTTTGAGATTATCCCATTGTTTTAGGCTGTGTACTGTTTACCTGATGAATTTAATACAGGATGCATAACTTTCCGATATTTTAATGTAATAACTCTTTATCTGCATTTCTTATTTCTTAACAGTTTTATTTTCAACTGTTAAGAACGTGAGATACTGTGAAGAGATAAAAGTATTTTCACTTTAACCATCTGCACTGAGTGATTCTACAGTGTGATATTGAATCATTCAACGAGCAATTCTGCACTATAAAGTTATGAACACGTTTCCAACAATGGATATTATCCTCATGTTTGGACTTTAGATTGATTAGTTACAATGTGCAAGGACATCTTATTCATCTAACTGTTATAAGGTTCATATTAATTGTTTTATTATTGAGTGTTCATTACAATTCAACCTAAAGAAACACTTACTTTTTGCCATTAGATAATTGCAAATAATAACTGTTTACTATCAATGCTTTTTTCCCAGCACATATTGCTCAAATATTAGAAGAAATTAAATGAAACCTGCTTAAGACTATTGTTTATATCTTCAATATTTAATTTCCTTCTTCAAAAAATGTTTTAAATAGATTTAAATCAATAAAACCTAAATGAATATAATATTTTAATTTTTTTTTTTCATTTATCTAGGATGTCCCAGGAGGAAAGGTCAATATTCTGAGAGGTCACAATACTGGCCATTATAGGAAAAAAGTTTGTATGGACATGTATCCTATCCTGAATGGTTTCCGAAATAGAGCTATTTCAATACATAGTTGCAAAATTACTGATAAAAAAGAGATGTTCTGCACTCTGTTTCTAATTTTTATTGTTCAACTGACAAATTTGTTGCAGATTATAATAAATTTTCAAAAATTTCACCTTCAACATCAGTGCAGTTTGCAACACTGCTTCAGACCAGTGGTGCATTGCAGAAGGAGGGAAAGACAATATTATGCATCAAATTCAAAATACTACAGATTCAAGTAGTTTTATCTCATATAAACTTTTTTTCTTAGAATGACCCATACTTCGACCTTCCAAAATATTGATCTTTCCTTCTGGTTCACCCTTTCTATATATATTTGCAAAAGTAAATACATATATATATGCATTATAATGAAGGGAAATTAAAAATAAAGACATTTAAAAGCAGCAGGACACTGTTTATTATAAATTTGAATTCTTTATATTAAAGTTAAAGTATCCCACTTGGGGGAGTTAAGGCTTCTTTCCAATGGGACAAAGTTGAGGTTGCATGGTCAGCCCAACACCCACATTGCCTTTAACTTCCTGGAGAAACCAAGTACCCATTCTACAGAGCTGAGCGGATGCTATATGTTAAAATATCAGAATAGACTTTGCTTGATTATTAAGAAAAAAGTATCATAAAAAAAAAAAAAACTGCATCTCCTTGTACATAACATGTGCTCCTTTACAGCAGATGATGGATGGAGAAAGTTACAAGTGAAGAAAAAAATTCAGTAATAAGTAATATTTTATTTAATATCATTTAATTCTTATGTTAATTAATAATCAATATTTTTATGGTAGTAATAAGGTGCACCAATAAAGTTGAAATGAATGACTCAATAAAATGGAATTCTCATGAGATGTCTTTGGCAATTGATTAATATCATTCAAATGATTGAAGATGAAGATCTCTAAAGTTTGGGTCAATCAAAAAGAAATCAAGTGAATGATATATGTGTGAAAACAGAAAAAGACCATCACCTTGATCTCCTGAGATGACCATCATTTGGTCTTGCATCAATCAAAAAGACAAACCATTTGGTTGGAATTATTGAACCATTTTTACTATAAAGAGTAAAGGTTTCATACAATGTGAGCCGGGCCAGATCTAGGTACCACCAGCCCCCGCATTGTGGGGGGGGGGGCCCATGCCATGGCCTGGGTGCGGCTCGAAATAGCTTGTTATGGCCCGTGAAGGATTTTTGCTAAGGGGGGGGCAACAATTTTTAGATCCGGCCCTGAATGTGAGCATCAATTATTCTTTGATGTCTTAGTAGTTGGATAAAAATTTCCCAGTAAAATCAGAAACATTTATTAAATCCAAAATTTATTGCACAAAAACTTCGAACTTCTACAAGTGATATTTCACAGGGTAAACTTTTCCTGCTTCTACAGGCTACATAAACCTTTACAACAATTGTTTTTTGTTCAAAAAAATTCAAAATATAGCCTGAAGAGGCAAGGAATGTTTATCCTGCAAAACATCGCTTGTAGAAGTTTGAAGTTTTCGTGTAATAAATTTTGGATAGGTAGATTTATTATTTTCGGAAGAAGGAACATTTATCACATCATGTTGCTATGAATTAAAAATTAAAAATAAAATTCCTAATATAAATAATGAAACTATAAAAATATGATCAATATTAAAAGTAAAAATAAAATTATAAGTTAATTTTTTTTGAAGTTTAAAAAAATAAATAAATAAAAAGGTTTCAGATTGATACTGTAGGACTTTAAAAATATGCTGGTTGAAACTTTAATTTTTGTGCTTCATATAAAAATTAAAGAAAATGATGATGGAAAAATTTTCAAAAAAATACAGGATAATCAGTTTTGTAATAGCTCCTGTCTGCAGCTAATTTCGAATTAACATTTAGCTAATAACAATGTTACATTAATAAAAGAATATTGCTTCCAAGTAATATCCAATTTGATAATGTATTCACTATACACTGCAAAATGTTTCCTCCTGAGAATCACTATAAAGTAACTTACTTCAGTTACAATATAATGAAATACATTAATTTTTAATGAATATATTACTCAAAATACTAATACTTTTTTTTTTCCTATTTATTCCAATTTTGAATAGTCAGCAATGTTACTTACAACATTCTTACCTGTTAGTATAATAATTAAATATCTTAAATCACAAATATCTTCTCTATTAGATGAAATCATTTAACTGAATTCCAAATTCTAAAGATCACCAATTTCTATTTTGTATAGTAACCCTTATCGGTTATTTTTTGTTTTTTGTTTTTACAGAGAAGAAAGTGATTCCTACAACAATAATAACAAAAATACCAATTTCATTTAACATTTTTTTCTTGTTCAAAACGTTCAAAACTGTGGGAAAAAGAAACCAATGAAACACCACCTTATTCTTATCATTCCAAAGCCTATTAATCATATTATGTGATTGATTATCCTTTTCTTTATGTTTAATTTAAATATATTTTGATTTTTGGCTTGTTAAATAAGGTATTAAAATAAAGATAAGCGTAATGATACATTAAAGTTTCAAAAACGTTCACAGTGAGGTTTGAAGTTTGTTTGTTTGTTTTTTTTCATTAATATATTATTTGACACTGTTTCAGTTCTTCTTAGAATTGATGGCAATTCATTACCAAGTAATTTAGAAATTTTGAGTTGAAATGCTTCATTCTGAGGACATCAATAATTGTAAATTGCTAAAATTTGCATTTCATTCTACATTTTTTAAAGAAATAAAAGTTTTAAGTCTATATGTAGGCAAAAATGAAACAACAAAACTGCCAGAATCAACCTTAGAGCTTGTATTAAATTTTATCTGATTTCTCTTACCTTCATTTACACCATTTCTGCTTAAGACAGACTCCATTTATCCTGTCCCCAGATAATTAGATATTTTATTGATCCTCCTAATAGGATTGTTCTGTCTCAATTCTAAGTAGTTTATGTGCGCAGTGGAAAAATAAGTCAACCCAGACATGATTTAACTGTGGAAGCTCACAGTTATTTCTTGATTACTTATTTCTTGATTTCTTATAAATATACTAGTTTTGTTGATAAACAACGAATTTTTCTGTTTTAATTTGGTTATTGAATATTAGGTAACTTTCCAAAAATTAGTGATGATTCTACAAAAGTGATGTGCAATTTAAGTCACTTACTTTCATTCTATTAAACACTGATTTTTAGATCATCAGTGCTAATATAACAAATCAGATCAAACTATGAGGTTAGTGAAAATTTCAAAATGTTTAAAATATTGCTTCTTTTCATATTTGTGTCACGCAATACTAAAAGCAATGATCAAAGTGCAAAGCTTCACATATGCCTTACACAGTACTTAATTTACTGAAAATAAAATAAAATATAAAAACATATTAACAGCAGCATTCTTAATGCCTAACCTCACCCCGCTTTTTAAGGCATGTTTTCAAGTCCCTAAATGTTCATTGGTTGTTATTATTAAGCACATTACCTACTCTGATTTGTCTTAAAACTAATTTGAGGGCAAGAACAATCATAAAGTAGATACAATTCAGGAGCCAAGGCAAAAAAAAAAAAAAAAGTTACATTTAACATTACTAAAAGGGGGGCAGGATTCAGATTTGAATGTGAAAGTTCATGTGCATTATTTGGAACAACTATAAAATGCTGATGAAAAAAGCAGATTTAGGTTCACAACAAGACATTTCTAAAATAATGTCATTCACAAATTATTGTTCTTGAACATCTTTAGGGAGATGAGACCCATTATTATCTCAATGGAAGCACCAATGATCTATAAGTACTGCACAATAACAGACCTTTATTTAATTCAGGAGGTTCACTCACTATAACCATCTTAATCAATAACTGTCGATTTAATTATTATGAGATCTTTTCTGAAGATATTTGTATAAAGGAAATGATATCATTGGCCAATTGCAGAGAGGTTATTGATTACAGTCACTCAAAGTATTCAACAGCATAATTATTTGGATATTACAGTCTTCAAATAAGAAGGGACAAATTCACGCATCGCAAAGAAACCAATTGTAAGCAATTCTGCAGATCCTGATTAATCAGCTGTTGTTATTTAACAGTATGCTACCAATTAATGTAGTCTCTCACACCTCTTTTAAGGTACACTAAAAGACCCTATGCACAGTACACCAAGAAAGCATTGCTTTCTTCGCAATTCTAATCATATAATGCGTGTAGATCTCATAACATTAGAGATGTTAGATGACATTGAGCACAATATAAGTCACAGTGAATAATTTTTACTAATAGCTTTATTACTTACCACTGGTAGCACCATATGTACAGTATTCACAGTTGCAATTATAATTATTTCTTGTTTTGTTTTTTTGCAATTTTCCATTTTGTAGTTAGGTGATTTCTTGCTGAATTATATGCAATAGTTGGCCAAGTTGGAATGGTTTAATCTTATATTTTTACTTTTTGAATCTAAACTTATCTACTGATAACGTATTTAAACTGTTAACTATCCCCTTCTTTCATTTTAGATTCACTTATTAATCCTTACAACGTTCAATGATATCATGACCTAACTAGGGTCTAAATGCAAAAATTACCTCTTTTTTGCATCATGCATCCTGTATTGTTATCACTATTTAAATATGGCTAACTTTTTTATTTTATGTAATTTTTTGTATACTAAAGATATGTACTTACACATAAAATCAATTCTTGTTCAACATATGAAGAAAAACCCAAGGTAAGAAAAATAGAAAGTTCGAATAAGTTCCACATATCATCCATTTCACTGAATTGGATGTTAATGATTAATTATAAAAATCATATTTTTCAAATACAAATAATTATCTATGTTTCAATCAGGGCAGGACCAAAAACTTAAAGAGAAACTTCATTGATTTGTAAGTTAATCAATATAGAATATAAAATATAATATTATTTCAGGAATAGGTCAACAGTGTTATCTGTCACTAAACTGTTTTCAAGGCAGGTTTTTCTTTAGCACCTGTTACAGATATGATTGATAAACCAATGAATGTTCTTAAGAAAATTACATAATTTATAGGCTGTGGTTTGTGAACAATCAAAGTAGATTGCCTTTTTCTGTGGTTAGATTCTGGCACTCATTACTTACAAAATTCCTTTTCTATTACTTATAATGGGACATTACCAGGGTGATTTTGCTTAGAATTTTCTGATCTAAGAATAAATAAAGAGAAATGTGTTTTAGTTTTCTGCTCTGTAGATTCTTATCGTGAAAATGACAAAAAAAAAAAAAAAAAAACCTCTTAAATAATGGAATTGTGAAAACATATCCAGTGGCTGAGTGATTTAAAGCACTGTAATAACACTTACAGTGACAAGTGGGTAAATCCATATCAAACGGTCCAGAAAACATTAAATTGGTTGCTCGACCATTTAAAAAAAAAAAATGATTTTTTTTAACTGTTGTTACCCCTATGCATGAGTACTTCAAAACATGCATCATTTTTTTTTTTATTTGACTTCATTTAAAAATGGCGTCCATTTTTGTTTCATGGTTTCAAGCATTTTTGGCCTTTGCAGACAGTTGTGGTAAATTTGATAACTCAGCTAAGAAAAATGATAGAAAGCTGTGGTAAAAGACATTATTTTCAGCACATACATTTTATGTCCTATATCGTTTTACCATATCTCTAATGCAAATGGCTGAAATTTAGAACCGAAACTGATATTCGCTTTTGAACAAAAATCAAAGTTATGGGGTTTTTTTTTAGCAGGAAGGAATGAAATAGAAAAGCTATAATTTTTTTTTTGAGAAACGATTTACATCCAAAGGTTTAGCAAAAAATATTTCAGCTCTGTTACTGGCTTCCTAATTTAGTTATACCGTAGCTCTTGAAAAATGCTCGTTTTTCATTTTTTTCAAAGTTTGAGCCCCAATATCTCTGGTGGGGGAACTAATAAAAATTCGATATTTACAGTATAAATGGAACTTTATGAGAGGTAACTGTGAAAAAAATTTTGAGTTTGATATTTGAGTTAGATACGTACATATCTAACACAGGTATCAGAGGCAGAAGAATACTATGACCATCCAAAAAAAAGAGGTGGATTTTTGGTGAATATTTACTAAGGACACAAGCTTTGGGAAATCTTTTGAATGACTACTGCTTTCTGTCTTCTAATTGCTAACTCTTACGAGCATTTTAATTTTCAGCAAAACTGAAAGCTTTTTCTTTCTTCCAGTTGGCGATGATTCCTGAAAGAGAACTCATTTTTATGTTACTGCAGTAAAACCACATGTGGACTCTGTCCTGTCAAATATCTAAATTAGCCCAGTCACTTCAAGTAGTTTTAGAAGACGTAAGGTATAAAAGTCACCCTCAGGTTTCACAAAAAAAAGGGGTTTTTTTTTTTTTGGTGAAATTTCCTGAAGAACATAACTTCTTTCAGGTAATCATCCATTATTTATATGCCAAAAAATATCAAAATTGATTGTGTTATTCTCAAAAACACCATTATACCTTATTCCCATTACAGCAGGGTTTAGAGAAGCTGTTTCAAATTGTACCAAGATGAAATCAGAAAGCATTATCGATACAAGTATCCTCCTCAGCCTGCATTTTTCAATAAATCATTTGCAATAACATTAGACTTAAAACTTTTCATACAAGAACTAATGAAATTTTTAGCATTATTGTACCAATATGCATTCTGAATATAATAGGATAATTCAAAATAGGTAAACAGAAATTTGTATAGATTACTGCTTACAGAAGATCTGCATGTTACCTAAGAATGCAAAGTCTAAGCTCTATGATTTTCAATTACTCAAGAACTTATATTTTTTTCTAATCTTCATAATTATTGGAAAGCCAATAAATAAAATAAAATTAATTGAAAGAATCTTAAGCATATTTTTTAAAAGGCTGAATCTCATTTCACTGAAAATACCAAATTTTAAGAAAAACTGAAACAGTGTATAACGAAATCTTATGTTTCTCAATTTTTTTTTTTTTTTAAATTATAAGTTTATTTTTTGTATAACAATGGCAAGCGATATGAATGACAATTGTGAATGTAGCTTTATAAGAATAATTTTAAATTAACATTGAACAATGTTTTTACAATATTTTATCTTCCATTTGAACAGCAATAAACTATCTTAGGAAACTATTAATCATATAATTAACTAGCACTTTATAATTCACAAGATGCAACACATAATTAACTTCATTGTGTTTTGATCTACTGAAATCAAAGTGTTAAGTCTAGTATCTCTAAATATGAAAATGCTTCTTTGACTGAAAAATGAAAGAAAAACAGATAACTCAAAATGAGAATTATTTAAAACTTTCTGTATGTTAAAACAAATTAAATGCTTTTCTACATAAGTGACATTCAAGGTAAGACGTCTTGACTGTGCAATTTGCAAGGGGATGTGTCACTAGTTTCTGATATTCAAAGGCTTGAGAACTATGGCAGTGAAAATGGCATGTGCAGTGCAAACATCATGATTGGAAGGGTTTAATTCACTTTTATCTTTAAACAGAATAAAACAAAGGAAACAAACAAAAGGGCAAATGACACTGATTGTACACATTAATTTCCTCCTTTCATTTTGTATACATATACATCATCCTTAATTATCTATTATGAATGAGCAAACTGCATGACTGTTAAAAACAATAACGAAACAATTATTAAGTAATGTAGGCTTTATAATAGTGCAGTTATTTTATATTTAAATTTCCATATGTATATTAACAGTGGTATTTTGTTTTCTAATTTCGTTCTTTTTTAGCGCTTTTTTGTTAATAGTGTAACTGATATCAATCTTCATTTTTGGATATGAGACAAATACAGCTTCTTTTTTTAAATTAACCTTAAGATTCCTATTTGAGATTGAATGTTATTTTCAAATGAATGAGAGAGGAGAACTTTGCAAATTAATTTTTTCTTCTACCAGATAATTTGTTTCAAATAATTTAATTTTATTATTAAAAAAAAGTCCATGAATAAGATTTAGCTAATCTTGCTAGGACCTCAAGGAAAAATATGAAAAGTTTAGAAAGATACTTAAACATCATATATTCGGTTGGGTCCATCGTATCCTACATATGAAGGATAAATTCAAAATTACATATTTTATCTAGTAGAGTAAACGAAAACAGAACTATTAATGATTTTAAATAATTTAGAAATTTTAATCTATAGTGCAGTATGCTTTTTCAACACAATACAAAGAACGAAACTGAGATGCAAAGTAATCAATAAAATTTCTTTTTAAGGAAGAAAACAAACAGATCTTTTCAGTAGACTTCATTTTTGTCTTTGAGTAAATGGATTAAAAAGAGGTAGGAGTACAAAACTCAAAACAAAAACACAATGATAACTGAGGGGGAAAAAAGCAAAAACAAACAGTGAGAAATTTACAAAAACACTAACTTCAGCTTAAGAATGTGTAAATTATAACTAAAAGCTTTGTAATTACAACCATTTATAGCTGCATGGATATTTTTTTAAATGTCTTCTTTATTTTCATCCAATTTTGCAAATCTTATTTTATTTTCTGAAGTAAATCCATTTCTGATAAAAATATCATAAATGAATTGAGATTAAAGTAATGATTTAACTTTACTGATGATTATAATGATGCAATTGTTTCTTTGACGAGAGTTGCTTAACAAAAAATCTTAAAAATCAATGATGTATGACAGAGATTAGTGCATTTTTAAAATGAAAAATGATAAAAAAAATATTTATTATTATTGTTATTACTACTATAGAAAATACTTCATAGCCCACAGAGCTTAGAAGCAAAAACACTCATTTTAAGGTTATTTAGATCTGGACATATATTTGCCTCTCTTGCATGTGTCTGCTCTGCTTCCCTTTCATTCTTCGTCTCATTTGTAGCTCTGAAAAGTGTCAAGTGAAATTTCCTATTCCTTGTTGGAATGGCTTAAAGGAATATTCCAGAATCAATACTGGAAGAAACTGCCCAAGAAAAATGAAGGAATGAAAGTACTTCCTAATATTGATTACTGAAAAGGAGAGTTTAATGAACCAGAATAAACTAATCAGAATTATTTAAATTTATTGAATAAGAAAACCTGAATAAAGGAGAATAAAACTAAACCAAAGTCTGAGTAGAGATTGGTAGAGATGAAAACAATACTAATTTTTTTTAAACTTTCAAATGAATTATCACAAATTATTGTGAAATTAATAGGATACTTCAGTAATTTTTATCTATATCCTTGAATGCCAGATCCTAATTGTGACCACTGATACATGAGAATATCCTTGAGCATTATAAGGAAAGGTTGTTTTATCTTAAGATTTCATAGTTCTGATATTTATATATAAAATCAGGAAATATGTCATCAATTTCAAATTTCATGTCAATTCCTGATTTGAAAAAGGAAGTGACATTAATGAGAAAATTAAAGTATTAGTTTTCAGAGAAAGTTAATACTTTCACACGTACTATGTACACTTAACTAGGAACAGGCAGCTTATTATTTTTTTTTTCTTTCTAATTAGACTAAAATAAAAGCACGTTGTAAACTCTCTGAAGTAGTGAACATTTAGAGTATTACTTATCTTTGTAAAGTTACTATAAATATACATTTAATGTTTGGCAAAATTTCACTCTTTTCAGCTATTTCTTCAAGAAAAAAAGAAGATTTGTGTTAATTTACAGAATGAACAAAATGAGTCTATATGTTTTCTTAATAAAATCAAAATTCTTCTTGGAAAAACAGAAGCAAGCTTGACCTGCTGGCATTCTAAAGATTCTCAAATAGATCTTCAAAAAGCGATGCATACTGATTTCATGATACTTTTGGCTTCAGTTTTGTTTATATTTTTTGATCAAAGTAATCAAATATAAATTTCATTAAATGTTAGAAGCACCAGAATTTATAACCAAAGTAAAAAAAAAATGTTAACCTACAAATAATAAAAGGGTAAAGAAACAATGAGTCCTCTAATAAGTCAATTTCTAATTATAAATGAAGAAAATAAATTACAACAGAGCTGAATACATAACGACCATACCTGGAGAATAGAAATCATTTAAGAAATCAACTGTGTTATATTTAGATATAAAACTATTAAGATGTTGTACTTTTAATTCATTTCATTTCCTATTTTATTACGAGTTTTATTTTTTTTCTTATATTTTGCAGAGCTTGCAATGAAATATATATATTAAATATATAAATTAAAAGATAAAAATGAAAGAAAAAGTTTTAGAATGCAATAGCTGTGCTCAAAGGATTGCAGAAATGTGATGCAACACTGTTTTAAAGCATGAAGCAAATCATTTTAGACTTACATTCTTTTAAGCCCACAAATTTAAGATGATATTGTCTATCCCGAATGTTTGGCTTTTTTTCTTAATAAAAGCTTAAGCAAAAATATTAATCCTTGATGTATCTGTTTAGGAAGGGCTTCCTGTTAATATCTTACCTTCAAATACACCACCATTCCTGCTTGACATCACATGAAAGCTATAGTGCTCATCTGAAGCAAAAGGAGCCAATCAGGTAAGTTAATACAACAATGTAATTAAGAGCTATTTTTTTTCTCTTCTTTTTTTTTGATACTCCTTTTTCTTCATTAGATTAATTAAACATGCTGACATTAAGAAAAACAAAACAAGCTCAAAACAAAGGAAAATTAATATTTACATATAAAAAAACAAAAACAAAACAAAAAAAGACAAAAAAACAAAAACAAAACAGTAGTTACATTCATTATATCACAAAGAATTAAAAAAAAATTATTATATAAAGATAAAAGAAAATGTTAATTAATAATTTAAATGCAAAAAAAATAATTTAATATATTTCCATGAAATTAGAGAGAAGGCCAATAATAGAGGATTGAGAAAACAAAAATTAAGACATACAGCAAAAAAGTTATATTGCTAAGACAGAATCAAAAGCATAAGACAGAAATGCAATCATGTTATTTAATATTGATTAAAAATGACAGAGAAGAAAAGAAAACAAACAAAAAAAGTGAATTAAGAGATGCATAATTTGATAATTCCAAACTCAAAATTTAAAAAAAAAATAAATTAATTTTTGAATTAGCAAAACAAGATAATAATAACTGCATGAAATTTAACTATTAAACAATTTTATAACACTAAGTTTCAGTAACCACACCAGTTCAACTTCATCAACTGGAAAAAAAAAAAAAAGGTGCATCCATTCACGAGCCAATATTCACTAAGATTTATATAGCTATTGAAATAATTGACCATTTATCTCTAAGGCACAATCATATTTAAATAAGAAATGTATATTCTATATTAAGTGATGAAAATTTATGCAAGAAATTATTTCAATGCAGACAGAAAGAAGTGCATGTAGTTGCAATTCCCGATCATGCCTGAAAGCATTTTACAGTTAAGTTTCTTTAATTAGTAAAACCATTTTTTTTTTCCCCTGTGTGCAACAAAACAAAAAGGATATATGAAGTTTCCCATCAAATATCAAGCAATTATTTGGTAAATTTTAATGAAATGGAAGCAAAAACCGCTAACCTTGCAAAATAAAATGTCTTCAGCTCAAAATCAAAGAAAAATAAGAAAGTTATGCATTTCAGTTGCTAAACTTTTTTTTAATATCTGAATGAGTGTTCATATTGATCAAGTGGAAATGGTTTGTTTTCACTGCCAAGTTTCATTAATACAGGGAGGCCACTAGAACTTCCATGAAAGAAAGATAGGATATTTTTAAATATTGACAAAGTATTTGGAAAAATTTAAGCTAATTTAAGAATGTTTTGTTCTTTGATGCCTATGGAATAATCCCACCTTGAAGCACTACTGAAATGTTGACTGACTCCTGTACTAATGTGACTTTATGAAGGTAATGGCATAATAATTGTTTTACATGAAATATATGAAATGCAGTCTAAATACTGTCAGTGCTTCAGAACAATTAATCAAATAAAATGGATGAGACCAAATTATTTATAAGTGACATCCTGGAACAGCTGTTTCACACTCGTTGGCGATCATCAGCCAGGAGAAGTCACTGTAAACAAGAAGGTCACGCTACTGAGGCTGATATGAATGATATATCGGAAGCGCAGTGGTGCCTCAAAGTATAAAATAAACAAAGAAAAATTCAGCAATGAAATATTAGTATGAAAACCCATGTGCCTGCATTGCGCTGGCCCCCAATGAATTTTCTTAATGCAATAAGATTCTTAATGATCGCCAACGAGTGTGAAACAGCTGTTCCAGGATGTCACTTGTAAATAATTTGGTCTCATCCATTTTATTAATAATTCAAATGCGCAGTTTGAATTTTATTGCATTAAGAAAATTCATTGGGGCCTGCACAATGCAGGCACATGGGTTTTCATACTAATATTTCATTGCTGAATTTTTCTTTGTTTATTTTATACTTTGAGGCACTACTGCGCTTCCGATAGAACAATTAATCATTTGCTTTTTTTTTTTAATAAGATGTAAACACTAATGACAATGCCAAAATATACCCTTCAAACACCATGAAGGATGCATCCAATATGAATGAAACTCCATTTGCAAATATCTTCCCATTAAATGTGTAAATGATTAAAGTTTAGTTGTCAAGAAATGTCACCATCACTCCCATGTCGCAATGGAAGTGCCCATCTTGTGTTGCATATAAGGGTCCTCAGAATCTTACTAAATACTTTCTGCTTTGTTGAACTGTTTTATTCACATCAGTTTAACAGCAGTAATGCCTTGATGATACATTCGAAGACCCTATGAACAATTTGAGAGAGAAGAGAACATGGAACTGCTCTGACAGCGTAACTCTTTACCATCCAAAGAGTTGTGGCATCCTATATACAGCAACTGGTAACTACAAACACCATTGCTGGATGAATTACAGATGCTGGGAAGAATTTCATGAAGAATATTTGAAAAGTTGCATATCTAATGATCTGAATTTTTTTTATCAGTCTGAATTATGTGTAATTCAGTTTTAATACCTGAATATATATTTTTCTACTGAGAGCTATTTTTAATTTAATATTAATTATCATTATATCTCTCCTTTAATAGGCTATCGTGATGCAGAGCGTCAGTAATTAGGAATGATTTGTTTTCTAAAATCACAATATACATTATTATTATTATATGTAAAAGTTTCAAACCTTGGGTTTCCCCATCAAAGACAACATGGCGGGTCAAGGACCAAAGCACATATTGCCAAGTGTAGAAAAGTGATAAGGAGGGTTAGAGATGTATGGTTGTGTCCATAAATTTCCTAACTATGCATGTTGTGTTGAGTACTACAGCCTTCTGGAGTTGTGCAAAAGTGTTTCTGTGAAGTTCTAGTGTGCTGAGGATGTGGTGCAATGTGTGAGGCACCAGACCAGTGGCAGACAGGATGATGGGACAACATGTACTCGGTCCTGCCTCCACTGTTTCTGGAGCTCATGTGCTAGATCGGTGTATTTATTGATCTTGTCTGCATGAGTTTTATTATTATTATTACTATTATTATTTTTTATGTAAAAGTTTCTATTATTATTTAAATATCTAATTGTTCTGGTGCCTCTCTTCTACAATTTTCACCCCAAATAATATGTATTCAGATTTATTTCTTGCCAGCAAATTTTAAAAACAATTCAAATGGCTGAGACTAAATATTATTGAACTTATACCTTATGGGTTTTGAGGTTCTACATTCTTTTAATAATGATTATTTATATTCATTACCATTAAATTATTATAATTATTTATTGATTTAAAATGGTACACATTCCAATCCTACAAATCAAGTCACTTGTCCATAGGTTTTGCAGCATTGTCTCCAAACATAAAAAGTTATTGAGTGGCAGATGACAATGAAATTAACTAAAAAACCTTAAATTTCTTTTTTGCTTTTTAAATGTTCTTTTTCACAGTGCATTGAAGGACAAAAGATGTGATTTTATATTTTTAGTTTCTTTTTTAAGTATAAAAAGGGAATATCTGTACATCAAGGAAACAAAGAACTTGGCTCAATATAGTAACAACTTCCTAGCAGAAAGACATTGAAAATACTATCTATGTAGTGATTAAATAAATAAAAAGCAAAGAATTAACTTATCTGATATAATTTTGATATAAAAAGGAATCAATTAAGTTGTCAGAATAAATTAAGTTCCACTTAAAATAACTAGCTACTACAAAAGGTGTACCTGAAATGTGCTGCCAAACTTAAAGGTTGTATTCAATCATGCAAAATAACGAAAAAAATCTCATATAAACATGGGTTTGGAAACGAGTTATTTCCAAGATATGAATGATGAAATGATACAGAGGTGCTATCCTGACTGTTGGATTGAAAGAGGGGGACCAACAGCTTGGCTTGCTCGTTCCCCTGATTTAAACCCTCTGGACTTGTTCGTATGGGTTATCTTAAAGCATTAGTGTACATCACACCGGTTCCTGACGCCCACACACTGCATGATCGCATAGTGGATGGGTGCACCACAATTCGACATGCACCTGGCATCTTCGACCGTGTTCGGCAGTCGATGGAATGACATTGTGTTGCGTGCAATGCGGCCAGTGGAGGACATTTCGAGCACTTTTTGTGAAACTGAATTACTGTACGGCCCAACACCTCTGTATTGTTGCATCGTTCATATCTTGGAAATAAAGCATTTCCAGACCCATGTTTATATGACATTTATTCGTTGTTTTGCATGATTGAATACAACCTTTAAGTTTGGCAGCACATTTCGGGTACACCCTGTATAACCTCCTATATTTTTTATAAGTGAAACATTTGGAAGTGATTCTTTTATTTTCTTTTTTGCTGAATTTGTTGAACGATCATTTATTCACTAAAATATGACATCTGCATACTTGTCTTTATAATAAGCATGCAGGATTTATTTGAAAAGCATATTGAATTAGCATAAATTTAAAACTACATACCGGTATAATGATTTATTTTTACGTAATAATTTGTAGTACTAACAAGCTAAGACAAATCAAGTAAACAAGAGTGTTTTCTCCTAATTTATATCACAAGTTCCATTTTTTTTTTTGTATATATGAAAGATAACTCGATACAGTGTATGCGTATGTAATTATGTGTCACAATTTTTTGTCTTTGTTTAATAATTATAATTTGCAACAAGAAATTTCATAATTACTATCAATAACTGTTTAACAAAAATATAGAAATTAAACATTGTTGATAATAACCACAAAAATTCATATTGCAATAGTACATATTCACTAAGTAAATATAAAATACAACTAATGTTTCACCTGCTACATTAAATAAAGCAGCAGCTTAATAGTTATTTAAATGTTTATAATATTTCATAAAGTTTTCTTTGTGTGCAGTGATTCAATTAAGTTGTTTGCCTGAAACTATCACTTCCCTTTAAAAAAATAAAAATAAAATAAAAATAAAAAATTATAGAAGTGTTTGGGGAAAGGGAAAAAGAACTAATAACTTACCTGCCCTATTTGTTTGTTCTGGCTGAGATGTACTTTTATTATCCGGAATTATATTTTTAATTTCTTCAGAAATTAGGAGGAAAGAAAGAAATAATAGAAGTCAAAGAATAAACAAAAATGAAATAAAAAAAATATTAAAACAGAAAAGTGATGGAAAAGTAACAGAATTTAAATGAATAAACTCAGTAAAAAAAAAATATAAAAAAAAATAAAAAATAAATAAATAAATAAATAAAACTCCAGATAAATTGTAATTCATATTTAAAACTTATAAGGGAAATATTTACTTAATTTTCATTATTTTCATTTTAAACTATATGACAAATATGCAGCTTTTTAATGGTTGTCTTAGAACTGTCAACTAGTTTTTGAAATTTATTTATGGTATTTAATTACGATTATTTTATTTTAAACTTATTTCATAATCAAAGGAACCCTTTGATAATTTCACAGATAAAAAAAATATTTCTTATTTAAAATACTATTAAGCTTGTTTCCTATGTCTTTTTTTATTAGACTTACTTTATTTGCTATATTATATTGCCCTATTTAAATTATGAAACTTATAAAGAAGCTTCTTATTATACTATTTTACAACTATTCAAAATAATACTTTTTTTCAAATCAAAAATTCTTATGATAGCTTAAATCTTAACTAAACTTAATAATATAAAATAATTCCACAAAGGAAGGGTAACAAGAAAGGAGGTTCATGCCAAAAAATTTGTGAGAAAATAATAACAATAGTAATTATTTTTATTTTAAAAATTATAATGTATCAGTTTAAAGGAACAAAGAAACAAGTGAACAGATAAAAATGACATAACATAAAAAGTGAAATAGAGTAGAAATGTGCATTTTTTAGCATGCTAAAGACCAAAAAAAGATCCTAAAATAGCTGTTCTGTGCAAATTAAAATTTATCAGTAAAAGAGTCATTGTTCAATTGATTCAGGAAATGTGGAAAAAAAGTTAAATAAAGACATGCAAAAAAATAATTATAAAAAACTTGGTTCATTAAACTTTTTTTAGTTACAAAAGAAACAAAAAGTGCACGATCCTAGAGTATACTACGGTTTCATTCCCTAGTGCATATTAAAGTTAGTAACATTAGAAAGGGAGGAGAGGAACTATTGGTTGTCATAAAAATCTTGATCTATTTTATTTTGCAATAAAAATAATTTTTTTCATAATAATATAATTTATAATTTTTTAGCTATGCAATAAAATACTTTAGTATTCTTCTTTTATCTAATTTAGAATTGAAACAAAACAATTGGAAATCTATTGTTTTGTTATCAGAACAATAAAGAAGCTGAATGCTCAAATATTTAAAAATTATATTCTGAAAATATTTTTAAAAAAATATTCTGAACTGTTTTACGCACAAGTAAAATGTTACTTTAGAATAATCTGATACTGAATAAGAAGCCAGTAATTTAATGGCACTGTAAAGATCTAGCTCATAAATTTTCAGAATGGGCGGAATAACCTAAAAAGTTCACCCATGTAGGTGTGGATAAATGTAGTCCTAATGAGACTGTGGACGAAGTTACTACATACGAGACTCTGCTATACTTCTGACATTGTTGAAAGGAAGATCGATGAGACCTTTCAACAATAGGAAATACCCCAGAGTCTCGTATGCAGTAACTTTGCCCACAGTCACATTAGGACTGCATTCATAAATTTTCAATTCTCACTGCCAATGATGGATCAGTGTTGAGGCTACATTTTCAGTACTTTTCTATTTTTTTCAGTAACATTACATCTAAAGGATGCATAATAACAAAATTATTGACAAATTGTGTCTTTCTAGTAAATTTTCAATCAAGATTTTTTTTTTTTTCTAAACCAGAATTTTAGTAAATTTCCTCAAAGGTTAAAAAAAAAACAAGAAAGTATGTTAATAGATAGTAAAGCTGCTTGGTGAAACTAATACTGTAAAATCTGAAGTGACGAAAAGCTACTTAATAAGGAAAGCGCAAGGTTAAATGCTAGTAAGTTAAATTCACGATGGACAAGATATTTTGTTATACTCAGCCATTTCACTCTTCTCTTGTTACCTTTGTTTGATGCTGCAAGAACATCTGCTAGACATGAGGGTAGAGACCCTGTTGACGGAGCTGCTCTAGTGCTTTCAGGATTGTTACCACCTCCTTGGAGAAATATGGAAGTTGTCTTTCGATTAGAAGAGGATTCATTTCAAAAGAACTGATTAAGACTAATTGAGGAAAGTGGTAGTTAATTCCAAGTTAATTTAGGATTAGTTTTAAACATATTGATAGTTAGGAACCTTCAAGGATTAAGGATAACATTTATTTTGCTAACAGATATTGAAGGTGATTCTTTTTCATTTCAAATAATCTATCGTCAGCCAGAAGAAAGAGGAAAAAAATAAATAAATAAAAAATAATAGGCCAGTTGAAGACATTTTAACTTGCAAAGGTCTACTTATGATAAGCACAAAATTTCAAATTCTACAATAATACCACTAATTTTTGATTGCTTGACAACAACTATACTATTTGATTATTAACTCTATTTTGGTTTTTTTTTAAAGCATCATGCATAACTTTATTTTCACTAATCAATACTTTCTCCATTTTTAATTGCACACAGGGAATAGAACACTACTTCAAAGTTTGTAATTTCAAGTTTTTCATGCCAGATCTAAGCAGCTGCTATATGTTTGTATAAATCTTAATTTATATTGTTCTTATAATAATGGACAAAAACATGAAACCAATTCTCTATAAGCAGGTAATCAAAAAATTATTGTAAATTCTACTGCGTAAATAGAAGCATTTTCTATCACAAAATTACTAATATGAATTACATTACTTTTCTTAGTAAAGTCCAGCAATGGCTTTATTTAATACACTGATTTGGATTGATTCTCAATTCATTCAGGGAGGGAAGTTGGCAAGTGATTTTGTTATTAACCTTAGCATTCACACAAAACTATATAAAAAAGATTGATGTACTGTTCCTCTTTTAATAGGGAGAGTTTGTCTTGGTTGATGAAGAAAATCCTATAAATCCAATTAAGGAATCTTAGATTAATAGACTCATTTAACAAGCAATATAAAACTTGATTCTTAAGTTTTTTTTGTATAATTTATATGTAAGAACTTTTTACTGCATTTTCTTCATAGAAATATTCCAATTCTCTTCATATTTAAACTATCTTAACAACTTGAGTTAAGCAAAATCTGGAAAGATCTTTCACACTTTGACTGCATTAAATACAAACTTTTTGCATTTTTTTTTAAAAACTAAAACTTCTCAAAGAGATTCATACACTATTGGACTGACCAGAACAGTACAGTGATTGCTTGCCACTTTCAGAATAAACTACTGTTCAATGTTTTCAAAAATGAACTTTCCAAAAGTTTGTAACTGTGTTTGTTCTAGCCAGACAGTAATTTTTTAAATATAAAATGTGCTGAAAGCAATTTAAGTTACATCTGCAGAAACAGTGGAGGGGAGAATAAAAGAAATAATAGTTCTTTGAATGGATATACTCTTGTCTCAGGAATTTTTGTACTTCAGGTGAGGTTCACTCAATATTTCAATCCATTACCTCGGGCCTTCTTCAGGAGATACTGACCGAAATATTGCGTGAACCTCACCTGGAGTGCGAAAATTCCTCAGACAAGATCTCCTTCAGAACCAACCTATACTTCATTCATTTCTAATCAGATAAGAGGAACTCTCATTGAGTTCCGAAATTATTCCAAAATTTCCATTAGGTTGAAAAATTATTAATTATATGTTATATTAAAGAAGATTCTAAAATGAATGTAAGGATCATGGATGGGGAATAGCTTAATAGATTCATAATTTTAATGAAAGTAACAAAATCATTTGCTGAAACAGCAATCTGACAGTATATATAAAATATAAAAACTAATCAAAGCAATGGAACAGTACAACAATCTTACTTTTAATTTTATTTATGCAATTGATTTAACTTCAGTGAACAAAAAAAAAACTATCATTATTACATGTAATTTTTCAAAATCAGAAATTAACTGCGCATTAACTCTCAAAAGTGAAAAGTATCATTAATGATCTTTCTTTAACAAGAGTCATTACAATACCATTATTATACCCTTAGTTTAATAACATTATTTTTAAATTCCTTATTTATGATGTCCTACTAATATAAAGGACAAACACAGATGAAACGATGGCAGGTGATCTATGTAGTGTAAACGTAGTTTCCAAACTACACATATTTACTTTGACTTAATATTCAACATGCTAGCAGAAGCCAGTTACACTATTCAGAAAAGACATGAGCAGCTCTAAACTACTATATACCCTGTTTACTTTAAGAAGGGTGCATAGAAATGCACATTATAAATACTTAAAGCAAATGGCAGGTATTGACTGAATGCAAAAGCCCAACATCCCGCAAGAAGAGATGATTAGTACACTAAGTTATGGGATAAAAGACTATAAGTCATGCGTTTTTAAGGAGAAAATAAAATAACCAAGATGCGTATTAATTTGATAAACTGTAGAAAAATGTGTGCATACAAGATTTTGATAATAACCAATGTTGAACAAGTTAACTTGGAGCAGAGAATTTCATTATGGACAACAGAAAAAAAAAAAAAAGATTAGCATTCAACATTTTGCATCTGAAATTGTAAGGATTTTAACACTTTTTTTGATTCTTAAACTTCAATTATTTATTTATGCTAAATCAAATGATGGTCCTTAATCTAAAAAAAACAAATACTATGTAAAATTGCAATCTTTATAATGAAGTTTCAGAATCCATAAGGACTTGTATGCACTTATTGTATTAGTTTTCTATAGAGAATAGCTGAAGGAGAGGTTAAGGACAAGACGGTTTATAATTACTGAATTCTAAGATTTTAATCAATCGGAGAAAAAAAATTTAAAAAAGGAAAAAAAAAAATGGAAGGATGTCTGCAAGCACATACCATGCACAGCTGCCGAAGGCTGTACTGCCACAGGATTATGGGAAAGCCATAGAGCATTACACAGTATATGTACAGTATATTTATACAATCACAATAAAAATACTATACAGAAAGTAGAAATTCTATATTTACTTTTATTTGCTTTGCATATGGAATATTAAATGGGTAGAAAAACTTTCTGGAATATTTTGTCGGACAAAAGGTTTATTCTTCTTTTTTGATGTGTTTTAGTGAATGTAAGAACATAAAATATTATAATAATATTTTATTAGATTATAATATTGTTATAATTTCAATAACAGAATTTACATAATATATCATATTGTATTTAATGTCATAGAATATTAACATTTTTAAGTTAAGATTTAATTAAAGTAAGAATTCTCAGACATTTAAAAGTAAATCTTATTAGGCCATAAATAGATTTATGAAGTGTGATGTAAATGTAAGTGTGTGTATCAAAGTAAACACCAAGGCATACATTACCTTCAGGTTCACGTGCAATAACAGTCTTACTTCGATCTGGCCCCAAGTGCACTGCATCTGGTCAAGGAGTGAGTCACAGGGGGGGGAGGGAGATTTTGTTGTGGGAGGGGCGGATGGGTAATACAATAGGTCAAACGGTAATGTATTTTTTTTTTTTTATGTGAGGGAGCGAGATAGGAAACAAGAGAAAAACAAAATAAAAAAAACCATGGAGAGGAAGATAATAGGACAGAGAAATAGGTAAATTAAAATAAACATATCACATATATATTATTCTGTAAAATCATGCTGATGAGATAAATCAAATTAACTGGCTACTTCACTGTGTTAAAATTAAACATTCTCTTAAAGTAAATATCATGATGCCATTATTTTAATATAATTAGTGAGAAAAAGTAGTTAACTGGGATTTTAAACATTCTGATTAAAAAAAAAAATAAGGGAAAAAGAAAAAATCATTCAAATATTACAATGGAAAAAAAAGAAAGGGAATTTTAATTGGGAAATATCACACAAATATTGTAAAAAAATTAGTAGAAAATATTCCACTATTTTTTTTATTTAATGCAGACCAGAAACTCTGAGTAAAGCCCTTAAATTAAGTTGAAAATTATTCTACTCACTACTTTCTCTACAGGTTAGATTAATTCAGTGCAATTCTATGACCAAATTACTACAATTTTTAATTTCAACTAAATTTTATTCTTTAACATCAATCTTTGCAAGAAATTTTAATTCAGTCTTTAAATATATCCACAAAGAGCTTTGTAAAATAAATTGAAAAGAAAAACTCTTAAATTTCTTTTATTTTGAATAAAACTGCTTTCTTCAGTTTTGACTTGTTTCAATTTCCCATTAATGCATTTTCAATAATTAAAAAAAATAAAGGTTGAAAGAGGATTTGAAAAAATGAGATCTTAAACCTTTTTACTTCAAAATTAAGTAACTAAGAAAAAAATTATAAAAGTATTAAATTAATTATACAAAAATGCTCCCATCTGTAGCTACCTCTAGTTCTATTAGAAAATAATATTTTATTTGGGAAATAAAATTACCTCCTTTAATTCAATTTTAATAAATGAGAATATTTCTATAATTTTTTACTATCATTCTAAAACCATCCAAATAATATACATTATTGTATATTAAATTTCAGAATATAAAAATAAATCTTGAAACAGTTTTTTTAATTACACTATTAACTTTTGAACTGAAATGACCAGATTTAGAAATATTAATTATCATTATCCTTTTCGAATAACTATCTAAAAAAAATATTAATAAATGCTAATTTTTAGCTTTTTTTTTTCCTTAACTTGATTTCTTATAAGAAACTTAAGCAGCCTCTTCGAAAAGTGTGTAACTGTAAGGTTCAACTCTAATTACTTCATTAAATGAAATATGTACTTTCCATTCTTAGTATCCTATCTCTAAGTTCGTAATAAAAATGTAGTACACCCAATTTTCATTAATCAGATTAAATCTGATAAGATTCTGTTTAACTACGATAAATGGCTTTGATTTATCAAGATGTCTTTTTTTTTGTCCTGCATGTCAAGATTTTTCACAAATAAATTCACACAAATTTGCACTTCATCTAATGTGTAGAAATATAATTGAACAGGAAACTGGCTAACAGATTTAGAGGAAAAACTGAAGAGAAAGAACGAAATACCCACGTCTGATAATTAAAGGACTCATACTCCAGGCAATAGGCAATCATGCCAGCATACATAAATGACCTAAGTGTCTATACTGATTCTAGATGAATTTTTCAAAACAGAACAATTTGAGGTAATTAACATCTAGGTTCATAAGTCTACAGTTCAAATGAGGTTGAAACCACTGGAAATAATAATAATAATAAAATAACAACAACTTCTACTTCTCTTATTTTATTTTGAAATGATAAAATTCATCAGGCATTATCACTTGGTCTTTAAAGAAAAAGAGTTTATTTAGATATAAAAAAAATGAGAATAATTATCAAAGAATGATTTTGATCATTATCGATAAATGTTTATAAAATTAGGGACTTGAACATAAATTTTGCCATAATTATTATTGACTGTTTTACTTTTATTGTTTAATTCTTGAAGTTTCAACATTTATTCCCATGAATTTAATAATTTAGCCTATTTTTAGTACTAAGTAATTTATCTTTCTCTTGATGAAAATTCTACTTGGGAAATCATTCATGTAAGAATATTCAGTTGTTCAAGCTTCAAGATGTGAACGTCTATCATCAAGGAAAGGGAAATGGAGAGGTCGTGTCCACAAATTCAATATATATGAAGGTTTATAGTGATGTCCATATTTTGCTGAAACTTGGACAACTCAACCACTTTTACCTGGTTGATTCCCAAGAAGAATGTTTCATTAGTAGATACCAGGAAGTGCGGCAAACCTCATTTTTACCTTCCTCTCTTATCTTTTCTTAAAAAGAACCTAACACAATACTAAATTAAAAGGAAATTATTAAAACAGTGTTCTTTTAATCAAACCTTCATTTTCTTCTAGTTTTTAAGTTCTATAGTCTCCTTTACCATAATCTTATTGAAACTATCCAAAACCTTACATTAATGTTAATATTTGTATTTAAAATAAACTAGATTCCACTGCCCTTTGTAGCAATGACCTAATGAATTTCATAATTACAACTAAATAACAATTCCATTTTCTTAGAATGATTATCCTTACAAAGAAACATAAAAGCTTCGGGCAAAGAAGGCTGGGGCTAAATTGAGTGACTAGAAACCACAGCAGAAATGCCTCTGGCATGTGACTTAATCTGGAGGGATAGATTGGATGCAGACACCATAGCAATTTTGCTTCAGAACAGGCAGGTGTCAAGTTGTGAAATTCATAGAAATGATGGATTCTGCCGAGGACTATCTATTTTCTATCACTGTCTCTCAATATTTAATTTTAATTCTTTATAAATTATAAGTTTTCAGAAACTAAGCAAAGTCGTATTTTATTAAAATCTTAATTTCATCTCAGTTGTAGCTTTGTTGATTAATAAAGGATAAATTTAATTACTGAATTAGTTACTTTATTCTCAGGATTGGTATTTTTTGGGGAGTTTTCCTTTAACAATGTCTTTTATAGTAACTTTTTTTTTAGTTTCTATTTGACTTTTAAATAAACAATAGTTATGCGGAATCTTAAAAAAGATGTTTTTCACTTCAAAATCATAAAAATCGTTAATTTGTCTATAATATTGAGGATACATTTCCACGAATTTACAATTATTTTCTCCTGAATCTAGCTGGATATATTCCTTAATTGTTAGTTTGTGTTCATATTTGTAATTATTTGAGCCTTATACATCTATGTGTAAGTTGGTATATAAAAAAAAAATATGAATTAAAAAATAAAGTAAAAACCAGCAATACAAAGCGAACTATAATTCGTTTGACAACAAAAATAGGAACGTTTCAAAAATACATCTTTACATGAAGCTTTTCATTCTGCAAATTTGAATTTTTTATTATTTTAATGTGAAAGAGATTTTCCATATTTATATAAATTAATATAGTAAACCTCCAAGAAATTGATGATTCTTCTATTTAATATAAGATAAATATAAATCAATTTTTTATTTCTGAAAATAATTTATAAATTAAGAGTTCTACTTATTTCATTGACAACATAAGAATAGAATTTAAAAGATAAAAATAAATAATCAAAGATTAGAAACAGAACAAATTTATATGACAAGTATATCGTTTTTACTTTTTATATTTGAGTTTATAGTTTTTTTATTTCTATTATTCATAGAATTATAAACCAAATGAATCTTTTGTAAAAGCTTCACTTGAAAAAGCTTCACTGCTGTGCAAGAAAAAACTCCCGCTTAGTTTAGCCACTTCTTATTGAATTAGTGAAAAGCAGTCCAGTTTTTTAATTCCCAGGATTATGCTCTACCCAGCAGAAGGAAGCAACTGCAGTCATAGTAGCTGCTAAAGTACCCAGATTAACTGATGTAATATTAAGAACTCTCCCTGAAAACTACTGCTGCGGCTTCAAGTCATTCAATTCAGCCCCAACCTAAGTATTATTAAGAGCGTAATCAAAGCCAAAATAATTTAAGTTGGAAGGTTTTTGACTACACTGGAGTTTCAGCATTGGAATAACTACATTGGTATATCAACCTTACCAAACAACAACATTTCCAAGGAACGAACCTTACTTTTTTTTTATTTAAACAATCTTTTTGGGTTTTTTTTACAGTCAAAGATAAGCAAATCTATTGACTGAAATTAAACCTAAGGATTCTGTGCAGCATAAATTTTAGCCTGAAGTTATCTCCTGATGTTAACGTAGAATTAAAAAAAAAAATAAATAAATAAAAATAAAAATTTAAAAAATGGCAACTATTTTTCCTTTCCTAAAATAAGCATTTTTGCATAAAATGATTCCTTATAAAAAAGCTGAACTACAACCATTAAAAAATCATTTCTTATTCTTCCCTTAGTCAAAAATGAACTATACTCTGATAATAGCTTGTTGAAATTCAATAAAAAGAAGTAAGTAGAATAATAAAAATGCCCTCATACCCACCAGAGTACTGCCACTATGTCAAGCTGCTATTCATACTAAATCCTACCGAATATTCTATAAGTCTCACTAGAGTCGATGCTGTAGAATTTAAAAGAATAATTAGAGAGATATTTCTCACCATACCTTTAACATCATCTTCTTCAATAGTTGTGCTGCTATCTGTAGACTCCTTCACTTGAGAGCCCTCTCCTTTTTTATTGATTATGCTTCGACCTGTTAAGCAGAGAACAATCAAGAAAGACATTACACAAAGGAAAAGAAGATCACACCATTTTAAAATAATTCTGCATTATCAGTTGCTAACTTGAAAGTAGTAATGTTATTTATTTAACTTATTTATTAACTTTATTTTGGGATTTACTTCATAATCGAGTAGCAAATTTGGATGGTATGTTATTTTAAAAAATATGATAAATGAAAAGAAACAAAGCAAATTTAGTTAACTCTTCTCGTACTATATCATTACGCTAAGAACTTAATTGATTTCTACAAAAATGCTACAAGTAAACAAAATAGTTCAAAAAGTTCATCTAAAAATGCAGATTTCAAGTTAAATTATCTACCACTTACTAGAAAAGTTCCGTGTAGCCAGCATTGTGGTAAGGATGGCACCCTAAAACATAAAATGAAATAATAGGAAAGCTGATTATTCAAAAAATATTGTAATATTAAGAAAAAAAAATATTTACATCAGCTGCCTGTTATTTTAAAATTAACAAGTACTTGAACAATGTCATAGTACATTATTAAAACAAAGTGTAGGGTGATATCGCTAATATGGCTGTATCTGAAAATTCAGATATATGGCTGTATTAAAGTAAGTAATGAAGTATATGAGTGGCCCGGTAGTCAAGTGGTAAGGGCATTGGCTGAGAGTTGGAGGTGGTGGGTTCGATCCCCAGCCTTGGTGGAGGCCAGAGATTTTTCCTTGCTCCATTCTCGTCAAAACAGATTCTAGGGTCTACCCAGCCCTCTGTTGAATGAATACCGGTTTCTTTCCCGGGAGTTAAAAGTGGGCGAGTATCGGTCTGACCTCCCAATCCCAACTTAGTCCCGATGGTCCCGGAACGTCGGAAGCATTACCTACTGCAACCTCGGGACACATACGCCTGTAGTGGAACACTTTAACTTTATGAAGTATATGTGATTATAAAATCAACTTTAACATGCGCAATGAATATTTATCAAAAACCATATTAACAAATAACAAAATTTTTTTTTGCTCTCTTTGTTTGGCAGTTTTTCAGCTGAAGATGACCTTGCAGTTTTCCACAAGTCGAAACATCCTGTTTTATGGTAATGTGCTTTTGTTATTTTTTTATATGCAATATTTTTTATTTGTTAATATGGTTTTTGAAGTATATTTGATGTCAACATTATTTATTTTTATTATGAATGGTTATAATTTGAATATATTTTTATACTAAAGTTTTAGATTCTGGGCTTTATGAAGGTGCTTTAGGAAGAATCAATAGAAAATAGATAAAGAGTTAATTAAATGGTCTCAAAAATATCATTAATTACTAACCTTGAGCTTACGTCTGGCATTGAATTTCTTCAAGCAATCCACAGTTTCTTGCCGGTGTACTACAGAGGCGACACGTTCACGTTGCTGTAAAATGAAAGTTAAAATTCATATAAGGAAAAAAAGAAAAAAAACCATTGTTAATTGATAAATTCACTCATGTTTTTTTGGTGGAAATAAATTTTTAAATGTCTAAAACTTTCAATTAATTAATAGAGTTTAAATGAAAATCAAGTTATAAACAACTTACACATATCCACGGGTGTTTCAGTGCCTCCGCAGCCGTTATCCGCTTTGCAGGGTTCACCGTCAGCATACTATTAATAAGATTTTTGGCCTCTGGCGTCACAGTGTCCCATTCTGGTGATGGATACTATTGGAAAGAATAAAAGTGAGCTAAGATATTTGTTATGAACTGCAAATGTCGAATTGATATATTTTGTTTTTGGTTAAACAACTTGAAAATGCATGTTTTTCAAAGAAGCCAAGTTACCATTAGAAATTAAGATTGTTTGTATTCAATTTAAATGAACTGAGACCGAAGAACTGAATAAACTAATTTTAAATAAAAATAATATAGATTACTCATTGAATACGCAACAAGTACTTGGCTCATATCAGTGAACTTAGGATCATGAAACTCTGTGGTGTGAGACAATAAAATTTATCTTGCATGTATTTTAATTAGATAAAAAACCAATTGAATCATAATGAACTAAATATTTCTTGCTACTAAATCTTTTTTTTTTATTTGTTCACTATGTATTTTCTTATCTAATTTTTCTTCATTAAATTAGCAAGGAAAACCCATCTAACTAAATTAATTTAACCATTAGAAGGTTTACTAAGAATTGTTTGATAACAAGATGACTAAGCCAGCTGGGATGTGTTATTCTTATCGTATTAGTGATTTTGTACTATTTGGCAACAATTAAAAATCTAGCTACATCAGCCTAGAATATTAAACAGAAATCTTGTGTCCAGTCATATTCCACCCAACCACATGAATTCCAAACCAACTTCTATATGTTTTAGACGTTCAAAGTTTTGTCTTATATTTCAAATTTACATCTGCTGATTTTGACTTTAAGCAGACAACTTCGTTTAAATAAAATAAAAATAAATATTCCTGGATTAAAAAAAAAAAAAAAATATATATATATATATATATATATATATATACCGTATATGCTCCAATAAACGCCGAGGCTCTTATTGTCACCAATCTCTAATAAGCGCAGGGCTGAAGAGGGGATACGGCCAAATAGTAGCCGGTCTATAACAGTAGCCGGGTCTTTGATATTTGCCTACCGGTACTGGTGTAAGCGTCCGTATCTTTATAGTCGTGCGTAATACCTTACGGTACATTGCCTTACAAAATGCCGCCGAAACGGTCATTTGACATTACCTTTAAGATTCGCGCAGTGGAATATGCGAAAGAAACTTCCGGTAAGGCGGCCGCCCGTCATTGCGGATTCGGTCGACGAATAGCAGCGAAAGGTAAAGAAAGACATTGCCATTTAACTTATGTAGTCTTATGTAGCATGTCAAATTCAAATAAAGTAGCTGTTTGTAATATTAGCCGGTATTTATGTGTAAAAATATTGGGTTCTGAAGGTTTTTGTTAATAATGGCCGGTCTTTAATAGCAGCCGGTCTCTATTAAGCGCCAGGAGCCGAGGCTAGTTTTGCAAATAAACGCCGGGGGCCTCTATTGGAGCATATACGGTATATATCTTAAGGAAATTTTCTCCATTTCGCTTATCATACAAAATTCATTTACCTTTTCCAAAGAATTGAGAGTAAATTGTAATATTGCTAATATTCCTCATCACTAACTTCATCTAAGATCTTCTTATCTAAAACCATTTTCAATGTGATGTTTTTTCATCTGATTCATCAGCTCTAATTGTTATTCATTCGTAATGGCACCAACATTAAATTTACTGTTTTTGTGAGTCGTTGTTATCTACAATTTTATAAATAGGGTTGGTAGTAAAGTAATTTCAAAGTTCAAAGTTTTGCAATGAGATACTGAGTAACAAAATATTTTAAGGGCATGTTTTCATTAATAATTATGTGTTTTCAATTGTTGCAAATTGACAGAGTTTCATCTTGCAAGTAAATTTATTAATCCACATTCATCGAAATATCATTTTATAAAGGTTTTAATCACCAAAACTACTTATTTTTTAACCACTAAAGACAGTATTTAACAACTGATAGTCTAAATGCATATTGTTATGAAAATGAAGGGACATATTCGTGGAATTAAACACCGCCCCTTTATTATTGATAGTTCACACACCATTGATATCTAATTATGATACTTGATCAAGTTATGTAAGTGATCTAATAAAGTTGAATGAACAACATTTAATCATTCTTCGCAAGATTTATAGCTTTGGCTTTTCAATTACCATCTGTTTCAAAATATATCATTAATTAGTGATATTCTTACAGAACAAAGTTTATCACTGACATCTAAAAGAACAGAATGAAACTTCTCAAGTAAATTTGACAGATGTATTTTGTTCTTACATAGTTTTAAAATAGTTCTAAAATATTTTTCGATCAAGCTTTTTGTGTTGATGCTCTCTTTTGACTGATCAAAATACTTTGCAGAACTATAAACAAATAAGAATGAATTATTCCATCAAATGGTCAATAAATATTTTTCTAAAATTAAGTTATTCCCTCAACAAGTAACTTGAATTTATAAAAACCACCTAACTTCCTATTAAATTGAAAAATCTTCCCCATTGACCCATTTTTTTTTTTGGCTATAAATACATAAACATACCTGTTTATATAAATCTTTTGGAATTTATCATTCTTACAAATATCAATAGTAACCTTACTGCAAATCATTTTCATCATTTGCAAAAACAAATTCAGAAGTTGTTTATAACTGTAGCAATTCTAACTATTTCTATTTGGATTGAATAGTAGACATTTGTCAAGAATTCATCTAACTCAAATGGTTGAACTCAAGAAAACTACAGAATTAGCGGCACTGCAGTCAAATTATATATTATAATTTTAACAATACAAATACTATGTAAATCAATTATCCTAATTATAAAATGAGAATAAGAATTTATAATTTTCATTATAAAATGAAAATAAGATAACATTAATATGTTATTCTATTTTTATGTTAGCAACAACTCAGCATTTTGGTTTCTACTGACCAAACAAAATGTATGCCATCTTTAATGTGCCACTTTTGTTCAAATTAGGGTTGTCACTTGTTCTGCATTACAAGAGATGTCCCGTATTTATCTCCAAAATTGTATGTCTCATTTTTCTGAGGTGATTGTCCCATATAATATAAAATTTAAGGAAAAGGGGAAAAATTAGAAATAATACAAATTATGAATATTTAAATCTCAAATTTTATTTTAATAATTCAAAATCTATCAAAATAATTTAGATACTTTCATTTTCAAATCTCAGCACAAGCCGTCATTAGATGATGAGTTTAAAAACTAGTTAAAAAAAAAAGTTTTTTTTAGCTGTCTTAGGCAAATCTCATTACTGAAAAGTGTAAAGAATCCTGCTAAAGACAGTCAGATGATTGGATTTTCTTTATAACTTGTTACAGAAATAATAGTAATACTTCCATAAGGGTGTCTAAAATGTCCCTTATTTCAATAAGTGTGAAGTAGCAACCCTAATTCAAATTCATTTGTTTTAAATACAGATAATATAAGTAAAGGAGAAAAAATTTACAAACATCGTAAGCGCCTGCTTTGATCTGTGCATATAATCTATGCTGGTCTTCATCCCAGAATGGTGGGTAACCCACTAGTAAAATGTACAGTATGACGCCTATCATTATATAAAAGAAAGAAAAGAATGATCAAAAATAGTATAAATAATTACTGAACAAGAAAGTAAATGAAGCTTTATAAGATTGAAAATTGCTTTAATAACAGATTACATTATAAGACTTAAAATTACTATTTTGTCATTATTGTATTGCCATAGAAAATTTACTTCTTTTAACCTATGGAAAAGCAATAACTGGTCAATATAAGAAATAGATTATTCTTTGATAACAACTGAATTAGAAAATGAATTTAAATAAGCTAATCAAATTTATTACAAATATATTAGATAAAATTAATTAGTTAATTTTAACATATCTATCAATTAATCAACCACTTCGATTAATTTCCAGGTAATCAGACATAGGCAAATAGAAGATGTACAACAAAATGCAATCAAATATTGAAATAAACTAAGAAAGCCCAATTTATTTTGATCTTTTCAATGCAATCAAGTTGTTGATAAATTGCATGATAAGTATTTATTTATTTCTTTTATAGCTCAATGGCTCAATTACATTAATTATGTTTATCTCTTCTATCCTGGATCAACATCTAAGTCAGGATTTGGCAACCTTTTTTTTGCTGAAAAGAGCCATGGTTTTTTCAAAATTTCAACAATAATCTAAAGCTCAGAAAATATCAAGATCCCATCAGCCAACCCAAAAAATACATTGACTCATGCCAGTGAACTAAAACAAAGAAAAAAAGAAATGAGTGGCGGCATCACTAATGTGGTGATGGAAGCAAGCACAATTAATGGCCTTTCTTCAAACAATGAAATGGAAATTAGAAGTAAACTAGATGGGGAAGTTTTTATAATTAAACACAACTCATAATCACTAGTAAATGCAATTCAAAATAGCAAAGAAAGAAGTAAAACAATTTTAAAAATTCAGGAAAATAAAGTTAGTAAATCCAAACGAAGAGTGAATCTGAATTGGACAGGGTGTCTACGGAATCTCAAACAAAAAATTTAAGGACAATTCCCATACATCACAAAAATTTCATAAAAAAAAAAAAAAAAAATCCATTAAACCGATCTGTTCAACCAAAAAAAAAAAACCTCTAAACCGATCTGTTCAACCGAAAAAAAACCCATCATGCTGAAAATTTAAGGACATAGTCTGATTTTTAAGGACATTTCCTATACATTTCATGTCAACCCAAATTTCCCATACAAATCCCGGATTTCCCGGTTGGTAGACACCCTGTTGGACCAAAATCCACATTGGAACAATCAGCAGCAGGAGGGTAGATTTTTCTTACTAAAGTCGCTAAGAATTCAGAAGTTTAGGAAAGGTTAGATGTCCAATATATTATGTGAAACAAGAAATTAGGAAATATTTTGTAACAAAATGGAACAAAGAATATAAGTCATCATCAAATGATCTTTGGACTAAATCTATATTCCCTAATGTTGCAGCTCAATTAAAAATCACTAATATCAAATTAAATTTCAGATTAACACAGTCCCTGACACAGCATGAGTCTTTTGCTCATTCCCTTAATTGTTTCAAAATTAAAAACAACCCTACGTGGAACTGTAGTGGTAAGGACTTACAAACTGAGGAGATTTCATATTCAGATGTTTGAAATATGAAAGAGAAAGAATAAAATTACAGACAACAACACTGAAACAAGGTCAAACTTCTAGTTCAAAAAAATTTAATGCCAAATGAAATAAATAGAAAAGTTTTCCAATTCTCCAATTCATATTATTGTTTGATTGTAAAATTTATTTATATACTAATTTAAAACGTTAGAACCAATGTGGTGCTCACAGAAGCTGTAACAAACAATCAAACAAATTTTCTCATATAGGCCCGTGTACTGAGACCTGGTTGTGTACTGATGACTGCTCCTGGTTGATGATCACCATATTAGCGTGAAACAGCTGTACCAGGATGTCATTTTGTATACAACTTGGTCTCACCTATTGTTATTAAGACTAATTTAAGTAACTACTACATCCCATGTTATGTAGTATGGTGATGCAGTGGTAGATTATATGTTTCAATGGAAAAAAAAGCAGTAAAGTCTCCCTCAAAGAGCTATTTGCATCTTAAGTGCTGTGAGTTGCTGACCACTGATCTAATACAATTTGATGTCCTGTCGTAGCACCCTCTGTCTTCAATGATGCAAATTAAGAGGTTGTCCCAAAATCGACGATTGTGGCCCCACTCGGATTTCGCTGAAAATTGGTATGCAGACTCCGAAGGGGATGTATGGTCTACAGTAGCAATTAGAAGTGTGCCCGACTTCCGGTTAGACCGGAAATGGGTGAAGTTTGCTGTTCATTTCTTTGTTGAAATATCAAAATAAAACCTATGCCAATCGATAGAGCTCATTGTGGTGAGTAAAATGATATGTCATATGTTTAGCTGGCACTTCCAGTAAAAGGGATATTTAAGTATATTCTCATGAGTTTCATGCCTTTTCTCGAAAATTCTAGTCTATTGTTCTAGAAAAATCTCGTTAGATTCAGAGGCATTTAGGTTCTCTGTCTTGATTATTCTAGACAATTCTAGAAGTTTCCAGAAAATGTTAGTGAAAATTCTAGAAAAGGCATAAAACTCATGAGAATATACTTAAATATCCCTTTTACCGGAAGTCCTAGCTATGTATATGACATATCATTTTACTCACCACAACGAGCTCTATCGATTGGCATAGGTTTCATTTTGATATTTCAGCATAGAAATGAACATCAAACTTCCTGTCTAACCGGAAGTCGGGTACACTTCTAATTGCTTCTGTATACCATACACCCCCTACGGAGTCTGCATACCAATTTTCAGCGAAATCCGAATGGGCCAAAATCGTCGATTTTGGGACAACCTCTTTAGGTAAAGCTCTTAAGGGGTTGCCAGGTTAGACTGATAAATTCTACATAAAAAGCAATATGAAAAATAGACAACAAATGGAATCACTCATACTTCAAGACAACTCTTTAAAGAGGCGACTGCTGCTGAAATAAAAAGAAATTAACAGAAACCTCCAAAAATACTAACTGTCTAACTTCAATTAAAGTTTGGTTTCCCAACTTTTATTAGTTCTTATCTTAAAATAGTATCAATGTAATAAACAAATTTTGATAATGATTTAACAGAAAATTAGAGATTAAAAAATGCTTATTGTTATAGATATATATCAAAGCATATCTAAGAAGGTAAATTCCTTTTGTTATTTTTGTTTGTTTGGAATCTAGCCTAATCCAATCTAATTAATATAAAGGCATAAATCATATGATAAGCCCATTAAACAAAATTTTTAAAAGATTGCCCTAATGTAACCTGAAACAACAAAATTACAATTATGCTTTTCTAACATACCACAAGCCCAAATATCCACGGGCTTTCCGTATGGCTCCTTCTTTAATACTTCTGGTGATAAATAGCCCGGTGTCCCTGCAAAGCCTGAAATATAACAAAAAATAATTTAATTGACATTGCTACAACTTGCTACACAGTGTTGTATTCCTTGCTATTATTTTAGTTCTGTAAACAATTTCAAGTGGAAGTAAGCGAACTCATATATTTAAGTAAATTTCCTAGTAGTTTGTAACTACTTAATGAAATCAAAAAGCTAAAAAAGAAAATAATTTTAACCAAAATACTGGAAAAAAAAAAAAAAAAAAAAAAAAAAAAAACTTTTCTAATAAAATAATTTAATGTGAATACCATAGACTTAAGTAAACAAATTCAGGCCACCACACATTCAATAAAAAATGTTTTATACAATTAAAATTCACAAACGTTTTCAGAATGTCCAGCCTTCCATTTAAAAAGAGATCACTTCTAAATGAAACATTGGACATTCTGAAAATGTTTGTGAATTTCAATTGCATAAATCATTTTTTATTGAATGTGTGGTGGCCTGAATTTATTTACTTAATTAAAAGAATATTTCAATTCTAATTTAAATTTTTACAATTAAATTTGTTTTATCCAAAGTAATATATAACTTCCAATTTTTAATAATAATCCACAATAACTTGATCATGTAATATGCTACACAGTATCAAACATATTAACATATTAACATATATTGACAACAGTATTGAAAATGATGTAAACTGAAGAATTACTGATTATTAAATTAATTTGCTGGTAGTCAGTTGTCTTGAAAATGTATATTATTACAGTACTGTAATTACTTATAATCCTTTCAATAATAAAAGAAACAAATGCAAAAAAAAAAAGTTACTTTAAGATAGAAATGGGTGAACTTCCAACATTTTTCAAATGTTTTTCACATTATCAGATAAGAGACAGTATAAAGACGAAAATCATAAAGCACATCAAAATAAAAAGGGGGAGTTTAATACTAAGGCATTCTAGCTATAGGTGTTCAGATTATTAGCTTTGTAATTTGAATTAAGCAAATGATTTCTGCAAATAGGCAATAAACCATTACATTGTGGCGTGAAAGAGCTGTGGCGTTGTAGGAGGATGTCTTGTTTGTATGTAAGAAGTGAGATTATGTAAGTATAAGTGATCTTTGGTGAGAAATGAATTTGAAGGTTTTGCTAGCTCCTACATAATTAGAGGACAAGAGGTATAAGGATCCAGTAAAATATATTTTGCTTTTGTTGTGGGATTATGCTGATATTTGTGCATTTAAAGTTTACAAGGATGTAGTTGTAGAAGGCTAGGAATCACCTAATGTATCGTGCAAGGGATAAATTGTATGATATGTATTTGGTTGGCAGGGATCTGGTATGAGATATGAGTGTAGTCTTATTAATTTGTTTTAGCAGAAAGTGAATCAGTCACTACAAAAGACCTGTCCATTGCCTCCTTGCAAAACCTTTCACTTAATCCATCTTCAGGTCATTATAATGCATTTTATATGTTCTATTATGCTTGTATCATCCTTTTCTCTGATGATGGAGAACATGACGGCATTTGAAATAAATCCAAAGAGTTTACTCCTTTTTACCTTAATGGACTTATTTTCATATTTCTCTTCATTGTTTTGCTAATATATATTAAGTCTAATATTCTTCATCTTCTAAAATATTAAAAGGTTGAGACCCAGTATTTTACTAGGTGACATCTCAGGATAGCTATTTCACGCTCATTAGCGTTCATCAGCTGAGAATAGACACTAGTAAAATAACAAGGTCTCAGTATGGAGGTGATTGTAATGATAACTGGCAGAAAATGTGGAACCTCCAAGAATAAAATAAAAAATAAAAAATACACATTAAAAATAAAATATAGAAAATTCATGTGCAAGGCTCCGCTGGTCTCTATGAATTTTTTTACGTATAGAGGCCAACAGAGACTGGCACATGAATTTTCTATATTTTATTTTCAATGTGTATTTTTTATTTTTATTTTATTCTTGGAGGTTCCACATTTTCTGCAAGTTCTAAAATATTTGTTTCTATATTAATTTTTCAATCAAATTCTAAATTGGACTTCCTCATATCAAATACAATATACAACAGTGAACATCTGATTTTTTTTTTTTATTTTGGAATAAAACAATTAACATTTATTTAAAAAAAAAAAAAAAGGAATAATGTTTATGTCACTTCAATGCATGTTTTTGCTCATAAAGGTCTATATAGTTCAATGTTAAATAAAATGAAAAATATTAAATAAAAACATAACACTGGTCCCATTAAATATTCCATTTTCCTATGAGAATCCCAGTTAACAATTGGATGAAAATTATCTATATCAATAAATATTTGAAAGAGAGAGAGAGAGAGAGAATATACTGTTACATTTATTCCATACTAAACTTGCGACTTCTCAAACTCAATGATTACGTCAAGAAATTTATCGAAACTATTATAGAATCTTACCGAACCATGCTTGCTGTTCTCCTTGCACTTCAATGGCCAGCCCAAAGTCTGCCAATTTTACCGCTGCCCCCTTAGCTTTACTAGCCAGCAATAGGTTTTCAGGCTATTAAGAAAACAATATTATTAGTAAGGTGTGATAATGTAAGAAATAATAATACAGTTCATTTTAATAATGCATTTTTATTTAAATAGTAAATAAAAAATTAGAATGGTAAATTCTCACCAAAAAATTAATTTATTTCAGATTACGTTTTCATTAGTTTTAATAATAGCAGAAGAATATTATTGATTTTATAGGAAAATGAGATAGAAAATAATGGTCTTCCTTGCTATGACTTTCCCTTATCTTAAATAAGAAATCTTCACTGAATAGTCAGAATGAAAAGGAGTTTCTGGTATATTTATAAGTTTACTCTTATTGGCTGATACGAAATTTCAGTTCCACCAATGAGGATTATTATGGAAATAATGAGATGCATCTTTTGAATGATACATAGGATGGATGTAAATGCATTTGAGACAATGATTCATAGAAAAATTTAAGATAAATTACCTTTTGTGACAAAATTAGATCGAGAGGCCTTTCATTTACTGTCATTTAACTTATGGATTCATTTAAACTAGTTTATCTCTTTCAATAGTTAGCTTAAGATGAGTAGTCTAATTCCAAGCATCCAAAAATAGTGAAAAAAAGAGTTCACTTGAGGATGGAGAAATTAAAAAGACATAAGATAGTTGAATAATTTTTTTATGAAATTTGGACTCTCCCAAAATGGCTACCTCATGAGTTGATAGACTCGACTTTCATAACTACAGAACTGATTTCTAGCATTCAGTTCTTTTGATCCCTGGGAGATCAGTAGCATCAACAATAATATTGCACAATGAATTAGATAATGTTTGTTAAACAGAAATAGCAGGACAGGGAAATGAATGAGAAATTTTAAAATTTCTCTGAATAAGAAAATGTAAATCCAGTGAATACTGCTAAAAGAAATGTCAAAAATGTAAATAGTAAAACTGAAACAAGAGTTTAATTAATTATAGACCTTGCCTGAAATCTGCAAAGTTAACTGTTTGGATGCCAATGTATAAGCATTCATATTCATTAGTTGATATTTGATCTGTTGCAAAAAAAATGATCACCACTAAAAAAGAGAGAGAGAGCTGAGAAACTCAAGTTTGCAAATGCTTTAGGTTAGGTAAAGATTAAAATTTCATCGCTAATGAACGCATTGGGCATTTCCCGGAGAACACAGTGTGATGAAAATGCTTTGAGATGTTTCGAACGGAAAATTTTACGACGCATATTTGGACCTGTCAAAGAAGAAGATAGATGGAGGATACGCTACAACCACGAGCTCAATGACCTGATTGAAGGACAAGATCTGGGGAAGTTCATAAAAGCACAAAGAATAAATTGGCTGGGACGCCTAGAGAGAATGGCAGAGACTCGGATGCCCAAGAGGATGTTGAAAGGAAGACTGTATTCGAGAAGGAAAAAAGGATGACCCAAAACAAGATGGTTGGACAATGTGACCACAGACCTTGTTGTGATGGGAATTAGAGGATGGAAAAGTAAAGCGATGGACAGATTGAAGTGGAGAGGTGTTGTCCAAGAGGCCAAAACCCACCCAGGGTTGTGGCGCCAGGAAAGAAGAAGAGAAGAAGAATATGAGAAGGGCATATTCTGGGACCAATGTAAGGTTTCCAGACCTCTCTCCAAGCAAGCATATTTGGGATAAACTGAGAAAGTAATTGAAGCCATCATGGAATGTCACCAAACTAACCCAACCATTGCAGAACATTTGTCAGAATCTGCTGCAGGATTAAACTAGAATATTATTTGACTTCATGCCACACAGTATATCACTTTGCATTGCCATCAGAAGAGAATTTACTATGTATTAAGATGTGACATTTATGTTCTGCTGCTCTGAAATAAAAAGTTCTGGGGAACATATAAACAACAACACACTTAAAATAATCGGATAACAGATAAAACCGTAACATGTTTCGATTAGCTTTCGCTAATCATCTTTGGTCGGAATACAAGGAAAGGCTAATAGTCTGCCAATGTATGGCATCGTCTAACCCAATCATGGCTTCCATTGAGGAAAATCAATCGTCATGAAGACCACCAATCAAATAAAAAGTTCTTTTTCAATGAAAATGTAATCATTTCTTTATCTTTACATACTCATTGCATGTGGGAAGGTTCATAGCAATTGGCCAAGTCCTTAGGGATGCATCATATTTTTTGCAACAGTGTGTATTTACAAGACAGGAAATTCAAAATAAGAAGTTCCATGAATTCTAATTATATTACAGTCCTGAAAATAACATATCTCAGTAGCATTGTTGTAATTGCAATGCTTTATTTTTAATTTTACTTCAGAATGCCTTTTTTTTTTTTTTTTTTTTGTATCTTTGATCGTAAACATATTTTAGTTTGTGATTTTTAATGACAGAAGAACAATATAGGCTAAGCTGTGCCAGGAATAAGGCATGAAATTGAGAACAAAGGAAGGAAAATATACACAGAAGAATGAAGGAAACATCCAAGCCCCTGCTGAGATTCGATCCCAGGTTTGGGCATATCAGTCAAATGATAGGTTTCCACCTTAACCATTCGGATATGCCCAAACGACTTTTCAGTATATTATACAAATTTCCCCATCCATACTATTCTGTACGGAGACAGGTCCAATTTTATGGAATTCACGTGGAACTCCCAGAAACGCCTGGGAAAAGATACTGGGGATGGTTTCCCGTTGCCTGCCCTAGGATGTCATTAAGGAATGACGTCAGACCAAAGAGAAAGTGAAGAAGAGGCTGACAACACAGGAAAGGAAATTGAAACTGCCAAGCCACGGCCGGGAATTGAACCCAGGTGCCGACACAATGCCAGTACGGCAGACTGCCTTCAAGACCGCTCGGCCATGCCGGCATGGCATAGAAACTTCAAGGAAAAGTAATTTTTACTTTTTTACGTAAAAAATGAAAATAATGATAAAATAAAAATTCTTCAGGAAAAAAAAAGTTTTGTGGCATTTAATGAAAATTTTGTGACCTTGGAAATATGATTTACATGTTAAAAAAAATAAATGTGTTTACCTTCAAGTCCCTATGCACCACACCATTTTGATGACAATGATTCACACTTTCTAAAATCTGTTGAATGCAGTGACTAAACAAATTAAAAAAATAATAAATCAATATATTTATATATCTCTATAAATGTCTTAATTAAGAATGTAATAAAGTTAACAATGTAAATCACATTTTTTATTGCAGCTAACATTGAATGAAACTTGAGTGTAAATGATAAATTAAAATTAAATTAAAAGGAAAGATGTTATTTGTTCTGACTACAATAACAATTTCTAAGTATTGTTCAAATACACACATAATGGCAAAATTTAATGTGCATAACAATATTAATAAGGAAAAATAAACATAAAAGCACATATATTTAAAGATTCACTGAGCTATTTAATTCAAAAAACAGCTCAGCGAATCTCTAATTATGTGTGTTTTATGCTTACTTTTCCTTATTAATATTGCTCAAATAGTTCATAAATGACCTAAATGCACGCCTAATAACATAGATATTTTAAGACTTGATGAAAGTAAATAGCAACTTGCCTCAGAATGACTAATAAGTTAAAAATTTGAATTTCAAGTAAGATATGGTTGTTAATCTCTTTAACCTTTATTATGTCCTGAGTAACAAGACATTAAAACAGTGTTTAGCCATCCATCAGTACAGACTTAGTTATTTTCAAATTTTGAACTATAGATAAGAGGTATTTAGTCATCGAAACACGAACTTACTAACACAAGCTTAGATTCATATAAAAATCATTATCCATAATCTTAAATGGAATCATTTTTGAAATGGATGCTTAATAAGTTATTTTCAAACTAATTTTATCTAAATTTTTCCCTACTTCTATTATTAATGACTGCTGTCTAGAAAGTGCCATGGTAAATTGCTGTGTTGAAATGCAATGATATTTTGTCAAAGCATGAATTCTTTGGATTCCCATACAATTTGATAAGATTAACAATTTAAAGCTTGCAAACATCAATGAATCATTTTATAAATGAAAACTTTATAGCTAAAAAAAACACACATACAATTAACATTTAAAATGGGCATAACTAGTTTCAACTGATGTTACAGCTGTTTTCATCATACGAAGGGAGAGTTCTATGAGCATGTTAATAAGGACTTGTCAAAAATCAATCAACTAATCAACCAATGGTGGTACCATTACAATGTGAAGAGGGGGATGGATCAGAGATGTAAAATATGTGGTGATAGGGGGCCGAGGAAATAAAAATAAATAAATAAAAATAAAAGAGGCAGCTAAGTCTTTGATTTCTACAATGTTAAGATAAGCATATGAATTTACTATGCGACTTTCAAGGGGGGGGGGGTTTATGGGTTTCAAGATGGGTATGATTTATTTTTATTTTTAGGTTTTTCTGGAGCTAGGCTGTAGGTGTAGACTGCATCAATGGATACTCGATCGCTATACAGGTTATTAAGTATAAAGGATTCTTTGAATTTTCTAATGCATTTATCTTTCTTAAGCTCTAATATTCTAATTCTATTCAAATCAATCGAGTGTACAGTTTCATGCATATGGGTAGCTATGTAGTAATTACAATTAAATTTATTAGTGTTATCAATGCATCATTGTTTTGCCTTGACAGCCTGTAAAAAAGGATATTTATATTTTGTCTGATAATGGTTCTCTCTTCTGCCAGTAGATGGCAGTAAGATTGCTTCATTTAATAACAATACTTCACTATCAACAATTTTATCTACCAACAATATCTCAGGAATTAGCTGTGCATTCAACCACATTGTAGATATCATACAAAACTTTTACTGAAAAATAAATGCTTTCTATATACTGTCAATATTCACTCTTTGAAAGCGAATAATCTACATATACAAATTCACCAATATCTATATCCCTCAGCAAACATCTACAAATTGTAGATAGGGATTTAACAATAATATTAAACTACTAAAACCCTAAGAACTCCATACACCCTCTATCAAACACACATCCATTCTAATAGTCATCACCTTTTAAAAAAATAATGTTATTGATTTCATAAAATATGAAGAGATTTTGCAATATATTCCTATGCAAGTTTCACTCACAAAAGCTTTCAAAAATAAAAATCAATTCCTTCAAAGACATTCTCCATCAGCAATTCTTTCTATTCAATTCTAATCATCTATACCAGCAGTCAGCAACCCGCGGCCCGCATGCGGCCCATGAAGCGTTTTGGTGCGGCCCGCAGGGCATGTTGGAATTTTTTTCTTTTGGTTGATAAAGTAAGATTTTCCGGTTTTTTTTTTTTGGTTGTTAAAATTTTTGGCCCAAGTGCGGCCCGCAGTAATCCCCACATAACATATTTGGCCCTTTTACAACAAAAGGTTGCCGACCACTGATCTATACCATCTTAACAAAACACCCTCCCTAAGAAGAAAGAATCATCAAGAACCTCCCATTCTTTTGAATGGGATAAACCTGAAAAACAACAGATCAAGATACTTCTACTGTATCCCTTATCATTAACTCTAGGAACGCTATAAAATTCAAATATGCTATCAATACATAATCCTATATCAGAATACCTATATCATAACTAATCCCATTCTTCCAAACTTCCTCTGAATATGTAGATCAAATAAACAGATGTTTGTTCAAAATGCCCGACTGAATCTTCAAAAAGATTTTCATTACAGATTCGTTTATACACTATCCATTTCCAAAACAAATTTCACTACCATGCAAACCATTTCCCATTATGATAGTACCCATAACCTCCTTTAAATAGAACCCTTCCATTTAATCTCACCTAAAGAATACAATAATCCAGAGTTGATGATCAAAATCCCTGATTATATTGCAGCGATCCCTGTTCCATTCCCACAAGTTTTGTGTCCTGTCTAAATGTCTGCTCTCCTTTTCTGATGATAAAATAAAAGTCAGAATACATAAACAAAGCAGATGTTTATAGATGAATTTGGATTAGCTGTTCTAACAATAATAATTATATGATAAAACCTGGGGTATGTTATTTACAATCAAGGTTTTTAATCACAAGACAACTTTTCCAACATGATTTCTGCATTCCAGCATTTTTTAAAATTAATTATGTCCCAAAGACAAGAACTATCTTTATCCCAGAAAACATTTGAATATTTTCTTTCTGTGAATAAATATTGCAATACACCAATTATTTTGCAAGCATTTAAGAATTCCTTAGTGCTGCTTAAAACTGTACCGCTTCAATTTCAAATTTTATACACGGAGCATCAGAACTGCTTTGATGCTTCAGGCAACTTTGTGTCTTATGCTAATGGGAAATTTCGGATATCTTTACAATGGACGATACCTATTTTTAAGTAATCATTAGCTATGTAAAACATTTTCATATTAAAAACATATGAAAATGAGAATGTACTTAATGTACTTTATTTTATGTGATAATCTTCAGAATGTTTCTTTTAATATCAAAATTTACCGTATATGCTCCAATAAACGCCGAGGCTCTTTTTGTCGCCGGTCTGCAGAGGGGACACGGCCGAATAGTAGCTGGGTCTTTGATATTTGCCTACCGGTATTAGTGTAAGCGTCCGTATCTTTATACTCGTATGAAATCCCTTACAGTACATTGCCTTACAAAATGCAGCCGAAACGGTCATTTGACATTGCCTTTAAGATTCGCGCGGTGGAATACGCGAAGAAACTTCCGGTGAGGCGGACGCCCGTCATTGTGGATTTGGACGTCGAATAGCAGCGAAAGGTACAGAAAGACATTGCCATTTATCTTTAACAGTCTTATGTAGCATGTGAAATTCAAATAAAGCAGCTGTTTGTAATATTAGCCAGTATTTATGTGTAAAAATATTGCGTTCTGAAGGTTTTTGTTAATAATGGCCGGCCTCTAATAGCAGGCAGTCTCTGTTAAGCGCTGGGAGCCGATGCTAGTTTTGCAAATAAATGCTGGGGGCCTCTATTGGAGCATATATGGTAATTATTTTTCAGTGAGAACTGATTTTGTCCATAACATAATCTAACTGAAGAGCTTCACAACATGAAGACTTAATAAAAATAATATTCTAGCTTCTTCTGAGACTGCTTATCATTTATGAACTGTCCCAAATGAAAACTAGGGTCAACTTATAGGAGCTTCTGGTGAGTTCTTTTACTTATGTAATAATTATTGAAAGTAAAAGGCCAACTTCCATTTGGATATAAAATGAAAAATAATTTAATATAATTATATAAAACGTAATGAGCCCAACACACACGTTGAATATTTAAAATTTTGTAACACATTAAAAAGAATCTACAAAGCTGAAACAGTAGTACATGTAGGTTTTTTTAACAATTTAAAAATTTTAAACGTTTAATATGTGTGATATCCTCATTATTTTTTAAATATTATAATTACACTTCAGGCATGTTAAATAATTATTTAATATTTTAAGTACTAATTAACAATTTGATCCAGCTTTGCTATGCTTCCTGTAAGCAGTTTAGATACAAAATTTTTAAGAAAGTTTTGGGAATTACTATTTACCTTTAAATTATCACTTAAAATTATTTCCTGATTATCTAGAATCCATTCAGACTTCTATTTTTGCTTTTTATCTTCTATAAATTTTAAAAAAGAAGATCTGCTTACTGTAAAAAAAAAGCTTTAATTTATAACTGATCCATCACCTAAAGTTCATAATCTGCTTTTATTTAGTTCTTTATAGGAAAATTCTGTTTTAAATTTTTCTACTGAATGAAAATATGCTTGATTTCCATATGTGCAGTCTCTCCCCAAAGCCTAACCACAGGGAATCGGAATCTACTTTGAGGCTACTGAATTTAAACTAATTTCATAAATGTAATTAATCAACTTACTTAAGGTAGGAAATCCAATCAAAATTGTGAATTTGTTGTTCTTTCTATTTCAGTGATCTTTTCAAGACAAATAAGTTTCTAACATATGAATAAGGGGGAAAAAAAACCTTATTTTTGAGATCTGAAGTACTGCTAAGAAAGGAAGATAAGAGAAATTGCCAAACCCTTGTATTAACTCACCTGGCATCTGCCTCACTATAAAATTCTCTTGCAACAATATCTTCAAATAGTTCTCCTCCAGTTACCCTAGATTAAAGTTACTTAGTTAATGTTTAAAATATTTCATACTCAAGGAAAGAAAGCTCAGTTCATTCAGGAACTTCTCCATCAGAATAAAATGTAATTTATTATGAATATTTAGCTTTGGAAGACCAGCTAAAGGTGGGATATAAAAGCAGCATTAACCCTTACTTATTTGAAGGAAAAAGGAAAAAATAGCAAATACTTCAGTAAATTTATTTATTACTTTTGCTTAAAAAATAGAAAAGTATTTTGATATTATTAATTAAAGTGTTTATAATGTCAAAAAAAATCATTAAAATATAAAGATAATGAAGATATGAACTCGCTATAATTTTAACAATATAAAAAAAAATACTAATGGATTTTTCAAATCTTAACTTTTAATAAATCTTTCATTAAAATTACTTTTCTAAATTGCATTTTCAATATTTTTTTTTCCAATTAAATTTTTAGAATAATGATTAATTTCAAGAATGAATTCACAAAACATCATAACTTTTTCATCTGTAAGTTTTTTTGTTTTTTTCGATTCTCTTAATGGGGTTTATATCTCCAAACGAAGCTTTTCAACATACACACAAAAAAATATTTTTTTCTTAAAAAAGAAAACTTTTTTTTTTCCCAGAGCAAGTTTTATGTATTTTTATGAATGCATTCCTTTGAAAACGAAAAATACTTACAAGTCAAACACTAAGTAATGAAAACTTTCTTCTTGTATACTATCATGAAGCCGAACTGAAATTAAATAAATGAGATATAAATTAGTAAATAAAACAACTTATAAAATAAGGTTTAACATGCCAACAATTAATATAAAAGTGCAAAGAAATGACTCACATATTAAAAATATCTGATTTTTTATCGGTTAGAGTCTGACATGGCCACTTCGTCCTTTTTGTGGACTCCCACCAATGATAGCTCAGAGATTTTTAATTTGTGTCATTGCTTTGCACTTTTATATTAAAAAAAACTTATAATTTACTAAGTAACAATTTATATGAAACATTTATAATTGATTCTATTTATCTGAATGAATGCTATAATATTTCTACCTGATTTTGATACTAAATACTAAATTAATAGTATTTATTAATACTATTAATAAAATATTAATACTATTGATACTAAAATATGATATGATATAGGATTAATATATTATTTCACTTCATCAATTATCAAAGTAGGAAATTTAATTGGATTTCTTCTAAATGATTTGTGATTCTCCTTAATGTAAATAAAATGTTATATTAATAGCGAAAGGTCAAAAATAACTTCACTTTGAATTTAGGAAGGACATAGTGCATTACAGTATGTTGTATATTGAATTTAAACATGTTGTGTTGATAAACAGAAAACTAACGATGCAGAAGTCAATTGAATCTCTTTATAGATAACTTTCATTTTGCAACAGAAATAAAAATTTCGAAAGGAAAAGTATTTGATGTGAAAACAGTTAAATGATGTGAAACAATGACTTGATGCACTTACGAAGAAACATCTTACTGATGATGTTGCTAAGTGAATTTAAGATAGATTAAATAGGCAAATTTTTATGTTTGTGCATACATTTTAATTTCCAACATAGTAAAAGTTCACTACATTGCACAACATACTAAGCAAACAAACTTTATGAGACAAATAATGTACAAGATCTTGAGAAATTCCGTTTTAGAAACATGCAAATCCATTTTTGCTATTTATTTTTAGCAGCTTTAAAAACTCCTGCTTCTCTATTTTCAACTTTTTTTATTTTTAAATACTGAAAATTCAAAAGTAGATTCTATTGAATGGATACATTTTAAATAATTGAAGCAAGTGCCTTCACTGTTTTAATTTCAAGTTTTTTCAGCATTTGGAAAAGTTTTAAGTTTGGATCATAAAACTAGCATTTTATGTAGTGGAATCTTACAAAGTCTTAGAAATTCCTATTTAAAAGTTTGCTACTACTTTTTTTTTATTATTATTTATTGTTTTTGTCAACTTCTTTAAAAAAAAATTACTGCAACACTAATTGATTAATAAATTCTAAGTAACAGATTGATTGGCTTCCTTCTTTATAATTCCATTCATTGGATATACAGAAGAGTAAATGCTTGTTATTAATAAATATAATTAAGGGAGTTTTATGAGATTTAAAGTTATGTACTCATTGTTATTATGTATTGTTTTCCAAAAATAGTAATTCAGTTAAGTATATGCAATCTCAAAAATTGAATATGAAAGATGACTATTGAAGAACTATATTTATTATAATTAATGAGAAAGGAAAATTATAATAAATATAGTTCTTCAATAATTTCACTTTGTTATTCCTATTAGTGAAGTGCTCTCTTCAATTGTCATCCCTGAGCAACAAAGTAAGCAATTACTGAAAAAAAAATGTGTTGCATCACCAAGTGAGAAGCAATGAGCCTCAGTCAGAATTTTATAGAATCATTTAAGCTAATTTTCTATGTCGACAAACTAAGCTGTTTTCGGGCAATGTATTTTTTTAACAAGAGAAGAAAAAAAAAACCCAACTATATTTGATTTTAACTTTACATATCAATTTTACTAAATCAAAGCGAAGGGGAAATTTTATCGAGTAATTTCTTTCCTGAATAATAATAATAATAATAATAATAATAATAATAATAGCATTAATTTTTTTTTCCTGAATTCCTATGTTACTATTTACTATTTCCATTAAAAAAATAAAAATAAAAGTTGGAGTAGTGAAAAAAGAACAAGTTCTTAATAAAAGGGCATCTAATTACAATGTTTTTGCAAATTATTAGATAAAAAAAATGTTAAATATTAATATTCAAAAGAGAAAAGATTGGATTAGAATATAGGAATATGACTGAGCTATATGTTTTAAAGGATAAAATATATAATTATATGTAAAAAAAATCATTCTTTTTGATTATATATTTATAGAAACTGAAATAAAATGCTAATGTTTAAAATTACATTAAATTTTGAAAAATTAAAAGGATTCTAAAAAAATTAAACATTAGCATTTTATTTCAGTTTCTATAAATATAATTAAAAAAATGATTTTTTTACATATAATTATATATTTTATCCTGTAAAAATTAGTGTTATAAATATGCAACATTAATTATATATGTGTAACACTAAAACGTAATATATGATTATTCTGTAATTCCGTTATATATTTAATTCCTTTTAATATTTATTGTGTTTGAACTTGTTGTGTAACGATTCTCATGTTCTTCCCCTGCTTTGAACACGATTATTAATAAATAAATACTAGTCAATATAATTCAGCTTTACCCCCCCCCCCCCCCGCCAAAGAAAAGCCATATAAATAATAATACTTAAAAACATGTTGTTTTACGATGTAATGTCATTAAATAAATGCAATGTTCTCAACATTTCGCTGAATTCAAGTCTAATTTTAAACCGGGATGCTTTGTAGTAGGCTTTCCTGTACATCACGATTGGGAAAGATGATATCCAACACAATAATCGTTGCTTGATTCAATTTTATAAGTGAAAAACTATAATTAACAGATTAGTTTTCTTAAAATCAATAGAAATCCGTTTTAAAAGTAGTAGCAAAATAACACAGTTAATGAGCATTCCTATTTAAATATCATTTATCTTGAAGATTTAAAATAAATGATATTTAAATGAAAATGCTCAGTAACTGATATTACATATTTGTTTTCATTCGTTTTTGATTTGCCAAAAGTAAATTATATATAAAAAAAAAAATCTTTTTTTTTATTAAAATTAATATTTGATACAAAATTACAAAGAAAACTACAAGCTCCGGAGGGATAAAAAAATTGGAGAGAGAAAAAGAAATAATAATAAAAAAAGGAAATGCTTTGTCCACAAATGTTACGAATAAAAAGCATGTTCCGTATGAAATGACAGTTCGAAAAATTAGGAGTTAAGAGTGACTTAAGTTTGGTTATTCGCATCGATATTAATTATGAATTTCTTTTCGAGACACGTGCTTCGGATGAGCTGCAGCTTATTGTGAGCAATTTGTTTTTTTTTTCCTTTTCGGTTTGTCATTTTTCTTTAGATAAAAAAAAGAAAAAGAAATTGTAAGGGGAAAAAATGCTGACATAGGAAAAAAATGACCTTTTTCTGAATCAGCATTTTTCTTTCTTTTTCCCTCATGAAATTCTAAAAAAAAAGAATTCTGCCGAAAAATTTGCAATCTATCTCCGAAAACACACATTTTTCGATAGAAATTCATATTTGAAAAAGGTTAAACATAATTGTGAGCATTACTTTTTTTTCCACCTTTCTTTTCACGCTTGTTAATTCACTTGTGGCTCCCTTTCTCCTTTAATATCTCAATGTTTTGTAATAATAAACAAAACAAAAATCTAAGTAATTTTTAATCGATTTCTCTTATCTGCATTTTTCTTGTTAAAGTTGTCTGTAAGTGTTTTGTTTTGGTTTTTTTAATGCCACTCTTTAATCGGTGATTAAATTACCTGAAGATCGGTATTCGGATTGACCGCAAGTCTAAATGCAATTTCTGTGATAACACGATAATTTGCCACAGTTAAACGCTGCAAAATGATAGATATCCCAGTCGATATGGAAGGGAGGAGACGTAAAGACTATGTGGGGTGCAACGAACGAACGAGAAATTACAAGTATATATGAATTAATTTTCTTGCAATCAGTTTTCATTAGTGTACACCTTCTTCTGAAGCTCTATTAATCCTTTACCAGTAGCTACCCTTTGCTGCTTCAAAGAATCAACTTTTACTCATAAGTTTTACAGATTTTATTAACAGCCTGCGATGTACTAGAAATTAGAAGACGAAGTTGATGCAGAACTTCCCCTCAGTTTGCATCTGTTATTGGATATTCTCACATATAACAATTCCTACAATTCATTATTTAATCAATGCATTCCTAAATCATTCATTTATTAATCACTGTTCCATTTTCGCAAAAGGTGATCTAGAAATTCGCAGTAAAATTTCTGTAATTCAGTACAGGTACTTCGGTAACGATTTCATCCTTAAATTACACAAAAGTATTCTATAAAAAGGAAGATTAAGTTAGTCAAGCTATTTAATTCACAGATATTATATTGGTTGCTACGATTTGGATCAGGTGAATTTACATTTCTAGCCTGCGTGTCAGTGAGGGATGGCCGAAATTACGTTGCCGTAAAGAGAACGCCATCAAATGTACGTGGTATTTACCTATCTTAATAAAAATCGTTGATATGGTAGGTATCTTATTAAATCTTTCCATCGATAAATGTTTACGTGAATGCTAAGAGAAATAGAGGTTATTGATAAAATTGAATGTTGAAGATGATCTCGAGTCCAAAATGGTTAGGAATAGCAGCAACACAGCATCGTAAGAACAACAGCAGCTGACGCGTAAAGGTATCTTTCACATTTTTTAAGTGATAACGTAGGAAATTTCAGAATGATCACTTGCACTGTTCATGGTTTCTACGATACATTACACACCAATTTAAGCATCCGAGCTTTCCCGAAGAATGCATTTTTATCTGTTAATAGTCAAGTTTTTTAACTTAATGGCGAGGAAAAACCTTTACATCCAATCTATTCATTATTAATTTTCAGTTTCAGTGAATTTCAGCCTGGACTCGAAGGGATTTTACGTGTAATTCTCCAAGAAATTTCTCTATTATGTTTGTCTTTGTTACTTAAAGCAATACAGCAAAAAATGACCCCCTTTTTGTGCCTATCATTAATTGGGCTTATAGAATTTCTGTAAGCATAAGTGATTTTTTTTTAAATGTCTATTGTTTGTTTGAAAACTTGATAGATAACTAGGTCTATTCTTGTAGCTGTCTGGGACTTAAATATTTTGAGTCTGGCAAAATGCACGTAACAAAAGCTTAATCATTTAATGCAATGGACGAATAAACCAAACGGATATAACTTTTTTTGGAATAAATTTCTGGTAGAAAATAGCAGCTTGTTTTACATTCTAAAATGTCAATCAGATTAGGAATCCCAATCTGTGGGGGATAACAGAGTCGTACTCTCTTTCTCTCAACCCGCAAACTGATCACCGAAAGGCTGTAGACAAAAGTTAAGCTTCAAATCCATCTCCACTGAAGAGGAAGACGATTCCCTTTCCCTCCGCGACTACCGCGCCCACCTCCATCGGCGGAATGAATCCTACCGCTAACCCTTGGCATTTAGCGAAACCACGGAGGGCAAGTGTACGTCTGCAAACCATCACTTAATACTCGCAAAAGGGAATTATTTGTGCATTCACTAAGCACTAATACGATTTATTCCCGCCTTTCTTTCCCAACTTTGAGTAAGACAAAGAATAATTTTCCCACCAGAAACAAAAATTAAATTAAAAAAAAAAATTCAGAAAACCGTCGGATTTGAAATAAAGCATACATCCCTTCAAAGATGTGGTGGTTAGTTTTTAAATCAACGAGAAACTGGAAACCTTATTTGTTTTTTTCAATGGTGAAAAATTATTTTCACACATTGCATCAATTCTCTTCAATTTATTTTTTTAATGTACGGAGATGATAACAAGATGTAGTAAGAGAACAGCTTCAGCTCCTCTTGTTTTTAAAATAATACGAAAAACTGTAGATGAATGAATAATGCTGGAATAAAATTCAGCACTGTCTCCTCCCAATAAAATCTTTAATGCTCCACTGGCAACACGAGTTCAAAGCAGACAAACTTCAATGAGATCTCAAAAGGTGATTCCGCAGCTCCGCTTCTGATCAGAAACAACAGTTTGTTGAGCTGAGGTTGCTATTCACCGAACACAACCATTGGTTGAAATCGATAAAGCCAAGATAAGAATATCACAGAAATACGAATATAAGAATAGCAAATCGAAATGGAATATTCCCAAATAAGTTTCACTAGTAGCAACCCGTGAAATATTCACGGAAGTAAAACAGATTCCACATTTTTGAAATACCGTGACATTTTTCAAAAACACAAGATTGAAAACGATGTTCTAAGCTCATTTTTTAACAGCCATGACTTCCATAACAGCCCATAATGTATAATGATGACTAAGCAATGAAACAAAATATGTATTTTGATAATGTTAACTCTTGCAAGCATGTAATTATCCATATTTAGAGGTTGGTTTCGAAATATCCTTGAAGAGTCAATAAGGTGCGAGATCACGTGTAATTAATAAAACAATACGTGACCGCAGACCTCTCCTATTTCAATTTTTTTTACTGTACAATAAATTACAAAATTAACAAACATTTTTTTAAATCTAGAATAAGGTAAACAATAAAAGAGGCACAGTTAGCGACGTCCAAGTAAGGATTTTTTGTGTTTCGACACGAAAAAACAAAGACAATTAACCGATTTTTTTTGTTAAAAAGTAAGAAAATACAGTAAAATAAAATAAAATAATTGTTTATAATGTATGTACTGCCATTTTAATGTAAATAAAACATGTTAAAAGCATTTTTGCGTTGATTTTCATCCTTATACATCCTATTTCGGATTATCCGCGGAATTCGCTTATCCGTGGTTGCCGCGCCACCCAATTCCGTGGATAATCGGGAGTTTACTGTATATATAAACACACTAAAAATTGAAACTATATACAAATACAAAATTGATTTACCAGTTTCGCAGTACCCAAAAAACTTAAATAGCTACGCTTTCTCATTAAAAAAAAGTTAACCTCATGCCCTAAAATAATGTCGATCCAGACAAAGAAATGTTGGTGGCGCCACCTTGTTTCTTGCTTAAATACTGTGTCTGTAGCGCTGTTGGGACGACAAACACACGAATATCCGCACATCCGCACAATTTTTGCTATTAATAGTATGATTCGTTCTCGTATTTGCTTTCGATAGCCTTTTAATTTTCACGCTATAGCCTTAGATAGAAAACCCTAGGATTTTCGTGCTTCTACTTAAAAGAGTCTCTAATATAAGTTCTTTAGCTTGATAGTTTAAGCAAAGGACCATTACTATAATGTTTATTTCTATCCCTTTTTCATTCCTACAATGATTCGAGATCTATCGGATCTTTTGGAAAATTTACTGATCGAATGTTTCGATCTTGGACTAATCATAAGCAATTTTTACAAAGCAGGACCAGCAGAGGTAAATTTTCTAAGAGGATCAAATGGATTCTGTTGAGATCGAGATACTTTCTTAAGAACTAATGAAATCAAGTGATTCTCAGTCACTCAAGGGGAGTATGTTTCAGTTGGAAGTAGTTTACGAATTTATTTTAAAAATTATTGATCTTAAAACATAATAGATAAATTTAAAAATAACATTCAGCAGTTGTAGGAAGATTTCAGGTTAAAAACCCTGAACATGCGATAATATTCCAATTAATAAAAGTACGGTCTTTTTAAGCTACAATGGATTCTTTTAACTCCTATTACTAATATTATACAACGAGGAAACAGAAACGTACGTAAATAAACACAATACACTGAGCTGTTTTTAGTATTTAATACTGGGAATCCGAGACAGCGCTGTTTTTGTTTATTTATGTGCGTTTCTGTTTCCTTGTTGTATCATAGTGTGATGGCGCACTTTAAATTTGTGAATTCCTATTACTAATAGTTGAATGAAAAAAGCCTACACACATAATAACAAAAAAATATATCATACCTCAATGATGTAAGAGAAACCGGAAGTGCTAATGATACATTTTTTTGTTAGTAGGCTTTTTTCATTCAACTAATACATCCACACACGTTAAACGTTCTGTCATCCTCTTGCTAATCATCTTATTAACAGTAATAAATCAGATAGCAGAATGGTAAGATGGCCATCTGCCAGTTGTATTAACATACACCTTAAGTCGACAGAAGCAACTTATAGTTTTGAATTTGATGCTTCAAAAGATGACCTATTTTTTTGTAGGATACGTACGTAACAAAGCACGAAATAACTTTGTAGTGTCGTATTTAAATCCATTTCAACACGATTTCGTCTATTGAGTATCCTGGCCTTGCCCTTCTGAATTACAGAAATAATTACCCCTGATGTTCTACTATTGGCTAGAAAGAATAATTGCCAAAAATAAAGCCTATAGATATTCCAGAAATTGTAAAAATTTAACACTTTTATATGCCTGCCACTCATTTGTAACTAAATTTTTTTTTTTTTTTCAGTTTTGGAAGATAGTCAGTGTTTCTATGATGGAGGGAAAAAATGCAGGGACCTAAAAGTATGGAGCTATTTGTACGTACATATAGAGAATGACCTGAAGTGAGTGACATTATTCCCTCCTTTTTTTATTTTTTGAATGAACACTCATCTTCTCAAAGGCAATCGGCAATAACTAGGCGTCATTTCTATCAAGAGAGGGATTTTCACACCATCCCGCCTTACAAGAAAATGGTTGGCCAATTTTTCCTTTTCCATACTTGAAGAACCCATTTTAAATGAATGCTATCTTAGTTTTGATTAATCTAAAACTTTACTTGCAAAAAAAAATTGTAAATTACAAAATTTTTTGTGAGCCTTTGGAACATCTAAAAAAAGAAAATTAAGCTAAACAATATCAAAAATAGGCAAACAAAGCAGTGAAAATATGATTTCCAACACATTTATAATAATAATAAAATTACTCTGACTCAAAAATGTAGGACAATATTGAAATATATGGAAAATATAGGACAACTGGCAGATATATAGAAATGTACAGATGACAAAACAGATATGAGAAATGGAGGTATTAATATTGGTTTTATTTTCTACGAGAATTTTATTTTTAAATTGAATAAAACCAAGTATCTAAAATTATTAGGAAAAAAAAAACCAAACTGATTTTTCTGTTTAATTTTCTTTGAAAGAGAGGAAAGAAAAAAAAAAAAGAGCTAATAAGCGTAATTGTGGAGTGTTTGTATTAATTTGGTCCACTTCGTTTCTACCCTCACAAAGCTGAGGAATGGAATCTTCTGCACCTAATAATCAATGAACGTACTTCAACAAGTGCATGTCCAAAATTGCAAAGCGAACTCGAAAATTTCGCAGCGACATCAAATGTGTTCCCGACCATAAAATGTGTCACTAAATTATTCATTTCGCTGGAAGAAACTGCCTGTATTTTTAGAGGAAATGCACATTAAGTTTATTTGAAAACACCAACCTAGTCACTAATTTATTACTGAAGAGCGCTGAATTCAAAGAAAGGACACGTTCGAATAATACAAATGGATAATAATATAGTGTTCCTTTTATTTACAAGCAATTAAAAAAATAATTTAGAACAGAGCTAGCGAAAGTTATCATCATAAACTTGGTGTTATAAAAAATCCAACAATTTTATCCAAATTACACCAAATTACCGATTATCATATAGAAATTATATGGAAAACTAAAATTAATTTTTTCTCTCTCCCTCTCTTTTATAATCATTTAAACTTAGAATTCTGTTAGAAAAAAACTGGAAAATGCAAGAGCAAGAAAATGTAGTTACACGCACACAAAATATACAATAACAATTATAATATTAAATTAAATACTTAAACTATACTAAATAATAACACTTTTGCATAGAATTAATGTGTGTACAATAAGATTAGAAAGAAAAATAAGAGTAAAAAAGCACAAGATTAAGAGTTCACTGATCTGTTTTTGGAAATTGCGATACTGGAAACCCAATATGGACCATTTCTGGTTACCTGACCTTCGTCAGTTGGGTCCGTATTTATTCTTTATTTAGGTTTTGATGTTTTTTTTTAATTGGAGGGCCGTTTTGATGTTTACTTTTGTTCTATTTATATGTTTCTTAAGTTCACTGAAATGTTAAGATACTGGACGGACCCAACTGACGAAGGTCAGGTAACCAGAAATGGTCCATCTTGGGTTTCCAGTATCGCAATTTCCAAAAACAGATCAGTGAACTCTTAGTCTTGTGCGTTTTTACTCTTATTTTTCTTTCTAAAAACACTTTTCTAAAATAAATAAAAGGTTTATTCAAAATATTCAAAAAAGCAGTCTGACTATTGGATCTCTAAGTTCGTAAGATCAGTTTGTTTATTAGTCATTCGCTTGGTGCAGCTTTAGCGTTCGCTCTACTTACACCACATCAGATTAAGGTGGTACAGCACACGCTAAAGGAGCATCTAAACTTTATATCCCATACATTTTCCGCATTTCTCTTCTTCTGTCCACGTATTCTCGAAAAATCGCCTTCAAGTAAGAATCTTTAGGTCATCTTCACAATATTCATCTCATGACCTCCTTTTACCCACCCATTTGGGAGCTATTGCGTTTGTCCTGTCCGTCCGTTCGTGTCTGTCCACTCCTAACAACTCGCGAACGGAAGGTCGGAATCGACAAACGGATTTCACCAATGTGTTCAGAGGCCCAAAGACTGTAGGAATGGGTTCAATGCTCCCCCCCCCCCCATGTTCGAGATATTTCTCATTGTTTTCAGTGGATTTCCTCTAATAGCTCAAATGCTAGAAATGAAACCATCTCATTTCAATTGTCAGCAATAGATTGATGGTTAAGGTTTCGGAATCAAATACTGAATGTTATGGGTTCAAATCAATATAAAATATACTTTTTTTTCTTCTTCTCTTAAGCTTTTTTTCTCAATGTCCACGTGTGTGTTTTTTTTTATTATTATTATTATGATTATGGGTCGCCCTTAAAATTATATTCACTTTTTTTCCCCCCTCTCCTTCGATTCATCTTTGTAATAATTAAATTAAAAACTTTTAAGTCAACAATGACTAAAAGAATTATTATATTTAATCAATAATAAAAACTTAACTTAAAGTTTATAACATCGCATATCTGGTGTTCTGAAATCTATCTGAAAGGGCTCTGCGCCAATAAATAAACCCTACAACAGGACACGACAGCTATAACGAGAATATACTTTAGACAATAAAACTTGGGATTTCTGCATTTAACAACACTAATAAACATATCGTATATAAGTGAGACGTTCTTCGTTATTCAATGCTTTCTCCAGAAAAACACTAAACATTCTAATGAATGAATAAATTCGCTTCACATCAACGTTATCAGAACTGATATCAAAGAAGGCAACAATTCCACAATTCGTAAACAAATGACAGGGCTATCATTGAATACATTGTTGGTATCCGAAAAAGGCTACTTCCCTCTTTAAAAATTACAAAATCTGAACTAACGTGAATATCATATCGATTCTTACTTTGCTTCAAAGATTTACATTTAATAATAAGGGCCTGATTGAATTCACTTCAATGTGAATCAGCGTTTTCTGCGTATACGATTGGTAGAAGAAAGCAACCGAATATCGGATAGCAATAGTAATTGAAACTATTATTATCCTATCATCTACTGATGAAATTGTGAAGTGGTTGCCTTTTCTCAGATCAATTCTGATATGTTAATGATGGCGCGAATGTTTGCAAAGAGTTAGCGGGAAGCGAATATATTAATTATCAGAATTTTTTTATTATTTCTGGAAAAGCTTTTGACCCGTTGAATATAAAATATTCTTCTTTATATATTTTTAGGCAGCCTGTACCACTCTCAAAATCTATTTCTAACATCTCCAACCAACTGATTTGTAATTAAAGATGGAGATTCCTAGTCCCTTTTTTTTTCAACCCGTCATCATTAATTTATTCCGTCCTCAGTAATTTCTCTGTTGTTATTAGGTCGTAAATTCAATGTTTTTCAATTGATCGCTGTGAGTCTGTCCGATTTGAAAATGTAACGAGGTTTGTGAGGCCGAAAAAGGTTTACTGAAATGGTTGTCGGCCATAAAGGACTTAGTTTGATGATAGTAGTGATGATGGGGGTGTTCGGGTAAGACCTATAAACCTGCTCTTTGTTCAACTGAGTCGCCATTTTCATGGTGAGATTTCATTACTACTGTAGAGGCTCACTGAGTCGCTCTAGTACACTTTAGCACATCAAGCAATTCACCACTTTACATTGCATAGGTCCACTGCAAGGCTACACCAGACGTCTTTTATTCATAGTCTCTGTCATTCTTTACTGCTGCGATATATGTCAATTGAACATAAGACTTAAATATGCTTTTGTTACTACTCTCATTTGACTGCAGTAGGACTTTATTGATTAGTGCGGAGCCCAAATATCGGATAGATGTCGTAGCGTAATATCGAATAACCGATATAACGAACCTAACTAACTGTTAGTTGACGATGATTTGTTGCACACACGGAGTGTTTTACTTTTTTCTTTTAATTCCCTTCAAGATTTATTGTTTGAATATTAAGAATCTACGAGGAAAAAAAGGGTTGAGACTAGAAAGAGAAATACTGTAGTTATATTTCTTTTTCATATTCTTCCTATTCATAATTCATAGATCAATATCTCCACAATCCCTTCGTGTTTATATAAATATAAATAAAATAGCAAATTTTCGGAAGTAATTTTTGATCTTCCTTTCTCCCGCTATTACAACAAATGGAAATTACGTGAATTCTATCAATAAATCTCTTGCTCCTGAGATCACTGTGATTATTACAACAATAACTTTCTTGAACAATTGTTTACTTTAATATATCAAGTCATTAAATCTTACTGTTTTATTCCTACTAATGTCTTTCTTTTATTTTTTTTACCAGCCCACTGTACAATTTTTTCTTTTATTTCCTAACTTTCACATCTTTTCATATTTCTTTCTTTGGTATTCCTTATAAACATCCTATTCATAATTTTCCTTGTTTTTATGTTTTTCATTATTATTGTATATAAAGGGATTGTGGAGATATTGAGTTCTTTGAAAGACTGTTTTTCGAAGATGGATAAGAACAGAAATGGATAAAATGAACAAAATTTGTGCAGTGGTAAAGAACTGGAAGAACTATTGATGAATGTTGTTTTGGTGAATGTAACCTGATTTTAGCTTAATATCAGATAACTCAGTTCTAACTATTTTTTTTTTCTCCTTCGAAATGCAATTTTCTTTAGTATTTGTGGTTTATTATATCCATATATATATATATATATATATATATATATATATATATATATATATATATATATATTTTAGAATTTATTCTTGGATAATGGATAATCACTTAGGTTGATATATTTTTAAATATACCAAACTATCGACTTCTACAGTGTTGTAGAAAGCCCGGTCTATCTTTCTAATGCCTTTTTCAGCTAAAGAACTATACAGGCTAGAGAAATGAAATTCGGTGGATGACGGACATCGCCGAGAGAATCTAAAAACCGCTGAGATTATAGAACGCTCCATACATTCTTGTATAGAAAGGCAAGACAAAGAAATTCCATTAAAGTTCAAGTCCAGCTTCAGTGCTAATCGAATGTAATCATATTTTGAACATTTAAAGATAACATGCTCTATTGTTTAAGTTCACCACAGCTCCTTGAACAAAAGGAAATTAAAGACAAATTGTATTTTGCCAGATAAGCTTTAAATTGACCATTTGAGCAACTGCTAAGTTTAAATTTCCAACTGGGCTAATCAAAGTTTGTTCAATAGTAGGGAAGAACTTGTTTTGTTTGTAGTCTTAGACAATGAATTGTTCCAATGTTCAATTATAAATTTTTGTAAAGTGTAGTTAATTGTGCCTTGTATCGTTGAAACGAGATGTACAAAGAATGGTCAAGAGTAGCTTCAGAATCAGCTGAGTCATTCCCAGTTATGCCACTATGTCGTGGAACATAATAAAAAGTAATCTGATTTAGTAGCTGTTATAACTTAAATTGTATTTCCTGACTTGAATTAATTTTGAGTTGAATCTTGTCGTTTAGAACTCCACAACACCGCATGATATAATGTGCTCTTGATATCTACGAAACAACAACAATTTTAGAGAGAATATATACATTTGTTAATCCACAAACTTTAGATAAATTTAAAAAAGCCTTTAAACTAACTGTGGAAACTTCTTCGCTTATAATTTAGCTTCGAAAACAACACTCGACAAAACGAATAAATTTTATAAAATACCAGCATAGTTGTAAGGGGGGAAAAAAAGCAACTTGTGGATCGATCCTCTTTAAGGTAATCGTGTTGTAGTAATAAATTCGTGCTATTCCTGAGAAGCCATTATGTTGTTCGCGCAGATGGTGCTGCCCCTTCGGAGCCATCATATTGGTAGCGCTTCAATGGCCGAATCAACTGATTGGCGCATGCGTACGGTAGAGCGAGATATCGTCGACGACACAAATACCAATGGATGAATGGCAGATAACAATTGCAGAACTAGTAACAGTATCGATTGATAGAAATCTGAAATGGGAATGAACATTAGATCGGCTTTTCGATCGGAAATGGTAATACCTTTCCCGTACACTGTTTTCTCTCTATTTCAATTCCGAAATTCTGTCGTTGATGTAAGAATGGATTCTCGATACAAAAAATCTTAAGAAGGAAACAATCTTTTTTGGCAACGCTTAGGAATAGCGTATTTAAAAGGGGCCAAATAGGTCTTCTTACAAACTAACGATATCACTTGGTTTTTCGAGATAATGATAAGACAAACACAACTGACAATGGACATGAAATGCAAGGATTTCTATGGAGATGTTTGAACTTTTTTCTCTGCATCCCATGGAAGTTTACAAATTGCTTAAAAAAAGTAATTCATGAAGATATATCAAGTATTGTAGAATATCGTTAATAACAATTTTAGATTTTACTTTAATGAAATTAATATTTAATTTATAAAAAAATAATAAGTTTAAGTATTAATTATTTTATAATACTATGATTATAAAATAATTAATACTTAAACTTGGTTTCGAATTTCGCCTCCAATCACAGGTTCGTTGATTACATTGAAAGGATAGAATTTTACAATAATTCAATCTTTTCAAACGTGGAGAAAAGAAAAGATATGGATGGGCAACAATTATGAAATCACCAGGAAGCAAAAATTAGTATAACTTGTTGCATTATTATTCTTTTTTCTTTAACTCTAAAATAAAAAAGGGAATCACAAGGGTATGTGTTTCAGTAAAACATAACCGCAAGGAAAAATTATAACTATTGATAAATACTTCTACAATTGAAAAATGAAATAATGGTGAGTTTTAGGCCTCTACGCAGAGCAAGAAGCGCTATTTTCCCGCTGTGTACGTTTGTTCGTCATCGAAACTTTCAACTCAGGAAGTAGAAGGGCTTAGAGAAATGTGGCTGGTAGATACATTGCGCTGACAGAATCTCCAAATCTAGAAAAGGCTCCTGGATCGAAGAGGAAGGAGAGGCCGTCCTTTATAACAATGAAATTGATATTGCTTTTTTTTTCTTTCTTTCTTCCACATCATCGTAACAATGGCTTTTTTTTTAATACTGTTTATTTTTAAAGCAACCGTCTAAGAAAGAGGACATTATTATCGCGCCAATATCATAATAATGGCTTTAAACTACTTGGACAAACAGTAGCACCCGCTATTAGATAAAATGCTCTATATAGAGTCCGTTTGATTCTCCTCCACATCCCCTTCTCCATTTAATTGCACTGCGGCCAGCGTTGAGTCTTTCGTCCGCTGTTCCATGAGAAAGGGATGCAAAGATGGGAAGAAAGCATAGAACTGGTCTGTTAACCGTCAGAAAAGTTAGGGAAATCTTATTATGTTCAGTAATTTATTTTATAATACCGTTGGGATTCTGCGGCCAGTGTTTCTGAATTGGTAGAGTTCGTCTGTGACGTCAATATGTTTTCATTCTTGGGGTTTCTGTTGTTCATCGTCAACTATTATTGAAATTATAGGGGGAAAAAAAAATCACTGTTTCTGTGTAGTCACTTAGGAAGTGAAATCACCGCAAAATTGCGAAGGTGTTCCATTCATTTCTGCAGTACAGATTTCAAAACGAAAAAAAAAAAGAAACCTCGCATGTTAAATGTAATTACTGTTTTCTTGCCATAAGTAATTATTGATAATTTGGCTTTGGCAGAAAAGCCTTTGTTTGTCTTCTATAAGCATTACATCGTGTGCTAACTCATTCAATCCAATTCTTTACAACATCCTTATGAGGTTTCCTCCTGGAAATCTAATATTACTGGTATCCACACGTGACAATGAACTTTTCAACGCTCATATTTTACCAAAATCAAGATAAAAATAAGTTTCTGAAAGAACAGGCCTTCTTTATTATTTATTACTTGTTTTTGTCGTAAAAAAAAAACAAAAACAACCAAAAATCCTAAGTTTATTTTTAAATTATAATAAATGCTAAGAGTAAACAGAATAAATAGAATTTTCTATTCTGATCCGCATTACTGACATTAAATTATCTAAAACCGATTAATTTTAATTGAATTGAAGTACGCACAAATCCGTTTACAAAATAAATGGCTTAATACTTATTGTTAGATATCATCGTTCACTGCCAGTGGCTTTCTACGGTAATGTCTTCTGACGCTAGTTTGTCAACAAAGAACCACTTAGAAAAGATTTTAATTATATAAGTTAAGCCCTCTCTAGTCCTCAAACATGCATTTAAACTTTCAAGAAGATCCATCAGGCGGTTCAAAGGTTTTTAGGGGGACACTCAGTCACTTAGGGAGAAAACGATGCCAGGAAGAAGTGAGTAAAAACGTGTTAATTAGGAAAATGAAAAAGATTCTAATTGGAGGGCAGCTTTAAATCGTAGCGCCAACATTCGCCACTCGGGTCAATTAATAATTAAATTACTAAATTAACAATCTTCAATGAAGGTAAATTCATTCGTTTCGCGATATCAAAACAACCAAACAAATCAGAAATACATTTGAAGATTAATAAATAAACAGGACATATAATAATTCGATGACCTGTGTGCTTCCTTCGGAAATTGCCGAAGAAAAATCCAAGGAAATTAAAAAAGTATTTCCAGAAGAAGGTAAACAACGACTGAATCTCATTATCTATTTCGAAATCTCCTATGCACCTACCATTGTTAAGTGGCTAACAATGGAACCGACATATGCTTTATTTCTATTAGTGCCTCAAAAATTTTAATTATTAGTATTCGTTGTTGCGACGATCTAATAGAAAGAAATCCTATGTCATGTCGTGAATAACCATTTACTACAGTTATAGTCTACATGAATCTGTTAGACTGAATTTCAGTTGAGGGGGTCGGGGCAAGTCACGTTTTGAGAAAAAGCAAAAATGAAATTTTGATCAAATCCTCAAGCCACATTGAATAACATGAAATCGGTTTGCCATATGTTCCTCATCTCCATCTTTAGTGGCTGAACTCTCAGTATCTGTTGGTTGAGAATCAGATTAACACTTTGATTCATTACTCGGCTGTAACCGGTTGCAACTTGCCATGATACAACATCCAATACCTGTTGCTTGACAATGTCTTGCCGCGAAAAACTTCGTGATTCGTTCGGGGCAAGAAGAAAAACACTGACATATACTGCCCTCTACTAGGTTTTGTAAGTCATTCTTGAAATTAAATTGTAATCTACAAATTTTGTCACCAGATGGCACCATTACTTTAATTTGACCAAAAAATGTGGCTTGGCATTATCTTACCCCGACTCCCTCATTTAATGAGTCCCGACAGCAAATACAAGATAAAAATATTATATATATATAATTAATTTTATATATTAACTGGTGGACCCCTTCAAAATTCCATGACCCCCAGGGATCCGCGAACCACAGTTTGAGATACAGCGAACTGAACTATTAATTCTGCCTCATAAACCCTGGAATCTTGCTAACAACTGCAAGACTGAATTATCGATATCTTTGTCAAATCCATTTCTTTTTATATCTCGTAAATAAAAAAAAGGCTTCTAAACTATCAATCGATAGTGACATCAGTCTATAGACAACTTATGACAACTTATATGATTTGATGCGGATACATGAATAATGAAATTCTCGTCCAATGTTTATGTTTTTTTTTCAACGTGGTTGAAGACTACTTGCAAGTAAGGGACAATCTCTTCTAAACGAATGATTACTCTCATTATTTTTTTTAACAGAAAAACATGACGGATTTTTAATAATTTTCAAAATCGGCATTACTATTAAACTGCTTTACTCTCCAAAGAACTAGATCAAACTTTTAATGGTGAATTTACGAAAACTGACACTTACGACCACTCCATTCTGAAATAGCGGAAAATCTGAAGGATATTTCTCTAATGATTCCAACTTTAAAGATGTAAACCTAACAATGGAATCGCGGTCGGAGCGGAAACAGGAGAGCAAAGAAGCTGCAACAACATCGGTGGTAAAACAACGCAACAACATACCATTCATGTTAGAAGTTGGGCTACCGCCTGTCCCGTATTTACCGCCAAAATTGTACGTCCCGTATTTTTAAGTGGATTGTCCCGTATAATCATATTTAACAAAGATGAAAAAAAAGAAATAATAAAATTATGAATTTTCAAATCTTAAATTTAACTTAATAAAATCTATTAAAATTAAGTTATTATCAAATTCATTTTTCAGCCCAAATTATTATTATTTACATTAAAAAATGGCGTTGTCGCTGAGACACTGGCCTCTCACCTCTGAGTCCCGGGTTTGGTTCTCATGTGGGCTTATTGATGGTAGACGATCCGCGCTGGGCAGGTTTTCTCGGGGTTCTCCCGTTTCCCCTGCGAGCCTACCACCATACTTTCTCAGTCTTTCTCTCATCTGTCCTCATTTCCGTGGGTTTAGCACAAGAGATCTACTGGTCACGGTGCTCGGCTTCCTACCACCCACATTGACTCCAGTCTACTCTAATCATTATACTAACCACTGCCACGTTTTAGCAATGGGGACCTTATTGGAGACAAACTGTGGTAGGAAGAAAAGACCAATGCGAAAAGACCAATTCTGTTTAGCATTACGCTTCGATTGGAAGAAATCAACTGACAACAAGTTCGAAAGAACTGAAAGACTACTTGCCTGAAAATGTTATTTGTCTTTTTCTCTGTTTTTGAAACGAGAAAAAAACGAAAAGCCTATTTTTATATTCAAATTAGAATATCTACTCAACATAAACAGTACAGATTTTACATTTTCTACAAAAAAATATGGGCATTATTTAATCAAGTTTTCTAGTTAATCAAGTGATCAATCCACGGGTATGTATATCAAATTTCAAGAAGATTCAGTCAGCGGTTCAAAAGCTATTGGGGGCGGGACACACACACAGACTGAATGCTTTGATAAGCTTCTCTTTTCTATTGGAAAGTAGGCCTAAAAGAACAACTACTAAATCCACAATCTATATTTACAGTGATTTCAAACAAATAAACAAAAAAAAAAATCAATGAAATTAATGAATCAATTATATTAAATATCAATAAAAACAATTACATAAAGTAAAATATAATACCAAGTTTAACAAAATAAAGTACACTAAAATAATAAATAAAAATATCATCCAAGTGGGAATTTGTATTGAGATGTGAAATTGAATTCGCTTTATTGATGTTTTATAATTCTGGTTGACTTGATTAGGAGTTATTTTTAGGCTTCTGAAAGACGCCTTATATCCCCGGTTTGTCTGTCTGTGGACACATATCCACAATGCTTCGCAACGGCTTCTGTTAGCTCAGTTGGTTAGAGCGTCGTGCTAATAACATGAAAGTCGTGGGTTCAATCCCCTCATCAACTTTTTTTTTAAATCATTATTAGGAATTCAGTCTTTTAACAAGGTTTTGAGTTAAGAATGACGATTATTCCATATAAATAGGGGTAGGTAAGATAGCATGGGGTCGCAAACAGACTCGCGCGAGCATTTTCTAGACCATCCCGGCGCAGTCTATTCTAAAGTAAAGGCGACTCAGAAGCCGTTGCGAAGCACTGTGATTGGATAACTAATAACTATCCCTACCTTGTTTAATATTTACATTTCTGAATTAGGAAATAATATTACTAAAATCTTTTATTTCTCTTTCTGTCTGTCTGTGTGTCCAGCGCAATTTTCTGTGAGAATGGAAAAGAGAAATAATTTTTACAGTGAAATATCCGCGATAGGAATCGAACCTGCAACTCTGATCCGAAGTCAGACATCTTATCCATTAGGGACTACAACTCTCTTCATAAGGTTTTTTGACTTATCTCTCCTTCCCCCATCAATAAGGAATGTATTCAACCTTTTTTTTGAATCTCAAGATTGTTTATTTATTTCCCGTCCGTCAGTTTATTTGTAATTCGAAAATGACAATTAGAACTACAATTGCCAAAACGTTACAATATTTTAAATATTCTTACTTAACCAAATTCTATGTGATATTGAAAAATAAGCGCATGTACACGGCAGATGTTGGAATTAAGAAAACAGTGTAAGAGGAAATAATAATTAAAATAACGCAAATCAATGAAAATAGCAGCTTTCACTTAATAATACACAGGTTTATTTTATCACTGTCTTCTGCTTTAGTTACAATCAAACCTTTTAAGATTAGAGAATAACAGTTCACTTCACTGATTATATCAGAGTGTTCATGAGGATCAGATGAAATAGTTCATGATAAATATATATAAATTCAAATTCATCATCTTGAAGACACTGTTTTAAATGCACTGTAATACTAGTTAGGAATTAGAATTCGCGTTAGATCAAAACTAAAAACGGAATTGAAACGAAAGGAAATAAAATAAATAGAAGGTTGATAAGAAACGACGTGTACGAGGGACTCGATCTATTATTAATATTGATAGCAACAAAATCAAAACGAATTCAATATTTATTAATTTTCCGTTCACGTAAACATTTAAATATTGCATTGCTGCATTTGTAAAACCTAAACTAAATATGTATAATGTTTTGATTTGACTCGAGTCTTACGCTGAAAGTAAATCGAATTAAATTGAAAGCTACTTTTTTATTCAAGTGATATTAAATAATATTTTCATTCTTATACAAAATTTATTAACATTCAAGACAGATTGCAGGGCGTAAAATGTATTTTATAACTCTGAATTTTTCGAATCTATTTTTTAGGGATTTTTTTTCTAATGTATTTAATCGCCGTTTTTATTTATATGAAATCTTAAATTGGAAAAATTATTAATTTAATGTCAATTAAAAAAATTCCCTGAAAAACAAACAAAAAGGAATTTAGGAACAAAGCTATTGTAATTGCGTTGTCCTATTTTCCTTGGTCTAATTGGCATCTCACATTTCCTTTCATGTCAGAATCTTTTCTAATGTATGATTAATGGCTTTCTATGTGATAAATCTTGTTCACCAGATGATTCAAAACGTTTTCCTCTATTTTATTAATATTATTCTACTAAAGACTCCTGGACCTTCTCTCACTAGGATGGCATTAATATGAAATTCTTATAAATGCTGTTTAGGAACACTTCATTTTAAATCAAGTTTAATAAATGCTTCAAAACTATCTGTTCAAAATAAAAACAAAACTGAGGAATGAATTCAAATGCACTGAAGAATTATGTGCAAGTCCCGGAAAAAAAAAGAGGAGTAAAAAAAAGGCACATTTCAATTCACGCTTTTGAGTTAACGTCAGACGGGAATCTGGGACAGCTGTTTCGTTCTTATTAGGACTCATCAGCCAGTTTTACCCACATTGACGATCAACTCGATGAGAAATCGAGTCCTAATCTGTCCCAGATTCCCGTCTGACGATAACTCAAAGGTGTGAATTAAAATGTGCATTTCTTTTAGGGTACTCTTCTAGTTTTATGTTTCAACCTAATGGCACGTTAAACTCCCCTATATGTAAATTCCATATTTATCGAAAAAAAAAATGAGAAAACTAGGACATTTCTTGTATCAGTTTCGACAGCGATATCTTTGTGGGTTTAACATGTTTCCACAAAAAAAAAAAAGAGGTTAAATTCACAACAGGCCATTTAGGTCCTGGGGTGCGCGAGAGGTTTAGGCTCCCAGTGATTCTCAACCACCGGTAGTAATAATAATTGAGTTCGGATTGTCAGCCCAACGCCCGTCCGCCTTTAACCCCGTGTGGTGGCCATTTGACAGAGGGTTACGTGAACCCTAGGGTCCAGCTGGAGGAAAATTAACCGTGGAAAAAAAATCCACGACCACCGTCGGCAGTTGAATCTGGCTCCTGCAGTGCCTAAAACCACTGGACTACCGGAAATCCCATGTTTCCATCAAGTCAACAAAATTTAGCCATTTTAAATAATATGACCCTTACTATTATAATTTTTTTAATGAAAAAATCCTAAGTTATTTTAAAAAAATACTTTATTGAGAAAAAAGAATTTAAAATGTCTTCTTTCAAAAAACCATGTAATACTTAAATTTCAATTTCTGAAACTATGCTAATCAAAATCAAATCCATTAAATTCAAAAGCAATTCAATGCGATTCAAACGTATCCCTGATGCTTAGGGGTGGTTATGCGATCTAAGGCGGCCTAAGGTAGCATTTACAGAAAACACCTCTAGTTGATATTTCAACAAATATTTCAAAACCCCAGTTTTTGTTGTTATAAAATCCAGTGTGATTCTGTTGGACAACTAAATTCAAGAAAAAAAAGAAATCCTATTCGAAGAAAAACTTTCCATATGCTTCTGAGATTTCGTAATTTATTAAAGCTGAATCACAAATATATACAAAAGGTGAACACTTTTCGTTAAACAATTCAAAGCTACAATTTTATATCAAAAAGGTATTCAAAAGAAGGTATTTAATGGATTTAATGGAGTGAGCAAAACCAGTAAATGGAATAGGTTTAGATCCTGAGTTGCTTTTTAGGATCAAATGTAAATGCCAGTAATTAATAACTTTTAAAATATCCTTTGCGTTACTAACTATAATATTAGTAGCATTTAATGAATTCATATTTTACGAAGAAAACTCATATTTTAGTATTATAGTTCTAGAGATGCATTTTAATTTAAGCAAGAACGTTGGAGGAAACGGAAGAAAGAAGAATAAATCTTCACTTCTAATTGTTCCTATGTAATTTTCTGGGACCGACTTATTTTTGAAATATAGATATATACGGATTTATTATTTTAATAAATTCTTTTCATTTGCGGATTTGCCATTTTTTTTCTCCAAGTACAATAGAAGGTTGACCAAAAACTAATGACCCTGAAAACAAGCTTACAATCATTAGATTCCAATTGCTCTAATCTATAGTGATTCTAGGAACATTTTTTTAAAGTACTTTATGTGTGTATATCCGTTCTTGTGCCTCCAGCAATATTGAATTGTTAGTGATTAATAAGTTAAAGAAAAATCGTCTTACATCGGTAAATCTTCTTTAGAAACCTTTTCCAGAGGTTCCTAAAGTTAGAGTCACACAATAACAAAAGGATTTTTTTTCCTTGGTAGGATTCAACAAAACAAATAGTAAAAACCGAAGAACAGTTGTAATTAGAATTCATTTTACGCATGTCGAATGACAAACTCATTGAATGAATTTTATCTGAAGTAAAACAAGCAAACTATTATTTAAACCGTTGACATTGTTTAAAAGGTTTTTACATCCCTTATTTCGTACATTTCGATTTATTTAAAGAACCAACTTCCATGGGGATTAAATCGTTAGGTTCTCGTGTCTCTTGGGTGATCGACGATTGTTTAAAGACGAATACTGAATAAAGTTTCTCTGCCAATTTTAGGCGCCAAGTTCTGAAAAATGTGGAAAATGGCTGAAATATCCATGCTTTTTTAATTTACTGTAGCTCCAAATGGAATTAAAATATTTTTGCCATGAAAACTAAAAATATGATTACCATTTTCTTCAACCATAACGTTCCACACATTTTATATACAATCTTTCCTCTGGAAATCAGTCGCAATAGTAACATTAGGTTCTGAAGCTGATTAAAGCATACCGTGGTAATATGTATGGTTCGTTCACATACACACACTAAAATAAGTTCCAAGCAGTCCATTCTATTTAGCGTCGAGACCTATCCTTTGATCAACCAAGTGTTATTTCCTAGCTCCATCTTATATGAATTTAATCCCTCACATTTTTAGTGACAACATCCAAACATCCAAATATTCGAAACTATCTTCTCCGAACAATGATCGTAGTTCGTGGGTAGCTGAATGGAAAGCTACAGTATTTTAGTTTTTGTGTAAAATACTTGAAAGTAATCCAGTTTTTATATTTAAAAAAATACAGGCTACTAATTTTTCATTTCAGATACGTTTATGAAATTTTTTTTTGCTCGGAATTTTGTCACACGATCTCAACATCCATTCAGTTCAGCATCAACGATTTGTAATTCGCAATGAACTCATTCTTGTGAATGGAAAACTAACTGAAGTTACAGTTGGGTAGATGCAAACACGCTGTATAACATTAAACAATATCAAGTAACCTGCGTTTTATCTTTCAATGAGTTTTCAAACTGCCCTGTTAATATGTAATGAAGAGAGAATAAGCCTGGACGTGATACCGACTGACTTTTGTATTTTTGTGTATGGGAATGGATCATAGAAGTTACCATTCAATATTGATGAGCTCGAGAACATAAGGTCATTAATGTGACTATTAGACCATGTGAAATTTTATCAACCATTGTTCTAAAAAGACAAAATATATATCGTAAAGCAATTGCGGTTGACTTAATATAATAATCGACTTAGAATAGAAATAAACTGTCGGTCAACTGCTTGTAGCCAAAACTCCACGAGAAAAAGCAACGGAAATTTTATTTCGAAAGTTGAAATCAAACAAAACACAATCTGTAATATGTCTTTAAACAAGTAAAGCGTTATAAACAGTTCGACACCACCGATCGGAAGCCGATTTGAGGTGGTCTAATGGATCTATTATGCTTAACATTGTAACATTATGCTCAGGGTAAAATTCACGATCTTCAGCCATCTCCTTATGCAAGTTACAGGAGAATCAACAGCTATGACGTCAATTCATAAAGGCCGAGGCCTACCGGAAATAGAAGCCTGAGCGCGGCAAAGACGAACTTAAGCCATGAAAACAATATGGCAGCCTTTACAAAAATAATTATTACTTAAATAAATACGGAGTAATTATTAAAAACAAATTGTTATTACACTGTACTCATCGCCAAGCGGTAGAACTGAAAATTGTGAGCCTTGATAACGGTACTCACTGAAAAGAAAATGGTTTTGTTTTTCACATTTTCTACGGCTAAACGATAAACTGAAAACTACATATAACAAGGACAACTCAAAAAAAGGCACCTCAAATTCAACATTTTTTTTTTTCAGAAAAAAAAAGGAAAATCCAACTTTTTAATACCATGTAGAGATGAAAGTTACACTGAAATACGTTGTGAACCTAATTGCTTACATTTTTTATATTCGTTTGAAGCGGCATCGTACAAAAAAAAAAGCTGAAGAAAAATATTTAAATAACGAAGAAGATGAGATCATTATTTAAGTGCATCATTAAAGTATTCATCTAGAATAGCAAATATATTCCGGTTCTATCTGAAGGAGGACTTCAAACGAAGCTCTGTACATCGCTGGAAGGAGTATATTAATATCATCAGCTGCAAATCCATCAGCTCATGCAGGCTTTGACGGCTATTCGCGAAGTCAAATATTAGGGTTGTAGAGCAGAAAATATTATCCCAATCACACTCTCTCCTTCTAACCTTCCGCGAGCTCTTTTTCTTTCTTCTACTTCTTAGGCATGTCAGCTTGCTTTTCCTTTACCTTATATCCCCTACCCCAATACAAGATCGTAAAATAAACTCTAGCAACCACGAAAACAGGTTGCGGAGCTTTAATTGTCTTGCAAAATAAAACGCAATGAGGGCGGCAGAAAAGGCTTTAAAATTTCAGATCCCCCTCCCTGCGCTATTCGACCGCCCGGGCAGACCTATTGATTTTCTGAGGCAATGCTTGCAAATGCAGGGAAGCTACGCAGATTAAAGGAAGCCAAACATTCCGGAGTTTTAATTTTCCATCGTGAGCTGAGGTGGTTACAAAAATACATTTGGTCTAATTCAATCCATCTCAATTTGAATAATTTCTTGTTTTGCGTACACATCTGTTTCCAAATAACAGGTACATTACATGTAAATAATAAGATGAATGAAGATGATCATGCAATTTAACTTTGCATCTACTGCAAAAAAAGAAAGCATAGCTGTAAAAAAACTAAACAACTTCAAGGACATTTTAACCCCTAACTTGTTTTGTGGCTGAATGTCATAAATCGTGAAATACTCAAGAGTATATGTTACGTTGTGAACTTACATCCACAAATGCTGTATACAGCGATATAAATAGTAAACTGTAATAGATCTTTTTTTTTTAGTGACTTATCTATAAAACTATAAATTCAAATTTTTAACATTTCTATTCATTTACTACTTTATAAATACATTTACTCTTTTATCCAGTTTAATATATTGAACGCTGTGAAGTAAAAGTCCCTAAAGCATCCAATTGAATACGTGCATCATATCGGTGTTCTTTTTACTCTGGTTGGTTCGACGTGCCTTTGAAATCCATAACAATTACCAACACTTGTTTTCAACACAGTGATATCAATATAATGCAGTGACAGATATTTTCTGTCGTTACTTTTCTCTCGTTTTAAGCTATTCTGTTCTTCATTTGCTGTTAAAAAACTCAATTGGTTGAATCAGAACGTCCGAAATCTTATGGACATTCATATTTCTTTGATTCCTCTTTGGTTAACTGCGAGTAACCAGATGTTAAGAACTTTATGCTCAACGGTTCTACGCAGTTTACAAATTTTCAGGAAAACATGCAGGTATTTTTATTGAACATATCTACTAGGCTATTTAATTTCGTTAATGAACGCTGACAAGAAATATTTATCATAATAGTCTAAATGGCAGTTACAGAAATAATAAATCAAGACACAAAACACAATCGTTTCTATCTATTCTCATGCATCGATACCAAATGGATCAAAGCCACTATAAACCATTACTTTTTAAAACTATTTTCCTAACAGACTGGGCCTCATAAAAATTAGTGTATGCATATCCCCAATAACTTTTGAACCCGTAAACGAATCTGCTTGAAAGCTAGCATGTACAGTTAAAGCCAAGAGACGATCTAATTTTTCTACTTGAAACTTTTTCCGTGTGAATCCCTGTCGAGAACCTGGCACGTGAAGATTAACAATACATATTAATCTAAACATAGATGGTTTATTAATTCATGCTGTAATAGGATCAAAATTAATTGGCAACATAAATATTTCTAGGTTGTAATTAATTGTGAGCTTATACACAATCTGCAGTTGCTGGATGCGATTATTATTTACTTGCATACGAAGATTTTTCGTTTAAATTGTTTTCAACGGCTTTAAAAACACGGTTTTAAACTCTTTAAAGAATATCTTGATGTTTCCTTTGATTCATGTGTATTTCTGTAACTTGCCGAAGAAGTTTGAGAAAATTCAACTTCTCATTCATCTTTTAAGCAACAAACACGTGCTCTGAAAGCCCCGTCTTTTTAATTCTATCACATTTAGTCATCGTCCGTATGAATCAATGGCTAGTAGAGGAAATGCAAGGACAAACACTCCCTTTCTGCTGTAATTCTGGCTGCATTTTTTTTTTTCTTCAAAAATCGAACGATAACATTTCTTGACTTTCCGGCAGCTTTGGATGACCAAAAAAAAAAAGAAGAAAGAAAATGGTCGGAAGTTGTTGATCCAATTAACAACTTAACAGATTATCTGGAGTGTTGGCGGCCACATGGTTTAAACACAAATAACGTGGACTTAGATCTAAGTCTATTTTGTGGCTTTATTATAGTTCATAGTCCGTTCAGCTTTTGATATGGATTTTCTTTGGCAGCTGTGGAGCACGTGACCGCAGACATTATTGCGTAACGATCTACCTCGTAATCAATTCACGATAGGACGAAATTTGAATATAAATTTGATGTCGATATTTTAATAACGGAAATATTAAACGAAAGTGGTGGATGGATGAGAAGAAATCTTTAAATAATTAACCTAATATAGACTAAGTGAAAAAAAAGTAAAAAATTACAGGCTTCAAACTTCAGTGTGAGGAAGGAAAAAAAATGATTAAAAAAAAAAGTACAATTTTAATTGTTTTTTTCGGTAAGATAATAATGAAGCGCTTTTGATCGATATTCAAAGACACGTGTTTCAAGACTAATGTTCGTTGAACAGCGAGTTTGAGTCAGATCTGAATGGTTCTCAGTCTGACGAAGAAAAAAAAATACATAACTCTTATTCTCAACAAAACATTATATCATTTCCCTTTTTTTATATAAAGCACATTCATGCTTACAATAATAAGCACGATTTAAAAAGACAGCTTAAAAATATTTGCATTGCAAGATCCAGTCTTCATGACTTGATGTTTATATACTCTCCACCTCAGTATTTGAATCCTACGACTAAGTAGTGAAGGGTTTTAATTTATGCTGTCGTTTTGTTCTAGATGGCATAAACAAAAACTAAAGTTATTCTTGAGACATCGACTATTGGTAGTAGTTACGATTTCATGACAGCTTCGTTATTGGATTGCAGTAGTGTAAGTGATTGATCTCTGTTAGAGATACATGATACCACTTTCAGCATTCCTTCTCCCATCCTAACTATTATTAATGCGAAAATCTGTAAGTTTGTTTGTCATTCAATCACGCGCAAGGGATCGGAATGAAGTTTTGCACACAGATAGTCTAGGACACGGAGTATGACGTAGGTTACTTTTCATCCCGGTCGATCAAGTAGCTCCCGTGGGATGAATGAAAACTTCCCAAAATGAAAAACTTCTCAAAACTGTCCATAGATGGTGCTAGCGGAATTTTCAAGGAATGCATTCAAAACATTCCCGAAACTGGCGATAGATGGCATCGCACCCTTTTAAATCGCGCCATAGATCTCAATAAATATGCGATAAGGTTATCTAATATACGTTAGATTTCAATATTGTACTTCATATATTGTTTAAAATTTAAACTTTAATTTAGTTTCAGTTCTAAGTTTCGGTTTTTACTTTATTTGATGTAATTTGGTTTTTCGAATAACTAATTCAAGGCTTCAGGAGCGAAGCTATGGTAGCCGGCTAGTTTCCTATAAAAACGTATTTCACAAGAATAAATGGCAAGTTTAATTTTTACTGAGTCATGGCGTTTGTAACATCACTTAATGCTATAACAAAAAGCATGTAAGATTACAAATTGAGAGCAATTCAAAGTAACTTACTAGACATCTTCATTTCAAATGACATGCTTTCTTTGAAGTACTTTTTATATGTAATAATCAACAGCTTTACTTTGTAAATTTAGAAAATTAATATTTTAATTTTATTGTTAATTTTACAGTTAAGAATATCGTTAAAGTTTCACAAATCATCATATTAATATATCTACAATGAAATGAAGATGCTGCTGATTAACGAATAAAATTTAAGATGAAAAGAATAGAAAAAAAAAGAAATGTATCGAGAATTGAACGAATCAAAGAATAAGAGAAGAGAATATATCTATATGTAACAGATTAATATACGAACTCTTAAAATTCTTCTTCTAATAAAAGTAAGCAATAGAATACACTATAACCTCGTTTATCCGGCCCTCGTTGATCCGGATCAGATTTGTAGACATTTTTTTGTTTTTTTATGTAATGTTCACATAGTTAATAATTTTAACTACGATAACAAGAACATAACTATAAGTACGCCAAACATTCGCTTTTTATTTTGATTAAATGTACAGTTCCTGCATAGATTGTACAATAAATTATGGTGATAAAATGCTTTTTGTCGAGTTTAAGAAAGCTTTACTAGTGTCATAGTTTTTTATCGTAATAAACTTATTTAAGGATCAATAAGTCGCTTATTTAAGGATTTGTTTTGCTTATTACCCGGATTATCCGAATTTTCGATTTTCCGGATTTGCCTTTGATCCCAGTTAGTCCGAATAAACGAGGTTGTAGTGTAATTGTAAAATTTGTAATGGGTTCAAACGAATAATGTTTCAGACTTCACTGCAAGACTTCTCTGCTAATCAGGTAAGGGAAGTTAATTCAAATGTAACAGATGAGACAAATAGTTATTTAAACAGTGTTTTGTTTTGCTTTTTTTGTCTCTAGAAAAAAGATAATCTACTAATAGATGTAATCTGATACGACAATGCTTTACATCAGGATCTCCACAATCAAAATTTTATCAAATCTAACGAGCTGTTGTCCAGTCATAAATAAAGACAGAGAGAGACAGACTAAATGAATTCATGATAGCGAACTTTTCTGAATTCGACATTTAAGATACAAAAATAAGCAATGGTTGAGACCAAGTGACATCCCAGGAAAGCTGTTTCTTGCTCTTTGGTGGTCATCAGTTGGGAGTAGTCACCAGTAGACAACGAAGTCTCTATACGGAGGACAAGAGGAATAATCATTAGCAAGAGTGTGGCACCTCCAGAAATTAAAAAAGGGACAACAAATACATAATAAAAAATCAATTGAGAAATTCGTGTACCAGCATTCCTCCGAACACAAACGAATTTTCTTTGCACATTAAATTTCAATGATTTATGATACAAATAAGAGTCGTTAGATTATGTGAATTAAGTCAATAAATTCACAACTGGAAAGAAAAAAAAATCTTATAATCACTAAAGATTAAAGCTGAAGTAAGGAATTAAAAATCACCAACAGACGAATAAATTATTAAAGATTAGCATTGTCGGATAATTCGTTTTACTATTTACATTCGAAAAAAAATATCATTGAATAGATTCAAAAATCAAGATAGACTGACTTTGGTCTGCACAGTTAGAATTCCATAAAATATTCACGTAGCTATGCTAACGGGATATCAAAGTAATTAGACAACTTTAAAACAAGCTGCCTTTATTTTTATGCGCAAGACAGCATGGTTATGGAATTAGAAATCGACCAATGAAACGTTTATTAAAAAGTTTTTTTTTTCTTTTAAACCCCATATAAGTGCGAGTCTCCTGAGTTTAAGGACGTCTTAACAACAGTGTGGATCTTATTCCATTCAATCATCTTTATTCTTGAGTTTCCATTCCGACCTGGAAAAACAATCAAAGGAAACAAGTCCAGAGCGAAATGTTTATAAACTTTCTGTCTTGGTTGTCCAGAAGCTTCCAGATGAATTGTTCGTTACGAATTAAAAGTGTCGAATTCTATCCTCCTGTTTCAGCTTTACGATATACAGTCAAACCCCGCTATAGTGAACACGGCTTATAATGAACTCCCGGATATAATGAACGAAATGTTTGGTCCCTTGACGTGCAATGCACGTATAACGGAACGGATATAGTAAACTCCCGGTTATAGTGAACCGAAATTTCGGTCCCTTGAAGTTCACTATAGCGGGGTTTGACTGTATTTCTATATTCACATATATACAAAAGATAGAAGTTTGGTCTAACGTTGGTAATGCCCCTTTACTTGTATCGGAAAGAATAAAACAAAAAAGACAGTTGGTGAAAAGCAAATCTTTTTGAATATAATTTGAAGTCGAATGTCTAGTTATCCGTAACAAAGCAAACTCAAGCATTATTTATCAAGGATACTGAAACTTTAGTGAAAAGTTTAGATTAAATGGAAGATCCCTATTATTATACAAATTGGAGCTATAACGGGCAAGGAAGAGCAAAAAGCGCCAAAATACTTTATCATTAAACGACAATTATGACAGCAACAAATTAATATGTAATGAATAAAAAGTTATAATATTGGTAAAACTTAAGGCCGCGCAGTTGGCGTTGTCGCTAAGACACTGGCCTCTCACCGCTGAGAACCGAGGTTCTCAGGTGGGTTTCGTTGATGTGGCGATCCGCGCTGGGCAGGTTTTCCCGGGGTTCTCCCGTTTCCCTGCATTTCTCATACCATCCTTTCTCAGTCTTTCTCTCTGTCTGTCCTTATTTCCGTGGGATAGCACAGTAGATCTTACAGGTCGCGGTACTCGGCTGTCAAGCTACCCACGCTCACATTACATTACATTAGTGAAACTTTAATAACAGATAAGTTACTATCATAATGTTATTGTTGATTATCGTCGAAGTTCGATCTCTAAACAAGAAAAAAAAACAAAAAACTATTCGTTGTTTCTGAACAATTATTTTTTTATCTTGCCATATTTATTAGAATTGGCATGTCAACTGTAGTGCATTAAAGTCATATAAAAATAGTTCATAATTGTCTAAAATGAAGAAAACAAAATCGACTACAGAAATTAAAGAAAAAAAAAATAGAGAGAAAGATTAACAGTACAGAGGTAAACAGCAATTGGGAGAAGAAGAAAGCAGAAGTGATGATGGCTTTTCTTTCACTGTTGTCGTCGAATACGTTCCAATAGGAATGTACGTGAGGGCGGATCAGTATCTGGAAAATCAGGTAATTCTTATGCAGTGTAAATTCCTCGAGGCGTGCTAACGGTGCCGACGAAAATGTGTTTATAATCTGTATGGAAATGAGCTGATCTGCATTGCATCCAACAGCTACTGGCAGGAGATTCCCGACCAGGCAGATCTCGGGGGAAACGAGCCGAGCTGATCATTTTCACCGGATGTCCGATTTAGGATTAACACTTTTCTTACGATTCTGATCAATTGAAAATAAAGCCCCACTTTTGAGAACCAAAAATTGACGTACTATTATGTTCCGATCGAGGTTACACGCGAGGATTCGTAAGGACACTTCTCACTAATTTCCGAATTTTAATTTAATGATGTAAGTTTAAGTTCTGCTCGAGATAAATATGATATTTCTCAAAGAACTTAAAGGTTACTTCCCTTAAATGAGAATTTTTATTAATTTATTGTTTTCATTCATTTTTTTTTTTAATCTTTGTAGGAATATAAGTTGAAATTAAAAATAAAGGCATTGATGATTTGAACAATGAAGACGACACTATTGTTTTGTAACAATGATGTGATATGCGTGAAGTGATTTTGACTTCTATTGTTGTAAAAAAGATGGCTATAAAGTTTAGAAGATTGGTTATAAAGATGAAATCTGCTGGAAGCTGTATCAGAGGATATAAAAGGAGAAATATCCGGTTGATATAAATCACAAAGAATTCTAAACGATATACAAAACCAGAAAAATATTTAAGAAAGTATTAATATGATATTTTTGTTCTTGTTTTGCAGCCTAGACGAGAATACAGAAGTAGTGTTACTTTGCTGAGGCGTCTACATTGAATATTCTAAAGGAGGTTAATGCTTTATTTGCAAAGAGATTTCTAGGAACATGGTGATTTCTTATATCTGGAAAATCTGTGAGTAACTCTTATTTATTATTTGATCCAGATAAGTTATGTAGACGACAAGAATCGAACAAACGACGCCATGTTGAATTCTATATTAAACGAACATTAAAGTACAATTGTCATCTTGAAGAGTTTATGTAAAGCATAGAATAATTAGGAATATCTTGACGGAAGATATTAATCACAATAATGAGCATCAGTATTAAGAGAAAAGAATCTTATGGTTTAATGATTCAACTGGAACATGAAACTTTCCAGTGAAACGATTCAAGATTTATAAATTGAACTATTCGAAGAATTCTTAATTTGGTGTTCAGTTAAATAAACGTAATTTATGAACGTGAACTATTGGTGATATAGGAACTTTCACAAAGCATCAAGTTTATTTAATTGAATAATTTGTAAAGAAACAAAATAATGAATATTTCTTTGTTGTTAAATTTCATCTAATATTTTCATTGGACATCAAAATTAAAAAAAAAATATTACAAGAACTATAATATATAATCAATAATTGCGTAACAATCTTGCAAAAAAGTACAAAGTAAAAGTGAAAATCTGGAGAAAACATAATTGGAAAAAAACATAAGTGGATTTGGACAACTTAATCACATCAAACCATGCAAACGAAAATTGCTAAGAGGATTATTGTTACAAATCGAAATAAATTCACTGTTGCGCTTCTGGTTCTTTTACGCGCATATTTCTCCACTGGGACCCGCGAGGAAAAATTTTTCAAATCCCATATAAAAGGTAGACAGTTTCCTGTCCTTAAATAGGTAGGACAAGTTTTAAGAATATCCCTTTAATTGTTCGAAAGTTGTGAGTTCTTACTTTTCTTCGGAAAAAGAATAACAATATTCTTTTTTAAAAATCTAAAAAGAATATGAAAAGGAAAAGAAAACCTAAAATTACCCTAACTTTCAAAGAACTGTTTTGTAAAGAAATATTAGGGAATTTCAATAAAAAAAATAAAAATAATGGTTTAACTGTTTCGGTAAATAATTTGGATTTTTCGGCTGTTATCAATTTGAACTTTTGTTTTATATGAAGTTTGTCTTCTGCCTGGAACCAGAAGAAACCAATACATTTATTTTTTTCTTTTTAGTTTTATTCCAACTGGGAAATTTTGAATCCAACTATTTGAATTCACGAATACAATTTGAAACCGAATTTACAATTGAAATTGAAACCGAATTTGAAACCACGAATACAAATTTAATATTTTAAATTTGTATGTTTTTTGTAAAAGAAGTTCCTGAAGAACTTAAAAGTATATTTTAAGGAAAGAGGGATAAAAACGCTCAGTTTGACGCTAATATTAGAAGGACTAAAAATTTATCTTCGCCCTATATTAAAAAAAAAAAAAGTGAGGGTTGGGAAGAGGATTATTTAGATTGTCGTAAATGTCTTCGTGGGAAAATTAGTGTCGATGCCTCGTTCTGTAATGGGTGACCAGGAAAAGCACTGAGATTTCAATAAACGTCAGCAATCGCTTCACAAATCCTTTCAATATTTTTCCCAAGCATTAGTTAAAACAAGGAATGGGTTTAGTGAATACATGAACAAATAGGAAAATAGTGAGATTGCACAATTTTCCGGAAATTCACGCCTAGAACTATCGTCACCAGGAATCTGGGACAGCTGCTTCGTCCTGTTTAACAAATCTACCAGATGAGTCCTATCTTACATGAACAAATATTTTTTTCATAGTTCACGTCTCATCGATCTTACTACTTCTTTTTTTTTCCTTCCTAAATTTGTTATTTTTATTACTATTATTTACACAGTTAATGACCAAAATCCGTTGACGACAATTCAGTTCGAAACTAGATATAAAGTCTGCACTTTCACAACCGCAAAATCAATCCAAGAAATAAAACCATGTAATTTGTATATACTTATATACAGGGTGCACGGGAAAGTCTTAAGTCACTCAAATAACTTTTGAAAGAAGATAGGTAGAGTTAGGGATGTTAGGCATTGGTGTAGGAAATTGATCGTGCGTATCAGATGAGACTGATAAGTGTCCATAGCGGGAAGTTAGTAACCCTATCTCAGAAACTATGATATGTACGAAAAAACCATAAATGAGAAAGTTGTAGAGCATCACCGAATTAGTAAGAAATGGCATTTTACAAATAGATGGGAATCGTGAAAATACAAGGCGGGAGAAGATAAGTTTTCGGAATGCCATTGAACACAAAAGCGGTACGTATATAACTCCAGTTTAACGTAGAGAATGTTCAGTAAGGACAACGTCTACTGCAATACACATTTGATGCGGGAAAGAACTTTGTTGCACGTTCGCCAGGATTGTGGGTGTCAAGCTAGGTGTCTATACTGTTTAAATTTTCATCTATTTCCTTCAAGAAATCATATCTATAGTTACTCATTTTAATAGGAATTGATTATTGCAAATTCTAAATATTTTTACAAGTCGTTAGAAACCGTGTCTTAATTTGCTAAATTACAATATTATCGCTTCCTCGATAAATGTATTAATAGAGAAGACGTATGTAAAAATAAAATAATTTAATGATTAATAATAATCTACAGCTTTAAATTATCGTGATGTCTTCAGTTTTACTTTTTTTTTTTTGTAATTACTAAGTGAAAAGGAGATTTTTCAAAGCCTCCAAGTGGTAATGCTTTAAATTTCGTATTCGAGGTTTTAAAGCGTAGATTTAAAATATATAATATCTAAATCTATAACATCTAAATCCTATTTCAAAAAAGAATCTCTCAAATTGTTTCTTAAATACTTTCAAAATTAGAGTATTTTTGAAAACTGTTCAGTAGCAGCAACTCAACGCAGACACATCTATACTAAAAAAACAGCATGTATGAGTATGTCCGTAACAAGGTTCGCACGCGCGTTGCCAGGCAAGAGAATATTGTTGCATGATCAATTCTGTCAATGTAATTTCGCAGGCGCGTTGCCAGGAGAATTGTAGCATGGTCAACTCAACTGCGCAAACAGTTACAATTGGATTTCAATATTGTCTTGCAGGTATTCTTTAAAATTTAAACATTAAAATGCAATAATAAAAACACGCTATATACATCTAAAAATTTCTACTTAAAAATATTTAAAAATTGCTGTATACATTACATTGTCGGTTGCAGAGAGCTTTCGGACCCTTTAGGCAGCGGTCCCTTTTCAATTTTACAATTATATTAAGAGAATCTATTTATATACAATTGAGACAATCAAGATTTGAAAATTCCAAGACATGTGATCTTTAAAAAGCACTTCCTTTCTTCTGTAGTCCCTCTGTCGGAGAAATTACATATTTTTATTTTTTCTAAAATAACAGGTTTCTTAATAATAATACATCGGAAGCGCAGTGGTGCCTCAAAGGAAAAAATACACAATGAAAAAAACCAGTGAGAAAATCCATGTGCCAGCGAGAGCGGCCTCAATGAATTTTTTTTAAAGCATAAGACTTCAAACTGCGCATTTGAAATGTTAAAAGACAACAATGGATGAGACCCAAATTATTTACAAGTGATGAGCGTGAAACAGCTGTTCCAGGATGTCATTTGTGAATAATTTGGTCTCGTCCATTGTTTTTTAACAGGTTTCTTGTTGTCAATTTTTATCTCGACATTTAGGGCAATTATTGTCCCATTTTACCAATTAGAAAGAACTTAACTCATTTCCTAATATCATTACAGCGGATATTTAGTCAGTTCAGTAACATACTTAGAATTCACTGCAACAATACGTTTGATACAAAAAAAAAAATACAACCCAATTTCCTTTGCAGAAAGAGTCCATTTCTGCTTCATTTGTACGAGCCGGAAGAAACACCAAATTGCCATTGTCGTTTGTTTTTCTTTTAAAAAGATGAACCGATAAAAGTGAATTCTAGGAATTTCTCACTTAACCGTCATTTGGAAAAGGTCTTGTGTAGAGAAAATGAAAAATCGCGCTAAACTTGATATCAGCTGGCATTATTAAATGTTAGGAGTCGGCCGATGTTATATTTGACCTGCCCGACCTGTTTGTGTTCGATATCGATTCTGTACGTGAACGATGACAACGGCTCAAATCCGTTCGGAAATAATGCTATTATATTGGCTGACATTACAAGTCCATTAGAATTTTACACATTTGCTCCGCTCTGGTCACCTTCGCGCGCAACCGGAAATCTTTGTAGGGAGAAGCGACGCCCGCGAGTAACCGGGGAAACTGAAAGGCGGCGTCAGAGGGCAATGACATCATTTTAGGCAGAGTGCCAAAGGGAGGTCTAGGGAGTGAACCAATGGCTTCAGGGGTAGAGGATGCTACAACAATCCGGTTTTCGAATCTAACCAACTCTTAATTCGCTAAACAGTAACGGATACACAAAGAAAATGTCTCTATAAACAGAGAAATGGAGATTCATTTTTATTTTTAAATTTAAAAATCGATGTAAACCAATTAAGAATTCTTTAAAAGTAAAGATGACTCATTGAATATTTTCAGGCTTTATGGGAAATTAAATTTCAAATGGTATTGATGTACAAAATTTAATGTAGTAATTACTATACATTAAATCTATAAAATGCACACAATCTAAATGGAGTATAAAAAAGGCTGTAAATTATACTAATAAATTCCAGGAAATAGAACAAGAAGTTGGAACTGCTTTTAGAAAATCATTATTATTATTATTATTATTACTCCTAGGCATTATTCCTTTTATTTAAATTTTTGAAGAAAATATTGCAAACAAAAGTTTTTAACAATTTTTAACCTATAAACTCAATTTCAGATTTCTAAGCGCAATTTGAGATAAGAAATCAAAGATCTCACGACGGTTACCATTGCGCCATATTGAATTTGTCAGGGAAAAAAAAAATCTCTTTGCTAAAAAAATGTGTTTCTTCATTTTAAAGAATTTACGGGAATTGCTAGGGAAGGATCACGGAGAGAGAAATATCCTACAAGCATTTTTCCTTCTGAAAACAAGCCTAAAAATAGAGAAACATTAACATAATCACATTACAGATGCTTCTTGCTTTATGATGAGGTTATGTTCCGATGAACCCATAGTAAGTAGAAAATATCGTTTGTGGAACATGAATATGATAAATACAACACAAAAGGAAATACATAATTAATGTCACTGAATAAGCAAATAATTACTGTAATTAATTACTATAAAAACCAGTATTTGAAAAGCAAATAACTGAATACAGTTTATCCTTTTAATACGTGTACCGTACTGTAACAAAAACCTTTACTTTTACTTCATTACGCAAGGATGAGAGAGATGTGGTACATGTACTGTATAGTAGTGATATGCTGTACATACTATTATTAGTCTGCAAACAGACGAAAATTCAAATTTGACGATTAGTGAATATGGATCGCTATCCACCGTCGTAACTCGAAATATTGAAAAGCGAGGGATATCTGTCGTTGTTGTTATAAATTTTTATTATTTTTTTGTAATTCCTATAAACAAAAACAACAATCTATTATAATGAAATAAAGTTTAGTGAAATAATGAAATAAACAATCTATTATATGGATAATATTTTAAGCTATTATTCCTAATAAGTCCTTAAATTTTATTGCGATGAATATTATCATGAACTGAAATTTTAATCCAAATTATCGAATATTTTGAGAGTCGATATCTTCCGGGTCCTTTTGTGACCCGCTGATGAGATTTCTACCCACCGTCACCGGAATTCCAAGCCAGTTAAAAGTTATAAAAATGAAAATGTTCGAAATATATATGTTTTTCCCCTTCTCTAATTTTCCACATCAAGAACTAACTCAAATTAAAACGGGATATTAAACAGGATAATATATTTTTTTATCCCCTGTCATCATAACTATTAGCGGCACTGTATATTATCTTGAGTCCCTCATAATTTCACTTGTAGTGTTTTTTCGAATTAAATATTTGTATAGTTCAGTTACCGCGTACATCATTAAATCCAGAGTCGCCATTAAAGGAATACCACAAATATCAGTCATTAGTACAATTGTATTTTATTTTAATTACGAAGATAAGTAAAATTATTGAGATTAATTTTTAATGTAATATTTGTTATAATAAATTACGATGGTAATTTTTTGTCTTTGAATTTATTTGGAATAGTAAAAGAAATTGATTCGAAAAGGGGGGGGGGTATTCCAATTAATTCATAACTAGGATTCTAATTAATTCGTCTTTTGCAGTTTTACAATTAAGAATCACCAAATTTTCAGGGATTTCTTCTACACAAATGATATGAACTTATAAAGGCATCTTTTCATCTGAAAGGACATTAATAGTGTAGATGGCTTGTATTATTAAATATCAATGTCTTCACTTTTTATGTAGTGTTGAAATAATAGAGCCTAATATCACATGCAAATACTACATACAATTATACAAATCTTGATACCAAACTTCTACTACTACTGTTTATAACATGTTTTTAACATTACAATGATAATTATATGATAACTAGCCGGGTACCGTCGCTTCGCTCCGGAATCCTTGCGTATATAGCATTAAAAAAAAAACAAAAAACAAACTTTATTTATTTAGCAAATTAATATTGAGATCGGAGAATATACGACTTTCCAGCCCGTTGTGCCCTTCTCCACTTAACTCAGGTGTATTGCGGGTTGGCGCCACACAGCTGGGGTTGCCGCCATACACTTCATCGTCAGTTTGCCAGATTATTCCCTATCCCGAATTTCGAAAAATCCGGCCTTATTCCTTGTCTACATCATAAAGGAAACCTCTGTGCAAAATTTCAGCTTTCTAGATCCAAGGGTTTGGGGTGAGCGTTGATGAGTCAGTGAGTGAGTGAGTCAGGACTTTTCTTTTTATGTATGTAGATTTTCATGAATTTTGTTTTGTTAACATCATTGATTAGTTCTTTATAGATTATATTTGGATGTGTTATTTTCTCATTTTCAACTGTTATCCGATTCGTTCTTTACATATTATTCCTGGTGTTTTGATATCATGTTTATTTATGAAAATATGATCTATATTTGATATATATATATATATATATATATATATATATATGATCTATATTTCGTATTTCCATGAATTGTACAGTTTCTTGTTGTTCCGTAAAGACGATTTTTGAAACCATTATTGCACATAAGTTTTACGTATTTCTGTACTGCATTGTTTTTATTCATTTTGAAAATATATATATTTACGTCGCCAATCAGTATAGTTTGACAGTTGTTTAATATATTTTCATTTTTTATTCTCTATTTCAGTAACATTTTAGTAATTTGTAATTTAGCATTTTGCTGACAGAATGACAGACAGAATAACGTTTTATAATATACGTTTTTATAATATATAATAATAATAGCCAGGTACCGTCGCTTCGCTCCGGAACCCTTGCATATATAGCATTCAAAAAAAAAAAACTTTATTTATTTAGCAAATTAATGTTGCGATCGTCGGAGAATATATAATTTCCCAGCCCGTTGTGGCTTCTCCGAATAACTCGGATGTATTGCGGGTGGGCGTCACACACCGAAAATTCACATTTTTGCATGTATCTTGCAAACGCTGAAGCGTTTCTGAATAAGTGATATATCGTTCGATAGAACTTTCAAATACCAACATTTTCTCAATATAATGTTCTCTTCCATCTTTTATACTTTTCTTTTAAATTGAGAAATAGTCAAAATTTGACCCTTTAAAAGGCGCCATCTTGGAAACCAAAAACTTTTTTCGAAAGATTTTTGTAGCATTTTGTTTGCCTTAAAAAAGATCTACATTTTATCCATTTACATGACCAATCTCTTATAGTTTGGTCACAAAATTGGAAAAACGTAAAGTCTTATGACAGACAAAATAACGCTTTTAATTATATGATAATGATAGATAGCTTAATTTGTTGTAAATTCTTTTCTTTAGCTTAATTCTTACTTTGTTATATCGTTTGTTTATTTAAATTTAACACTTTATGTTCTTTATTATGTTTGGTGTCAAGATTTATATAATATAGCCTAAATTAATTTTAAAAGATGACTGTAAAAAAAAAAAAAATTATGCTCATATGTGTGCATGTTTTTTAATCATTTACTATTCATTGTATTTCGATGACATTCTAGAAGTATTATGAAACAAACAAATAGATAAATAAAGGCATAATCACACACATTCCTTAAAAGATAGAGATTTATTAAAAATACACACTATTAATTTCCACACGTTACATTTCTTAAGTATATTATGAAACAGGTATCGAAGTATCTCAAGAAAGAGAATGACGCAATATCTAAAAAGACATTACTCTGAAACAATAAAATATTATTCCCTTTCTTTCTGTCTGGGTTCGTTCTCAATTGACTCACGAAGTCGCTCAAGCCAATCGAACGCTTGCGCATAAGATCGGATGTCCAGGAACCTTTTGAAGATTCCCGAACACTTCCTTCGCACTTTCAACCTAATTTAATTTGATTTGCCCTACGTTGAAGTTTCCTATTCTGGAAATGCGAATGGTAGCATTCAAGCTACCTAAAGGAAAAGAAAAAAAAAATCGGTCTCATTATGTTATAGCTGCATTGTGCATTTTATATGTAAAATGTAATTAGAAACTTTGATATAATCCTGACTGGAACCAGAAAGAATTATTATTGGCAAGGACAATAATAAAAAAGACGATTTAATTTTAATTTTTATTTTTCATTTCTAATTTTTCGGAAATAAAAAAAAAAAAAAAAATAGTAAAAAAAAACCAACTAATTGTCAAACGTCGTTTTCTATTTCGGATCAAATTTCCAGTATTTCCGAACCGAAACATGAATATGAAAAGAAGAATTCATCCGAACCCGGGTTAAAGCTGCTATTTATTAAAAAACTCTGCTACAAATAAAATTCTATTCATTATATATACTTCTGAATGTTTTTTAAGTCAAAAACTAAAATATTAAGCTTCATTTACTTAATGTGCTCAACGAGAACCCCATACCGGATACTCTAGATTCCGGTTCCTGGAGGAAAAAAACCCAGCAAGGTTATCCGGTAAAAAAAAAATTAAACTTTACCATTAAGTTAAATGCCGATATTACATATATTGTTTCCTATATCTATAAAACTTATGACAGTCATTTTGAAACTAATCTTCTCTTACAGGATAAGTTGGAGTCATGAATAAATAACGATCGAATTAAAGATGGAAGTTACTTGGAATTTTACATCGTTATTATGTTTTATTAATATGGAATCTTTCAATCAAGCCTTCTGCTAAATGTGGAAATAAGAGAGAAGAGAGTTGATCTCTTGGCTAATCCCTTTGCAGCTTCCAAAGCCGGAGGTGACGAACAATCTATACAGTTTTCGTTAAAGTCGAACGAGATTTCAATCAGCGCATCCATTATGTTACAGCATACATAATTTGCCTGAATTCGTTAAGAATTTAAAAGTTTTCTTATAACTTTGAAATTAGAATGCTTTAATTTCACAATTCCAGTCTAGTACTTTTTGAATAGCCTAAGATCAACCTGACGATTTTTTTTTTTTTTATTACCACGCTTTTATTAACAATGTGTTTCGTTTCCGGGTCAAATCTGTAATCAATATTTGAGTCACTTCTCATCGGTCCATCATCTACGAATTTTGCACACTTAAGTCTAACAACAATACAATACTGATATAATCCGCCAAGACAACACGTCCTTCCGTGCGCCGTTACTACCGAAACTAACCACTTTTAGTGCATTTTAGATAAAAAGTGTGGTTTTTAAAAGTTTTTTAAAACCAAATTATTATTTTTGGTTTTCACACTAATTAGTATTTGACATTAATACTAAAACGACTCATTTTACATGCTTGTAATTTCAGCGTAATTTAATTTTTATTTCTGTAATGATACTTCAGTGTGATATTCGATTTAATCTATCTGATTAGTTAGCTTATCTACATTTAGCTGATGTTGTCTTTGATAGGGATCAGGATTTTTTTTTTCTGTAAATAAAAATCTGAATTTCATTTTCCTAACTAAACCAATTTCTGATAAATAATGCCTCAACGAAATGAAATAGTCGGTAGTAGTAAAGATACCGTAAAGATACCGGGTAAGACAAATTACCGTATTTACTCGCATAATTTCCCCTTTTTTTTCATCAATATTTTGACAAAAATAAGGGGGGTGGGGAAATTACGCGATGTTTTTCAATTTGAGGAAAAAAAAATATGATAAAAGTGTAAGGAAAACCATGTTAAATATTGATTTTTAAGCAAGAAATGTAATTAACAACAATTTTATTAACCCGCAACATTTAAATAAGAAATCACATCTCAATATTTGTTTTTTCTTCAAAGTACAGGTAAGCAATAGGCATGCACGGAAGTGTGTGTGCAACTGTGACGTAATTTCGTAACACACGCAGCGCAGCCCGCCATCTTTATAGCTGCGCACTGCATGACGTCAGCATCAGCTGCCTGCTAATAGAGAACTTAACTTTATTCGCGAACTTCACGTTTTCACAAAACACTCGAAATTGTTGTACTGATTCAGAAGGAGTCTGCTCTTGTACTGACCGGGGTGGGGGTGGAATCTTCCCCTAAAGTAGCGTGGGATAGAGAAATGCGATAGTAACGGTACATTGTCGCGTCGTCGTAAGTTGACCGCCAGTCAAGGTCATGTTGAAAACGCTTTGAAGTAGAGGTGGGGAAATTATGCGATAAAAATAAAAATTGAATTTTGTAATCCACAAAAACTGGGGTGGGGAAAATACGCGATGGGGGAAATTATGCGAGTAAATACGGTATATCATATATGCAATTTAGAATTTCTAAGTAATTTCCAAACAATTTTTTTTTTTAATTATTAAGACATCAATAAATACATTTTGTTATTATTCTGCCACAATAACATCAGATAAACAACATATACTAAAAAACAATATAATCAGACTGCAGTAGCATGAAATATTTTTTTTTCTATTCTGCTTTATTTTAAATAGAAAGAAAAGTTTTTGTGATGAGTCGCAAGCTACGATACGACCTTCGAGCTGCAAATCTAGGTTTAGAATGAAGAGGAACTGACAGTAAACTTCAAGCACCCCGAATGAGGCATGTTGATTGCTATTATGCAATCTGTTATTTCCATAAGTAGATTAATTTTAAATTTATTCACAAGCAAATGTAGCTAGGGTAGATTCAGGTGAAGAGAAAAAAGTTATAAATAATTTGCGTCACTTTTCCTTCAGTTTTTCAATTGAATTTGAAGGCGAAACAGTTATCATTGCCTTTAGGAGATTAAACGTTAAATAAAATGAATAATAATAAAAAAAAAACTACCACCAATCTTTCTTGATTAAAAGAATCATACTATGTTGAAGAAAAGAATCATACTATGTTGAAGTATAATGTTTAAAGAATCTTTCAAGAAGTATAAAATTATTTTATAAAATTATTTAACGTGTCGGAATTGTATTTTAATAAAAACTACTAACTCGACACTCTTAATAATATTGTACAAAAAACCAATAAAATGTTACATGACGTTTCAAAACCGCAGCTGTTCGGTTTCTTTCTCAAATGTATAAACAATTAAAAAAATTAAAAACAACCCTCTTGAATCAAGATTCAATATAAGTCTTAACCTTAATCGGTAATCGTCAAAAAGATTACTTTTTGATACCGATTAAGGTTAAGACTTTTAATTGTTTATACATTTGAGAAAGAAACCGAACACCTGCGGTTTTGAAACATCATGTAACAATTTTTTTTTTTATACAATATTATTAAGAGTGTCGAGTTAATAGTTTTTATTAATACAAAATTATTTCTTTTAAATTATTTTCAAATCTATTTTGCTTATGAAAACGCCTAAGTTTTAATCATTCTATTAATAATTCCGATAATTTTCAATCCTGTTCAGAAATTTTCATATTGATAAGTCATTTGATGTAAAATTGATAAATAAAAAAGCATTTATTCAGTTAGCAGAAGCCTAGTAGAGAATAAATGCACCATTAAAAGCGGCGCTTCAAAGAATTAAGGTTCTGAAATTGGCTTACAAATATAGAAAGGATATAGCATATTGAATTCTGCTCCTCTTCAACCAAACGTTAGGATTTCCGTTGAAATTGCCTCTGAATTGAAAATTAAAATCTATCGCCCTTCCATCCCTATTAATATTGGCTGATGAATCAACAAAGTACTTCTACAGGAAAACATTATTAAGACAGCGATGACTAAATTCTGCATAAATTAGAATCTATAAATAGAAAAAATTGATAAAAATTAGCAGAGAGATTGAAAAGAAATTCATGATGAACTTCGATTAAAAATAATCGCTTAAAAAATAAATAAAAACAATTAAAAAGAATTTGTAAGAATTCCGATCTCTCAGTTCATTTTTTTCTTTTTTTCAAATTATTATAGAGCCAAAAAGAGGCTGTGACTAAGGTTGCTAGGCAACAAAAAGCCAAAGTGAGGCTGCCTGGTATTGCCGGTTTGTATGAAGCAAACTGAAGGCTGTAACGTTAAGGGGAACATGTTTTTCATTCGGTTAACACTTGTTGACAGAAGTCGTCGAAAGCTTATAAAAAAAAAAAAGATTTAAATCGCAATGATCACGTCGGAGATGACAAATAAAATCTGGATTTTATTAACACGAATCGCATTTCAAAGAAGAAAGCGAAAAAATACTGACAATGGAAGCATTCGATGATAAATGTCTTCTATTCACAATGCAATGAAAACTTTTTAAACAATTTATCAATAAAAATTTTAATGTTACTTTTTTTTATAATTACAAAACACTTGTACAGTTTCATTTACATTAAATTGTTAATTTACCAATATACATTGACAAAACAATACACGTCATAATATCATAATACAGTTTGATATAATGATTTTATTGATAAAATAAATGCAATGCGATTATGCAGTGTATTATTAAGATCTACGATGCAATGATGTGTAGGTTCCATTGGTAACCAGTCTTGTACATTTGATATATTTAATTGCCATTAAATAATTTTTAAAACATGTAACCATGCCTATTTCCAATAATTGCTTGGCATTAATTATCTAAACGAGCTAGCCTTACAAACATTGCATAAAATATTGTCAGTTAATTAGTGAATAATACAAAAATACAAAAGGGCCGCGACATTTAGGTCTTGGTATTACAATTACGCAATTGCTTCTAATAAATCTAAATAGGTAAGTTTAAACCAGCTTTTAAACCGGCTCATCCGGTTTAATTCCAGCTCATTGGGAGGTTTTTTAATCAAGGTTTCTTAATCCCGGCTCATTGAATAGGAATTCAATGATATGGTTATCGGATATATGGTCAGGTCTTAAATACCGTAATCGCATATAAGGTCACTTTTGTCTGTGATTTCAGTGCCACACTGATTCAATTCCAAGAATTTTTCCGTGGGTACGATCTTTTATCGGCGTCATTTCTCCTACTGACGGAGGGAACAGCTTTTTCACAAAGCACTTCAACCCCTCAAATTCTAAAAAAAAAGATGATGAAGACGATGTTCCTGTATCTGTGTTAATTTAAGATCTCAGAAATCGCGGCTGTGCTGTAGAAGGGGAAAGTGAATATGTGAGAAATGATGAAATTGCTACCACTTCTCAAGCTTCGATTTCCGAAATTGTTTCGCAAGTTTTAGATTCCAATGCATTGGAAAGTGAGGATAACGACAGTGATACTGAAATTGAAGCGGTGACACAAGCAGAAGCACTCAGAGCATTAAATGTCGTAATACATTTTTTTACGAGCCATGAGGGAGCTGAAGAACATTTTCAGAAACTACAAAACTTAGAAAACATTGTACAAAAGATGAAAGCAAAATCGCGACAGTCCTGTATTATGTATTATTTTAAGCATGGTCAGTTGTACATCAGTACTTTGCTTGAGCACACTAGTACTATTTGTATATAACTTTATTCCGAATTAAAATTTAAAAAAAATAATTTCTTTCTGATTCCATTAATTTTAATTGATTCAACTAAATTAAAAAATTATAAGCCTAACATAATAAACTGATATTTTTGTACGTATTAAATTTTACAAAGAATTGTACTGTAGTTATATAATGCTTATTTATTGACAAATGTGTATGAATCGGTTATAAGGTCATCCCGCTTATAAGGTCACTTTCGCGAGATTCCAAGGGGTGACCTTATATCGAGGTCCGACTGTATATATATAAAAGTTATAAACCTCCTTCTTTTTTTTACCAGTATTAAAACTAGATGATTTTTCTGGAAATAACTTGAGCATTTTCTTAAGAGTACTATCTCGTTATTAACATAGTTCTTAAACAGTGCTGCAATCAGTAAAACTCGAACTGGAGATCAATCTTATGGCAAAAAATAACTTGGCTCCATTACTACCAAATCCTTAAAAAAATTACGGAGAAATTTCCTTCAGAATTTGTTTTGTTAATCAAGAAAACAACAGAATGAAAGTGTCAGTATTTGTAATTAACATCTGCCACATATGAACAAACGAACTTCAAATTTTCCATTTCTAGAAACTTGATTATTCTGAAATACATCCTTTAATTCACCTAAAGGATGTATTTCAGGCGAATTTTTTAAGCCTTAGGAAAGGAGACTAAAAAAAAAAAAATACTTGATTCTGAACTACAATGTTTACAGTCGGCAAAATGATTTTTTTTTAATTTAATAATTAAAATTTTATTTATGCTCAATTTGGAATTAAAAGTGCAATAGAAACAAAACAGAAGACAGATTCTGAATGAAGTTTTAATAATGTTTTTATTTCTAATTTTATCCTCGTATGAAGAAGTTTTATTTTTCGTATTAAAATGAATTTATCTTTTTTAATTACTGATAAACATTTTTTAAGAATTTTTGTTTAAAGGATGGACTCCCTTTTACGATGAAGTTGTGAGAACCAAACGGAGAATCTGATTTAAAACTAAAATTTTTGTGCTTCAATATCTACGGTTTGGAAGAAAGAGAGAGAGAGAGAGAGAGAGAAAAAAACCATTATTAAGAGAGAATTGGGAATTTTTCTCTCCATGCGGGCTTAGTTGATAACGGATCTTATCGTATCTGGCATCAAGGATTTCCGTACCCATTGTCGAACAGCCCCCTTCAGTTCTAAAGTACAATAATAATATACATAATTTGCTATGACTGCAGAAATCTTTGTACTAAACTACAATGCCGCGGGATGACTTCAGTTAAATGAACTGTGAATAAACGAATTGAAAAAAAATAAAATAACAAGTAACAAACGATCAAACGTTTTAATGGTTTACTTTAATGAGAGCTGAAATTATCGTTTTACGATATCGTTACAGCTGACCAACAGCGATACTGGAGGGGTAATTAAATGTCCTGTGGGTGTCATTCCCAATGTCACATTGCGAAGTAATGCTTTCCTGCATTGCTTTCCTTAAACCAGTCTAAGAGCGGAGAGCTTGTTGACTGCGGGGAAGCATCGGGCAGCTAATGTAACACTGGGTATGCCACCCACAGTACGCACTTGAATCTAATCAAACAAGTGATCTAAAAAGCTATCCCAAGTAACATTCGTTAAATATATAAATTTGTGTGTATGTAAGTATATGTAGGTAATAGGTTTAATAATATTATTTAATATGCTTAAGCTAAAAAAAAAAAAGGGTATAATTAATAAAAATTGCTATACTTCAGCGAACGTATCTTATACAGGAAGTTTTCTTTTTGGTATTGGCTGCTGTTAACAACAGTGCATCGGTAACATAGCATTTACCATGACACTGTATTGACTTCGCAAGATGAAAAGTGGCTCCTTCGGATGGTATCCTCTTCATTCCTATATGGGGGGTTATTTATTTTTTTTTTCTTTATCTTAATTCGAATGATGAAGAGGAGGAGAAGAAATGTCGAGAGACGAAACGGGCAGAGAGATGACGGCAACCTACAGTTTTCCCATCGCACGAGCAATTTTCTCCGCCCAACTGAGAAGTGGGAGGCAGTGCTGCATTACTCCGACTTCTCGTGCCACAAGAGGGAGATTTCAGAAAAGAAAGAGAAGGAAAAAAAAAAGTAGGGTCTCGTTTGCTGACGATTTCCGAAATGGAAAGATGGTTAAATGTTGAAGAAATAAAATCTCGCTCGAAAAGACCGCAAACAACTTTGGAAATTGCAAGTCTTCGAAAACGAGTTTTACAAGGTTCCAGAGGAAGTTCCTCTAAAAGGCAGTAACTGAGCGCTGTGGAGTAAGTCCCTGTGGTTAACAAATTACGAAGCAAAAGAAATGCTGATTTCAAAGGCAACATTTCGAGTGAAATGCTATTAGGATAGTTTCGAAACAGCTTTCGAAGAATTCGCAACATATCAGTTCAGAATTAAGCATTTTGGATTATGGGATTCAGATCAACAGTTAACATTTGCTAGGATAGACTATTGGAAATTTATGGTTCTGAAACGATAAAGTGTAATAAGTACTCACGCATTTCCTGAAGGATGGATGAGACACAGAATGGTAATCAGCCATAAGAGGACAAAAATGTAATTTCCCATCTCTCTCTCTTTTCATTCCTATTTACTGAAATATCTTCAGTAAATATCGTTACTTTGTTGTAAATATTTCTCTCAAAAATTAAACAAAAAGTTTCCTTTCAATGAAAATTCAAAAGTAATTTAATTATTTAGTACTGTGACGTAATTAAACAATGAGTTCAATTTCCGTGGAACGCTTAAGACACCGATACTATGCCTTCACTATCAATTTAATAACAGAGTTCTCAGAATTGGTGTGATATTTCGCAGTTGAAGCTAAAGAAACAACATCAGCTGACAACATCTCTCATGAAGGACCATTCAGTGAGTACTTTTCACAAATTTGTGTTGACTAATTAATCTTAATCTGGTTGTAGAACATGCTCCTTTAGTACTGAACGAAAAAGCAATGGGGAACTATATATATAAGTAAAAGTTTAATAAACACCTAAATTCACTGTTAGCTAATACTTATTTAAGTCTTCGTGGTATCTAACAATGGAAAATTCCAATTTCGAACAAATTCTATTTTGTATTTTTGTACAATAAATTGCAGATAGAAAATATGGGTCATTACATTTTGCTGTTTAATTAAATTTATAATTAAACGTTGTTATTGTATTTGATGCAGAAGTAGATGCTTTAAAGAAGAAAGATAGATTCTATTGATATAATATAATAGTTAGTGAAATATTAATAGATATTGTATTGAACAATGACATATAGTGAAATAAAAATCAAAATTAAGAAGGCATAAAATTGCTCCTTATTTACACACATTTTTTTTTTTTATAAACACAGCACATACTTTAAAATATCATTAAAAAGGTTAAAGCTACACCGCTAAGAGCCACGCAGGCCCTTAGGTGCGCAGGAGGTTTAGGCTCCCAGCGATTCTCGATCAACGGGACTAGTTGAGGACAGCCTGACGCCTGCCCGACTTTATCCTCCAAGTAAGAAATCCGGTGCCCATTTGACAGATGTCTGGGTGAGTCCTAGGATCTGTCTGGAGGAGAAATAATATGGAAAAAAAATCTCCGACCACCTGGGGAAATAGTTACGAATGACTGGCTCTAGTTACGAATTTTATGTCTGTTAATAACATAAGCTTTCTATTTTGTAATGTCTACTGTTATTGCTTTCTGCTAATTATGAATGCATTTCCATTGTGGGTAGTAGAACAAGTGTATACTAATCGTAGACTTCTTTCTGATTCGGTTGTTGTTTCTTCTAAATTCCAGCTCCGATGAAAACATTGAAAAAGATTCAACTCCGTTGATTTTAGATTCTTTTCCTCCTTCGCAAACTTTAGGGATTCTCAACCATCATTCCTCAATCAAATCAACATCACAAAGACTGCGATATAAAAAGGGAAAGTTGTTTTGTGTAAGAGTCGCATTTTATCAGCATTATTCGAAAATATATTCAAATTCTGAAAGTTACTTTGAATGTAGCAACGATATCTATTGAAAATAATCAACTTTAAAATTGAAGTAGTTTATATAATTTCCATATTCTTCTGAATATAGCCGTTAACATTCTCTTAAAAGTTCGTTTTATAAAGAGCAAGCAATTTAAAGATTGATTTACTTACAAAGCTAAAGAGAAAACACCACTTAACTAATGGTCAGAATGTTTACTTTCCGCCAAACTTAAAGCAGAGATTATCAGTCACTTACCTAGAAAATGAAAAGAAAGAATAAATTAAAAAAAATATATATCAATAGAATGTAAATCTTAACAAAATATTAATTAAAAATATCTTAATAGTCGAATATCAATTTAAATTTACAGTTAAATTTAAATGATTAAAATTAAATAAAAATTAAAAAAACTATATTCATTTTTACTTGCTTAATAACAATAATAATTTAACAATTTCCCAAGTTTTTCCTGAATTTGAACCAGGGAAACTCAATAGAAAGATCACTGAGCGAAATGAAAAAAACAAACAACTCATAAGTCTACATTACAATACAGATATACAGTAGCTTAAGCTCAAAGGCTCGTTTTGTTCTGCTGTTATATATATTACCTTTTGCTTCAGTGTTCTGCTGCCTGCAGCAGGTTCAAAGGATTTTGAATTCCCATCATGACGAACCCTTAGAAGGTTCCTTTTAATATCCTGGGAAAAATACTGAGGTGGTTTCCCCCTTACCTTCCTCAGGAAGCCATTATGGAATGACTTCAGGCCTGAAGGAAAAGAGGAAGAAGTAGACAAAGCCAGGAAAGGAAATAAACATCCAAGCCGACTCCGGGATTCGAACCCAGGTTCCGACACATCTGCTTCGTGAAAGGCCACTGCCTTCACCACAGGCTCCGCCGGAAAGGCTAAATATATATCTTTAAAATTGATTTTTTCTTTTTCGGTGTGGAATTGTACAGAAAGTGCGTTTTTTAAAAACAAACAGTAATAAACGGCATATTTTTTAAATATCTAAATACCTTTTTTTTAGAAGTACTACATATTTCTAGATTTTAAGTAGCACTTTTAGGCCGATTCATTTAAATGAAGACTGAATATTACATATTACAATTCAGAAAACAAAAATGCATTGTCAAAGTAGAAAATGTTATCCTATTCTCACAATAGCTTTGTTAATTTTAAAATTGTCGAATATGTTAAACTTTATATTTGTGACTTTTTCCATTATTTAATTCCTGTGCATTTCTTCCTCGGTAGTTTTGCAGTAGATTGCAATATTACGTATCAGCAAGTTTTTGATAAACATTTGAATTATATGGCATTTTTTTTATTACACAAGTTATATCAATGCATTTATAAACGATTAACGTGTATAGTATTCCACTGAAACATTATTAATCAAATAATTAAATTTTTTTTATTTAAAAAATACAAATAGAATATTTTCTGTAATATTTTAATTTTAAATTTGAGTTTTATTTTAATTTTTGTTTAAGCGTGTTTTTATTTTGCATGAATTATAAATTATATTCATGTTTTACTTTAGAACAAAACTGGATTATTGTCTTTTAGAAAAACCCAAGAAGAAAACAAGAAACAGGAATTAAAATGATTACTTCTTATTTTGCGTGCATCATTTGAAAAACGGCGTTAGTTAACGCTTTTTAAAAACAGACATCTTTAAGATGAGCTACTCTGAGGAAAGAATAATGCAGGATTTAAAAATAATCAGTTGACGAAATAATTTTAAAAAGTCCTTCTAAAACGCCGACATCTGCCTTAAGTAATTCATTTTAAACTTCGTAAAATGATGTCCTAGAATTTTGAAGGAGCTTTTCTTTATATCTTTTTTCTTTTTTGGATGTAAGAAGAAGCGATTGATAAAACAGGCTTTTTTTTTTTTTTTTGAAGGTCGTGACCCTTATTTCTATGGTCTTTTTTATCTTCTTGAAGGGATCGGAAATTAATTTACTTTAAGCATTTATGAGGGAGGGCTGAGTTTGACAGCGTCGCACCAACGCAAATGAGGAACGCCGTCACAAGGAAAGCCTGGGAGGAAGCTCGCGCCACCCCATTAGCTCCTCTTTGCGTCGAGTAATGAGCCAACACAAAGTCCCTAATTTCAATTTGGTGATTCCAATTTCACTTTCAGAAGACGAACGCTTCCCAACTTTTTTTTTTTCCTTTCTTTTTTTTTAAGGATGTGGGTGGGGAAAAAAAAAAAAAAGAAATGAAAAAATGTTGTTTGCAACTTTTTCGATTGGAAAAGAATAAAAAAAATGATGGTAGGGGAGGATGGAAAAAATGATAACTTTATTATTAATGAATCTGAATTAATGTTTTTATGATTTTTCTTAACTAGTCTAATAATTAATAAACTGACTATAAAACTCAATTATATTACAGATTTAAGTATGAAAAACAGTAACTAAAATTTTCATTGCTTAATAAAACTATCGATATACTTGACTACTTTATGATTACTACATCGTTATGGGCTGTCTTTTGGAACTAAATAAAAGAAAGCAAAAATACTGTTACATAAGAGTTTTAAAAAATATTAAAATAGTAATGTTGGGCCTTTAGCAGTGGGGACGGTAGATATTATTCATTCTTTTATTTTTAACTCAATATCCAATTCACCAACTATCCACCCGTTGTCCAGTGAAGCAGAATATGCAATTGGAGTTTATAAATACCAATTAAATCCAATTAAAATTTTAATTAAAAAGATATCCAATTAAATATTTAAGACCAAACTTTAAGGAGAATATTTTAATTTAAAGTTTAAACATTAAGAACATGATTAATAAATTAATTTTAATTTTTTTCGACGTTAGCAGTAATTATATGGAATTTTGTTATCGTTTGATTTGACTTTAAACTAGATTTTCCAAAGTTATTTTGTTTTTTATAATTTAAAAAAAATAATAATTTTTTTTATTAAATTAATTTTTTAAAATTTTTCTACTCATTTTTTTAAAATATAAGAAACTGCAATTAAAAGTCTAATTCAAATCGACATTGATCACAGTCAGAATTTTTTTTTTTATGTTTCTTGAAGTTTTTTTCCCATGAAGAAAAATTTTTTTTTTTTTAAGTAAAGCGAGTTCTTGTAAAACATATTTATTTTTCAATCAGCAATAGCAGTAGCAATTCTAATAAGGAATTCTGGCAGCATCTTCAATTTTTGAAGAAGAAAGCGAAGGCTGCATGTTTTACTGCGGCACCGAGTATTAGCTATCTTCGCCGCATAGCAATGATTGTTTGCAGTGAAAACCACTACAAGGGGGAACTTTCCTATTCATTCCGTCAGCGAAGAAACCGGCAATTTTGTCACCTTTGCAACATTGCAACGGCAAAAGTTTAGGGAAAGGTTAAAATGTTTCGGTCGCTATTAATCAAGAGGATTGCTGAGATTCCAGCCGCTTAATTACTACTCTGCCCGAAATAATTTATGAAATCTCCCTTGCTATGCACAATGGGTGAAAAATTCCTTTTCGTGTAAATTCTAACATTAAATTGGAAAATTACACCTAGGCAAATATTATTTGTAAATTTCGAGATTACAATAAACATAACAATAACTTAATAACATAGCTTTAAGAAAATAAAGATGTTAAATAAAAATCCTCATGAACTAATTAATTTATATTGTTATTTTTATGTAAATTTCGTAGTAATTCAAATAATTTTCGAAAAAAGGAAAAAATAAGAAATATTAAAAGTAATTAAACCACGAACACTCATTAAATTTTAAGGTTTCAAACTGAGTTTATTTAAATATTAAAATTTTTTTATGGCTTTTTTTTTTTTTTTTTTTGCGTAGCTACGTAATTGCATTCCCAATAATTCAAAGTTTGTTTTGAATTCTAGCTAATCATTAGCTGCTTGTCTATAGAAACAAAAATATCGTCATCGAAGCTTATAATGAAAACACGCTAATTGAACATGAATTTATTAGAACTGAAAGAAATCAGACATACATGACAATATCATTATTTATCGAGTCGACATCTAATACAGAGGTGTTATATAGTAAGTCATAACCAAACTTCCAAAGATTTTAATTACGTAAAATCATAATTGTCATTTCTATTACTTTTGCTCTTGGAATATTACTAATTTTTTTAAAACTGATATCATATTAGAAAAAAGAATATTAACAGAGGTGGTGCTTTGAAATGGATATTTTTAAATTCTTCAGATCTATGGATTGGGGAAAAAAAAAGCTGAGAAAGAATATCTGAGAACATTATTTGTAAATATTTTTATAAAGAGGCACACAACTTGCATCACAATAACTATAAATATATAGCAATAACTATATAAATATGTGATACAATGCAGTATAGCAAGATCCATTATATTACGCTAAGAACACAATGTCTTTTTTAATATTAATCCGAGAATGCAAGTAGCCATTGAAAGATTTTAACTTATGTGGATCTTTATTTCAATCAAATTGATTAGTTGGGCTTTTAGTTATCAAGTCTTTAAATGATACAATAGCTAAACTGGTATTTCAAGTACTTAACAGGATTAACATATATGCAATGTTACATCTATTAACGTAGGCGCCAAACGTATAAATACAATTTCAGTTAAAAATACCCCTTTTATTGACATATTTTAATAAAAAAAAACGCGTTCATCTGAATTTACTTGAACCTATCAAATTTCTTAAGAATTTTGACGTTTCATTCTCAAAGTAATGAAATAAATAGAATAGATTTTTGAGATTTCATTCTCAAATAATGAAATTATATAGCTATATATATAATATAAAGCTATTTTAGAATTTTTACGATAGCTCCGGGTAAAAACTTGAGCAAGAGAACTTTTAAATTAAATACTAGTTTTTCATTTTATTGGGAAGGGAATTATAAGAATTTCCTGCGATAGATCAGATTCTCGAGTATGCTGCAAGTGATAGATGTACCAATGTTCGCAATGATTTACGATCCAAGATATGTACACTAGAAGGTATAAGAATTAACATTAACAAGAAGGTATAAAAAAACATGGCAAGAACCATAATTGCTTGAACTATTCTTGCGGATAGGGAAAAAAATGAAAATGCACTCCTGTATAATTTTCGCAAAAAAAAAAAAAAAAAAAAGAGATGAATTATTTTGAATGTATACATATGCGCATGTTAAAGCATTAACTGGTAAGTTTAGTAATCGTTTATAAAGACTATTTTTCTTTTTATCGAGCAATCATAATAGTGTAGTAGGTTATTATAATCAAAACAGAAGAGCATTAGGAGTAATACGATACAAAGAAAATAGTGCTATATTAAGTAAAAAAAAAAGAAAACGTACATTAGCTATAGGGATCAATCGTCAGAATTAATCAATAGATGCTACAAGGTTGTACAATTAGTCTGAATTAAACCTCGAACTGTTAAAATCGTAGTTCCAATGTTTATTCGACGCATCTAATAATCACAAAGAATTACAAAAGCAAAAGAAAAATTTGTCAACGGAGTTGCTAGTGAGGATAGATTTCCAAATGTACTGAACTTAAATTTATAATCGTCCTCAATATGCCTTACGTGGACGAATGATGGACATCTGACAGAAAAAAAACAAACCCAGAAATATATCAAAATAGAAACTGACCAGTAAGGAATAAATAAAATTGAGCCTAAGGACTGAAAATGAATAAAACAAGAAAATGGTAGAAATTATAAACAAACAAAAAAATAAAGGCTGGCTCATTTTTTATTCATTTACATATTCTTCATTTCGTCATTAGATACATCCCTGTCGTCTTTCTCTGACTTGCCATTGGAACCTTACGTCCATCTCTGAAAATACTGCTTTTATTCAGAAGGTATTATTACAATATGAAGATTATTTAAAAAAAAAAAATCAAATGCTTTATTAGAAACTTATCTTTACTTCTAGCCAGGAGAAGACTTCCTATTAAGTTCAACTTGTACAATATCTTAGATCTTAAGATTAGATTTGATCTCTATTGTTCGTACATCCTAGCATTTTGTAAAATTTTTCTTACAGATAGGCAAATGTAATTCCTTACACATTTCTAATTTGAATTAAAAACTATTGCAACTAAGCTTCTTTTTTACTTACAGAGAAAAGAAATTTAATATTTCTAAAAGTCATTATTTAGAAGGAAAAGAAGATGATAAAGGGGGAATGCAAAAAAAGGATGGTACCAGAAGAAAGTAACCCTTCCAAAGAAACCAGGCGAGGCCAAGGGACAAAGACCTTTTCGTCTTTGATGTCAGTTTCTAAATGGAAGAGTGCATTTCTGGATGGGTGATAATATGAAGGGGCAAGATACCAGGGGAAACCCGATGAATGGACCATATCTGCGCAATGATCTATATTGGTTGCAGAAGCTTTGAATGGAAGATCTCGAAAAATGAACAGTTGACATGAGACAAATTGGATCGACACACAAGAAATCAAACGGAAACAAACCAACACAAATCAGACCCGAAGCAGAACATAATTCAACTGCATTATGTTTTCGTGCGAAGCTCCTGCTTTATAAGGAGCTTAAATAAGACACTGACAATATAAGATATCAATGATATACTGAGTGCTTTATTAAAATTAAAATCTAAAAGTCTAAATTATCCTCTAAAATCATCTTCTGCGAATTTATTTATATTTCCCTCTTTTTTTTTAAAGTTCTTTTAAACAATAGATATAAATATACTAAATTATGTAAATGGCACTTAAACTTGAGTGGAAATAAATTTGCGTGAAAGAGTTTAACAAACTGTTAAAGATTTATACTAGCAATAGCATTGTAACAATTGCAGAAAAATATTCACTGCGCAGAAATGATAGGTTTTTTTTTTTTCCAACTGTAAGGTTATAAATCCAAACTTCGTATTAATCTAACTAAGTAAACTAAATGCTTAACATCAAACAACTAGTGGTAATAGTTTAAGATTAACGGTTCCCTTTTGCACGCCATTACTTAAATTCATTATGAGCGACGGTCTTAAAGGCTTCCATCTGTCAACGGGAAGAAGTTAAGGTCGCGGATCAGTGCGATGTCCACTCGCTTTAACTCACGGGTCCGCATTTGAAAGAGGGTTGGATGACCCCCAGGTCCCGTTTGGAGGAGAAACAAGCAGGAAAACATTAGATCTAGACTATTTAAGAAACTGGGCCTACTTGTTTTAATCTTTTTTTAATTAATAAATCTAAAACTTTTCTTTCAAACAAATACAAAAATAAAAAATTGCATAAAAATTACGTTTGCATGACATTGTTTAAAAATGTAAAATACAGTGGAGCACCGTTTATACGTTTCTCGTTTATACGTTTTTTTGAATGGTCCCGGCAAATTCCAATGCATATTAACGTTAAATAATTTCACTTATACGTTTTCCTGAAATCGCAAATTTCATTTATACGTTTTTTTCAAGAACTCAAGAAGAGAGAAAATGCCCATTTCAACCTCAGATTCCCATTTGCCGATTGTCCAGTCTTAGAAAAGGCATGCAGTCTTAGAAAATTGCACTGAAAAACCTCAGCCAAGTTTTCAACAAGCCTTGGCGGGTTTTAACACCTTGCAAGAATACCTCATTAGCAGTGATTTAAATGATGAAGTTAAGATGGCACTTTTAACTGTGCACAATGAACTTTTTTCTGTGCATTCCAAAAAAGCCCTACAATCTAAAATAACCAAATATTTTGTAAATGCTGAATGAATATGAATAATAGTACTAATTGTACCTTAAATCGGGAATAAAAAAAGTTTTATATTACAATACTCGTATTTCATTTTCATGTAATATTTTAATTTTCCTCTGACTTTTTATTAAATATATGTTTTAATATAGTAAGAGGCGTTGCCGAAGTATTTATTTGACCTTTTATTGTTGGTTATTACGAAATTGTTCGTAACTTTTGTGAATTTCATTTATACGTTTTTTTTTCTCAGTCCCTTGAAAAACGTATAAACGGTGCTCCACTGTACTTATTTATGTATAAATCTTTTATTTGTGAAACAAACAAGCCTAAATTAAACCACGAAGTTGCTTTATCCTTTACGTTGCATCGTAAATAATCCGAATACGGATCTCACTAAAACACTGTAATCCCAGGATTTATAATAAATTCATACTGGAAAATGTTGTTTTAAATATTTCAATTACAGCAGTATTTCTAAAATTGTTGTTTCAAAGTGATACGAAATCTCTGCCACATAAAGAGTGAACACAGATGTAAATCACTGGTGGGAAAATGGACTGCTAAGAAGGGGGGAGAAAAGGGGGATTGGGGTAGGAAAGAATTCTTTCGGATTGGCGCCCAGAGAGGCGCCAAAGCTTTGTCTCCATGACGACAGGAGGAGGACGAAGGATGTTTTGTTGTTCGGAGGCTTCGTTAAGAGTTCCCAGATGACGTCGACAGAGTGGATGTCCAACGTCACACGTCAAGATCTCTTTCATGTAGGTGGAGTGGATTCACAGCAGACACACACCGAATTACGAGAATCAAGACCTTTTAGCCGCATTGTCGTCGAGGTTCCCAAAATAGCACGCTACAAAAAAAGAACCCACTGTAATCAATGTTACCATTTCCTTTACAGCCATTTACCAGTGACGATGAGTAGTCAAACGGACGCCAACTGAGAAATACGAGCTACAGTTAAAAGATAACTTCAAACAACTTTACAACATTAAAAGTTAGTTTCTCATTTTAAAAAGAAATGCATTACTACTAAAAAAAACCCCGCACTTTATATTTTTATAATTCCTCAAATGTTTAAATAAATTATTAAAAACAATAAAAAAAGAGAAAGAAAATTATAATTAGCGTTTCACTTTTGAATGGACACTGGAAAGCGTTCATGTAATTTTTTAAAAATCACTCTTTGACTCTCTCAAAAGTCATAACGGCATCAAAATTGGGAAGAAATAATGTTAATCTTTAGCCAGCATGAAAATTTCAGCATCTCGAGTTGCTGACGTAAAATAAAATTGGCTTAAAAAAAAGTACAGTGTTCATTTTTGAAAATTGGGCCCATTTTGCACGAAAAAAACCCCCAAAAAACTGGACAGTCTAAATCTAATAGATATGATTTCATAATAGCTTTCTAGATTATATAGTTTTGAACTTATTTTGAACTGGACGAATGAATTGATTACTTCTACTTCGTCTAAGGAAGTTTTTTATTTCTAATTCTTTATTGTTCTACTGCTGCCTCTTAAAGATGTTATAAATGCTAGATCAAAGCTATAACATCTTTGGAGCCACAAAACCCATGAGATTACAAAGACACAATAAAGCTTCTTTTTAGTGAGCTTCTAAATTTTAAGGCTTTTTTTCAGAGATGATTTAGGAAACCTTCCAATGTTCCCAAAAGCCAGTCAAGACTAGCACTGTGAAATATGAAATATGGAAGTAATTATTCCCTCAAAGTGGTGTAAAATCTTCGCCACAAGCTAAATGAAATGAAGATGCCACTCGCTGAATCGATGTACAAAGAGGGGCAGCAAAGAAAGATAAGTTACAGGTACAAGAAATTAAAATTATACCCTTCGCCAAATACTCGTATTTGGGATGTTGAGCTGTCACATTTACCGTGTCAGTTATTTTAAGTTAACAGCATTGTCACTGCTGCAAGATGCTGCCTTAGCATTGGATAAAAGTCTTTAGAGATCTTCCTTCTTCGTTCCCGCCTGAAATCAATATCAAAAACAATGCATTTACAGGGAATTGGCCGTTGCTTCCTTATCTTCTATTCTCTTATTTAAGTAGCGGAAGACAATGTCCTTCGTGTGGCAAAAACACTACTTGTTAGTTGAAAAGGTTCTGTAAAGATCAAGTGCACGAGTGGAATAATAAAACAAAAGCCTTATTACCTTTAATAAAGTGAAAAATTAGGATAGATAAACAGGATTTCTGCAGAACCGATAATATTCATTAGTGAAAAATAAACCACGTAACTATTCGTCGTAGTGCAATAATAATTTAAAGAAAAATATATAGTACTGAATTTCAGAAATTAGTGGCTAAGTATTATTCAAACGCAATGCAGTATTTTTAAATATTTCGATTAATAAAATACTGATAAACAAATATTTAATCAGATCTATATTAATACAGCTGCATAATTGATATAAAACCTGATGCAATTTCAAACTTATTGTTTGAGTTATCGTGCCTATAAAAATTATCACACTCTGACAAACCTAACATAAATATCATTTGAAGCATTGTGAAAATGTAATCAAGGATATCAAAACGTGTAGCTCCGATGAGTTAGTGATATTTTAAATGCTTACAATTATTTTTCAGTGTGTGTGAAAGTATAGTAAGGAAAGACCCTGATATCCATGAATAACGGATGATTATGGGGCAGGAATTTGCGAGTTTTATTTAATTAAAAAATTCACGAATTAAAAAAAAAAAAAAAAAAAACCAGACATTAGTATAATAACATTACTAAATTTGCAAATTTTCTATGTAGTTGTACTCTTCAAATTTATGAGTAGTACTAAAAAAAAGAATGGGATAAATATCAGTCAATTTTACATTTAAGCGAATCCAAATTGCATTGCAAGCATTATAAACAAAAGACATTTTTTCTCAAGAATATCTAGAAATTTCTGAGATGGATCTGAGTTCGCGGATAACAGTCAAAATTCGAGAGTTCTTTGTGAATGAATATATCATGGAAACAATTAAACAAGCATTTATAATCATTAAATACAATAAACTGAGGAAGAAAATCAAACACTGAAAAATACCGGCTGTTACTGGAATCGAACTCTTACGTTACGCCCCTCATGCTTTGGCCACTGGACTTTGGATTGCTTACATGTATATATATTTTATTTATTTATTTATCTTTTTAATTCTGATGTTTCTTTCTAATTTAAAATCTTTGGTAAACTGTCAAGCTTGACCCATAGCTATTCAATAAAAATAAATATTGTTTACGTGTTTGTTGTTTGTTTTTTAATTACGTTTTGTGCAAAATTGGCGAGATCGCAGTCACGAACCTTACAAAAATTTTATTTAGTGTCCTTACTCCGCGCGGTTGGCGTTGTTGCTAAGACATCGGCCTCTCACCTCTGAGTCCCGAGTTCGGTTCTCATGTGGGTTTCGTGATGGTGGACGATCCGCGCTGGGCAGGTTTTCTCGGGGTTCTCCCGTTTCCCCTGCACTTCTCCCACCATACTTTCTCAGTCTTTCTCTCCATCTGTCCATATTTCCGTGGGATAATACAATAGACCTCTGGTCGCAGTGCTTGGCTTCTGCCACCCACCTCCACTACATACATACATACATACATAGTGTCCTTACTAAAATTTTCGCAAATTCGTTATCAGTGCATTGATAAAATACTTTCAAGATTTACATATTGATATCCTGTGGCAAACCTAAGAACAGTTACTTTGGTTGTCCCTTCGAAATCATCCAACAGGAAAAAAACAAAACACACACACACATACACACACAAAAAAAAAAAAAAACCACCACGAAAATTTTAGTTTCGTCTCTATATTTCGGTATGACCTTCTACGTATATTTCTGTTTCACATGCCTCCACCTGAATCGCAACCTCTAATATTAATGTATCTCTTCTGAGAAAAAATGGAAATGACTTAACAAAATACCAGCTTTGATATAAATAAATAATCCTAAACAGCAAAATTATAACTTATTTATATTGTAATGTGGAAATGTAATGGTATCCAAGTTTTAAAAAAATTGGATAAACAATAAAAAATGGATTATCCTGAAACTAAGATTGTTTGGCGAAGATACTTGGTTTATTTGAAATTAATTGGAAATTTAGATTTCATATTAAAAGAAATTAAAGTTATGTTTCGGTTTTCGGCAATTCTAGCCTTGTCAATTTTTTTTTTCTTATTTAATTGTATAGTTTGAGATAAACGATATCAAAAACAGACAAACCGAAAATCATTGTTGGAGTAACGCTAGATTGTGTCATTGGCTTTGAAATGATTCAGTTCTCGTTACAAAGGTTCGCAATGCAAAGGTTCGCATACTTTACAGCAAAAAATCGTAAATACATTTGAAATACTTCAAAAACAGAGTCAATGAATAAAAAAATAAAAAAAATCCTGAAAAAGAAATAGTCTCGAGCAAAACTTTTTTCCTGCTAAAAGTAGTTAGTTCAGAATTATTTCAAATCCTTTTTATTTAAACATAAATATATTTTAATGTTGTTACGAAAGTTCAAAAGAAAAAGAAAAGTGTTATTGACATATTTTTTTTTTTTTTTTGATGTAAGAAAAAGATTATCTGCAACATTACATAATAGCTACGTTTTATTGACATCCCGTCAGGGTGTTCTCCCCATCCACGAAACCTTTTTAAAATATCGTTTTAACATTCTATATTTTTGAAGTGTTTAGGATTTGTTGCTTTACAGAAAGAAATATGTATAAGCTTATAAAAAGTAAAATATATACCCTGCTGCAAGAATTAGAAAACGCAATTTAAAAAAAAAAAAGAAAATATTTAACGAAAGAGAAATGTTTTATCGTGTTATGATTATTCTTGATGATATATTATTCCATCATTAAATCAGAATTATCTAAGTAAATAAATTATATACACCCAATCAGATTTTGGATGTGTAAAAGTGTATGGTTAAACACTTAACAATATTTTAGTCTTGACGTTTAAATAGAAGCCATGCTTACGTCAACGCAGGCTATATTTCTATAATTTTCCTGTTTAGTTTGGACTTCAAAATCTGAACAAACTTGACAGGGAATTTTTGTTTTTTAAATCTATTAAACAACATTTTTCTTGAAAAAACAAAAAACAAAACCTACTGTTAATTTCTACGCATTTGTAAATTTGATTTACTAAACAAAAGAAAAACTCAAAATCTACAGAATTTTGGACTTCCTTTAGCCTTGTGAATGAGCATTGTGGCGTAGAATAACAAATGTTGCAGGACATTGGAATGATGGAAGGAAGACCGAGCGAAGTAAAAAAAACAACAACAACATGTTTTTATTTAAAATGCAATGCTGTCAATTATAAGCCCATGCCAAGGAAACTTTTTGAGTTTTGGATCTGGAAAGTTCTTATAAATTCTAAAATATGTTCTTTTTTAAGGTCTTTTTTCTTTCGGCTATTAATCATTGTAGGCTCAGTTAAAAAAGGAAGTACAATATTCATGAAAGAATCAGTGAATAACTTTAATCTTGTATTTAACCTGTTGTTTCTCTTTCTTTATGACAAAACCAAAATACTAATTTTCGAGAAAAAGCCATATTTTTTTCCCATTTAAAACCAACCCTGCATTGTTACTTATTCGCCTTGTGGCTTGTTGGATATTTATAATCAGTAGTGCGTCTGCATGAGACAACCATTTTACGAAAAACACATTTTGCCCGAATCAAAACGAAACAAAGTTGTTTTTTCCTTAAAGTTTTATTGAAATCTACGATGGAGAAGGCAATTCTTGTAAATATGTTAGTTACAAGAAAAAGAAATAATATATAATATTTTCAACATTTGGAGAGAAAAAACGAACAAACTTACAAAAATTACATTAATCTAACTGAATCAAATACTTATTTTTTTTGTTTAGCTAAGATACCTATTCTCAAAATAAATAAAGTTTTATTTTAATTTTTTTAATTACTTTGTTTGACTGAAAAAGACAATTGTAAATTTATCAGATGTTACTTTCGATAATTCGCCGCTTTTCCTGTTAACCCTAAAACTTTGTGGTAGATAATTAATTCCCAAAACTAGAAATTTGGGTTTTAAGCTTCCCAGATTCCGGTCCATATTAGTAGCAGAATCAATTGAAAAGTAACATTGAAAAGGGACTCTGGAAAGAACCATTTTCTTATATTGTAATAGTTAAATGTTATGTAGTTTTAAATATTTCTTTAAAAAAAATGCAAGATAGTTAACTGTGTTAACTAAATAAAAATAATACAGTAATCATAATAAAATTTGTATCAGGATATCCTCTGTTCGATAACTATTCTATTGTTCTATTGAAGACGTAAAAACACATTTACAATATTATAAAGATATACTTATCTATCTTGATATATAATCCATTAGATCACTTTAAATTCTATTCAATCCATCACGATATTTCGAACGGATCTGCTCGACCATTCTTCATCAGGTGAATTAATACATCAAAGGAAATACTATTTAAGTATTCCTCTTATAAAGTGAAAACATCAGAATTTCACTAATTCTAGTTGACAATGTTAATATATGAACAGATCACATCATACTACAATAAGATGATAAATTGATATCACAATAATTAGGAAAACATCATTAATATACTATACAAACCAGTCAACTAAATTCCTCTTTTAACTAAATTATTTACAAGAGCTATTGCGTGATCTTTAAATAAATAGATAAATATTTATCTGTTGTATTGCGTTGTTAAAGAAGTTCAACTAAGTTCCTAACGATTAGGCAATTATTACTCTAAAGCTTAATGTAGAAGGAAAGTCCGTCACCGTGGCCTTTGCCATCCAACGTGCTTTAAATTAAAGACCACTAATATAAGCAACACGATTCATTAGTTAAAAGCACAATACACAGCGTTCCAAGCCAAAAAAAAAAAAACCTCAACTCTTTGAAACATTAAACCTTACTGAAAAGTAAACTGCCTCAAGTGATATGACCCTGGACTTATGACGCATATTTTATCCTTTTACGAAATTATAGTAGAAAGTAATTAAACTGTTTAATAATTTAAATAGATAATAAAGAGATTAAGTTATTATGTAAACTGTTTTCATAGTTATTCAACCAATAGCTAATGATGTTCGTAGAGCAATTAAAAAACAACAACACTATGTAAGGTCAGATATTGTTTACATAGAATCTGATAGTGATTTCTTCAGAAACAATATCACTACATTTACAGAGCGATCTTAACTCCAAAATGCCAATTTTTTTTTATGGAGAGCCTCTGATATTGCAAATTTCCTTTTAGTAAGCCCGATTTCTTCTTAATATAGACGACTCATTAATGCTGAAATGAAACAAGGAAACTTTCCTGAACAATGTTGCACCAGTCAATACAATGACAATTCTGAAATTTTGCCAGTAAGGTAATGGGCGAAGATCTATGGGCAAGGATATAGTCGACAGTGGATTGTAGACAAAGTCAGAGAACATATTGTAGATCTATAAGTAGATTAAGCTAGTGTTGTTTTTTTTTTTTTTTACAATTGTGCAACGTTGATGGGATAAAAAAAAAAACTATCGTAGACTATCGAAAAAAAAGAGTCAAATTCAAATAGAGACTTCATCTATAATTTGTTTCAGATTTCTGTGGTTCATATCTATTACACATTTACATAAGTTTCTATTGAATTTATATTCTTCGTTAAGAGATAAGAGTTGTTTTTCAGTAGCATTAAGATATTTTTCAGTATAGGCTTGATAACTATATAACTTGATAATTAGTATACTTTTATATATTACTGATTCAAAATTTGAGCGTTTAATAAAACAATTTAATTATAAAATCTATCCCTTTATAAAGATAAGAACTGAAAAGTATCTAGTAGAAGTAATATAGGAAAATATAGTAATTTATCAGTAAAAAACAAAGTATATACTAATGTTTCTCATTACATAAGTCTTTACCTTAGCTAGCAAGAATAAAAAAATGAATTCAAACGATGAACTCACTAATTCAACTGCCAAAGTAAATAAATAAGAAAGATTCCTGATAATCGAAATGTGCTGAAGCTATTGAAGACTATTTAAGACAAAGTAATGAAATTATTTAAATTGTAAACAAAGTCGTGAACTATTGTGCTTAAAATAATTTTTAGAAGTTTAAAAGAATGCAAAAAAAAAAATATGAAGGGAATAAATATAAGTTTAAGAAAATGACGTATTTGGCATCGAACCCGTGATTCTTTAACCGCAGGAATGCTTCTAGGCCAAAAATGTTCCAGAACGGGTGAAGCAAGAGTTCTTCACTTTTGACATATAAAAGTAAACACAATCTTTAAAAACCTATATATATAAATGAACTCATTATATAGAAATTCTCTTGTATAAATTAAATGTTAATCTTTTCTTTTTAAAATCAACCAAAATAGTTTATTGCTCATTTGTTGGCAATGAATTAGCTAGTAAATTAAACAATAGAAATTCTTAAAGAAAGACTCTCAGGACACACACATTGTGAAGGTAAACATGAAGTTTTTATTCTGAAGATAGATACCGTTTTAACGGATATCTGAAACATGTTAATACTTTTTTAATTTTTTCATGTTTAAAGAGTGCGTTATTGATCGTCATTGTCTGTTTGTATTCTTAGCCGCACGTTAAACTTTTTTATTAGTAAAAAAAAAAAAAAAACCATAACAATAAAAATAAAAAGATAAAACCTGTACGGTTTCGGCCTGTTTAACCCCACACGGCCATCCTCAGACGAATCCAAGAGAATTGGATCGTGAAGATAACTTTATAAAAATTAAAACCAATTTTTTTTATTATTATTTTCTTAATACTTGAATATTTTCACATGTTAAATTTATTTTTAATTAAAGAAAAAGAAAGACTTCGTTTACTTATGTGCACTTTCAGATTTACTTACAAAACTTTAAAAACACAGTTTCGAATTTTCAAAACTACGATTTAACCATAAAATTACGGCTTTAATATAAACAAGGATTAGATTGTGTTAAGATTATTAAATTCTGTAGTTTACAATATCTGTATTGTTTGAAATTATTAAGTAATTCATCTATTTCAAAAACTTTATAATATTAATAAAGATAATTATTACTATTGTTATCATTATGTAAATGTTTCAAATCTTGGGTTTCCCCAGCAAAGACAATATGGCAGGTCAAGGACCAAAGCACATATTGCCAAGTGTAAAGACGTGTGCAAGAATGATTAGGGATGTGTGGTTATGCCCATAAATTTCCTAACTATGCGTATTGTGTTGAGAACCACAGCCTTCTAGAATTATGTGCATAAGTGTTTTTGTGAAGTCCTACTGTGCTGAGGCTGTGGTGTAATGTGTGAGGCACCAGACCAATGGCTGACTGAAAGATGGGTACAACACTTACTCGGTCCTGCCTTCACTGCTTCTGGAGCTGTGTTTTAATGTGTACTTATTGATCACGTGTGCGTGAGTTTTCTTCATGTTTTTGCTGATAGACACTGCAATGTCTTGTTCTTGCTGATATTATTATTATTATTCGTATCAAAAACAAATCCAAACAAAACCATGAATTGTAAAAATTGCAGAAGCAATTAATGCTTTAAAAAAAATTGACAAATAATTCCTTTGGCAGTTGTTCGCTCGGTCACAATAACTATAAGCTTGGTATCTGTAAAGATCTTCCTGTTTTGTTTTCCCAGCTTTTTGGACTTAGGTAACTGAGTGGATCTACAAAGATTTATTCTGATTCGGAAATTATAAGGCGGAAATTACGTTTTAATTACTTAAGAGGCTTCTGTGCTTTATTTTATTTTTCAATTTGATTTAACAGAACGACAAATTCCTATTTTCAGAATTCTTAAACGGAAACAATTTTTAATTGATTTTTTTTTCCCCGGAGATATTCTCCTCAGCTGAAGCGCTTTTTATTTCTTGTCTTTCAAAAAAAAAAAAAAGAGAAAAGAAATTAAGAAAGGAGTTCCAGCTCTAGAAAGAATGGCAAATTCAGTCTTGAGCATCGGCGATTACGATTTGAGACGGTTTTTCTCCGTCTTGCCTGACTCAGCGGGAATAACAAGAGAAGGGAATGAAAGTCTCGTATCCTTGGGTTTCTCGTTTTATGAGCCATTCTGTCATCGTTCCCAATTACTCGCCGAGATGAACCTGCTGCGGATCCAATCACGAGTCATTCGCACAGAACAGAGAGCGGATCTCCATTGTGCCCCTGTTCTACATCGATAGAAACTTTATAAAGTTAACAGCTTATGGCAACAGCGATCCAAGATTTAAAAATTCAACTACAATCAATGGCTGTATCTTAATAGGAAACTAAGTGCTTCGATTGATGATTATCATATTTATAATCCGATTTTTTTTTTTTTACATCAAATCTCTAGTCAAGCCTCACGAAACGAAACAGTATAGATGAAATTGTTGGCGTCGAATGTAATCTTCAATTCTTTCCCTATTACCCTCCGAGGTAACAAGAAAATCAACACACAAAAAAAAGCAGAAGTAATTTCGCTGATTTTATTGACATTTTCAATCAATGTTTCGGGATTTTGATATTTCGTCGATTAGAATGAGTTAATGTTCAAATATCTGCTACAACTATAATGCTGTTGAAACACAAGAGTTTCTAATATTTCTTTTCTATGTAGAACTACTACGCTTTTCCTAGGGTTTTAAAACAGACCTAAATATTTGTCAAGCCTCAATATCTTTGACTAACTTTAGTTGATGGGAATTAAAAATTGAAAACACCTACATAAAACTACCAATATAAACTACCAATATAAACATGTCATTTTATCAAATGTAAAAATAGTCCCATTAATATTCTGTGATATATTTTGCAGAATTTAGTACAAATACAGTACAGTACAAATCTTTACATTACAGTACAAGTCGTCATTAAAAAAAAAAAAACCTGTTGGTTACGATTTTTTTTTATTAAAAAGGAAATAGTTAATTGTAAAACGAAGGTCACTTAAATTAGGATTAGACCACTCGTTTAATTAGTTCTTGATTCTTCGCTTCATCTGTTAACCACGCTCCTTTTTATGTTTTAATGGTATAACGGAATGGAAATAAAGTAAAAATAAGAAGTTGAAAACAAAATTTAACGTCCCACAAATAAATTTCGTTAGTGAACAAAAATTATGCTGTCTTACTATCTGAGCCCATCATCAACGGGAATACTGGACAGCTATTCCATCCTTATTAGGAATCCTTATTAGGATGAAACAGCTGTCCAGGAGTCCCGTTATGATGGCTCAGATTGTGCGAAAGCATAATTTTTGTCCACTAATGAGATTTTTTTGTTTAAAAATAAGAAGTATTTTTACTTGAAATAAAAAGATTGAATATTTTTATTGGCACGAAATGCATTTTTTTCTCCTCTATAACGATGAAGAGAATTATTCTCTGTTTACAGCTAATTTTTTTTGGTTACAATTGGCAAAATGTCTTTTGTTTCTTTTAATCATCTGTCAAAATGATACAAATGTAAAAAAATTAAGAATCATGAGATTTAGAATATTATAAATCACAGTATTTTCACGACAACCTCAAATCTGAAGCTTCGTATGGCTTCCAAGCATCATAAGAGTGAATAATAAAGGATAGTTTAACAACAGCAAAACAATGGAGATACAGTACAACCTCATTTAACCGGCCCTCATTGATCCGGATCAGATTTGTAGACATCTTTTTTTTTTATTTAATGTTCACATAGATAATAATTTTTAACTATGATATCAAGAACTTAACTATAATTACGCCAAACATTCGCTTTTTATTGTGATTAAATGTACATTTCCTGCTTAGATTGTACAGTAAATTATGGTAATAATAAAATGCTTTTTGTCGAGTTTAAGAAAGCTTTACGAGAGTGTCACAGGGCGTTGAAGCTACAAAACATAGTTTTTTTATCATAATAAACGGTAAGTCTGCTTATTTAAGGATTTGTTTTGCTTATTACCCACATTACCCGGATTATCCGGATTTTCGATTTTCCGGATTGCCTTTGGTCTCAGTTAGTCCGAATAAACGAGGTTGTACTGTAATGAATAATCGACTGTTTATGTCAAACTTCAGAGCGCCATCTATAACGAAATGACGTTTAATATTTTATTACATTAGGCTTTACTTACATAATTACTACAGACATTTTAATATATTGTTTTCCATCCTTTTTTTTTCTTAAATTGAAAGTAGAAAATTGGCTGCCGACAATCGAAAACAACTGCTAAAACCATTCAAACGTGTATATAAAAAAAATAGAATTCAGTCTAAATAGCTGCTAGGACCAATGAAATTCTGTTGGACAGCACTGGTCCGATTTATCTCAAATCTGCCACTGATAGACGGAGTGAAAAGAATTTCACAAAATTTCTCAGAAAATAAAATCCACTTAGAAATAATTACAAATAGAATATTTATTTTCAATGATCTGACCGAGAAAGTTCAAGTTAGAGTTATTAATGCTAATAGAGAGAAAGTTCCAAATCCAGTGAGCTTTATCAGTTATAAGATAATACACTATTCCATTAAAACTTTTTACGTGTGTTTTAAACATTTATGGTTCTAAAATATATACAATTGCACACGACATTTAATTCATAGTCAAAATTACATATTTACAAATGAGGGGCTCAGTGGAAAAGAGGCACATGCCACCAAATGAAAATTTTGCAGGAAAGCAAGTTTTAGAAAAAGTAATTGCCTGTGGAGAGTTGATATCTACTTGTAAATATTTAAACTTATAGTGAAAGTAGATGGCGATTGAAGATGATGGTTAATAGAATAGATACTAGACGGCAGGATCTACTCAACAATAGCAAAAAATCAAAATCCTTATAGAGGTGGCATGTGCCCCTTTTCCACTGGGCCCCTCAAATTTGTGGAGCCTTTCAAACCTTCCGGAGGTTCATCTTCTTAGGTGCTTGAAGATGAACCTCCGGAAGGTTTGAAAGGCTCCACAAATTTGTAAATATGTAATTTTAACTAAGAATTAATTGTTGTATGTAATTGTATATATTTTAGAATCAAGATAATACACTACTGTTCTTCAGAAAACAGAACACCTGACAGGAGTAGATCTACGATTTTGATTTTTACAGAATATGTTCATTAGGCAATACAGAACAAATGATTAGCAGCTTGGTATTATAAATACAAGATGCGTCAATGTAGCTAATAATCGGTTTTCACCTCTGGAATGTATCATCTGCTGTACGCGCCGAGGAAGGAAATCAAATGATGTTTCAATGGTGACCTGTTCAATAGTCATCCAGGCTATACTGACTCATGTCTAAAGTTTATCAAGAATTGCTAGCGGACGGTCGTTACCTGTTGTTTGAGAATGTCCAAGAGATTTTCTTTGGAGGACAAATCCGGCGATCTATCCAGCCACAGCAGATATGGAATGTTGTCATCCAAACATGTCGTCATTGCAACATGCGGTTTGGCATTGTCCTGCTGAATTGTAGCCCCGGGAACCAAAGGCGTACTCAGAGTTTTGGAATGGGTGGGATTAAAATGATCGTCGTAGTACTCCAACCACAAACAGAAAAAAGAAGGAAAGCCATACGCTTTCTCGGATGGGATGGGGTGGTGATGATGGAGGGCTGAGACACACCGATGAACTTTCCAACCAAAAAAAAAGGTACAAAATCCTAATTTCTCCCGTTTTCTGATGCAATGGGGAGGAGGGGGTTCAAAAACCCCAATTAGCTCCCCCTCCCCTCTCGGTATGCCAGTGCCGGATGTCCGGTAGGGCGACAGACCGTAAAATGTTACCAACGTATCGGGCCCGTTATGTGGTAAGGATTCTCACAAGAAGTGATTTACTTTCCGAACTGTATAACAGGCCACGTTACAGCTGCCATGGGAGAATGCGTCACAGTTAGTGACTGCTACGCCATTGATGATGCAGCACGGTCACGCAAAGACATCCTCTTGAGATGACGGCTGTCCCTCGGCATTGTTTGTGTATGACGTCAAGAACCTTCTCTTCGTGTCCAACGTCCTTCTCCGAATCATTCCCTGCACACTCTTTCCACGACGGGCTCACAGCGCCCCGCAAGACCGGCAATTTCTCGATCATGCGACCTCTGTCGAACTCGCTGATGTAACTGTCTTACACATACGACGAGGCGTCCTTACCCACTGCTGCCCAAGCACTGCCATGCCGCCCGAGCCAAGCGGCGTTTCTAAATGAATGACGGCCGGTTTACGTTTCGCGATCTGGTTTGTTTAGACGCCGCGCCGTAGGCATGAACCTATGACATCGAGCTACTAATCATTGAATCATTATTCTATATTGACTAATGAATATATCAAATAAAGATCAAAGTCATAGTTCGACTCTTTTTAGGTGTTCTGTTTTTTTATGAACAGAGTGTATTTCGAAACAAATCTATCCTGAGATGCTGAGATCTGAGGCGATTATAAGGTGTGAAGCCGAAATGAAAAAATGTTATTTTACCCATTAAATAACTACTGCATATACCTAAATGGAACATATAGTTGATGTCTTAATTTGGTTAAAAATGTACGAAAGAAGAACCAGAAACGTTGTCAATAATCTTATTTTTTAGTAACTTTATAGTGGTGTCAAATTTAATCAAACATTTCTGCTCCTATTATCCGAAAAATAACCTATTTAAAGAACCCTGTAGCTCCAATTACTCGGAATTATCTGAGATGGCTGCCCGACCTATAATTTTCCTATTATGTTTCGTCGCTAACCAAAACCCGATAACTCGAGACATAAAAAAGTTTTTCGTTGGAAGCGCTATAACAAGAAACACATTGGATTTTTTTTCTTCTCTTTTTCTTCCTTGTGCTATATAATCTCATCGTTTCCTTAGAATCTGTGCTCTGCAAAGACTGTTGTCGTTCGCCGGTGAACAGCCAACAGAGACGGGTTGGATGTTAACAAGCGCTGTGCATGGCTACCCCGCGTGTAGGAACCTCGAACAAGCCATAACGAGAATTCCTTAATGATTGCATTTCGTCTTCAAAATCTTATCTGTTCGTCGGGTGGCGAAGAATAATCTGTGGTGCAGCGTCAAGGCAACAAAACAAACCGAAAAAAGAAACTTTTCTACTGCAGCAACTTTTTTTTTGACGGTTCCCCAAATAAAAAAAAAATAAAAAAAATCGAAATAGATTTGAAAAGAAAATGTCTCAATTCGAATAGAACGCAAGATTCGAATTGAGACATTTTCTTTTTTCGAATTGAGACACAGATCCGATGATGTAATAATTAAAATAAAAATTAAAATAATATCCCTTATTGCAAATTGTTTTCGCTTTCCCCGAATTGAATGCGATTCGTATAAAAAAATGAATTAATAGGCCGTATTAATTAAAACACGAACATTAAAATTATATACAATGATCATAAATAACTTCTGTCTCCTTATTTGAGATTGCAAACCGTATTAAAATGAACAGTGATGTCGCGCTTACAAAAAGCTTGCTATTCAAAATTGAGTTACCTTTCAGTTACCTCAATCAAGGACAGATGAAAAGGCTTGTTTCGATTAACACTACATCATTAAAAAACAGTAGTTCTAACCGTTTTGAATGCAACAACAGTATCTATAAGTTTCATGAAGGCATTAACAGAAAAAAAAATATATATCTAACAAAAGAGATGTGGTCAACAATCTGTATAGATGACGCCTCCTAGATTATTTCAGATTAAATGACTGAAAACTTTAACTTATAAATTTATAGGCCCGACAAACACAAATTTCCAGAATTCTAATAATATAAATATAAAAAAAAGCTAATTTTAAGAATTTTAATGACATTTTCTTTTTTTTTATTAAAAAAATAAATAAATGAGTCATGTTTTATATAAATTATCAACAATGAACTTTTTCTCTTCCCCCTCCCCCCAACTCCCAAGAAAATATGAAAATCCAGACCAGTTTAATTATCTTTTTTTTTTTTTTTCCTGAGCAAGGCTCGTTTCTTTCATTTTTTTCCCTTTCTCTCTTGTAAATAAAAAGATGAAGACGCGGAAAGAAAGAGAACCTCTGAGAAATATAAGGATGTCAGGACGACCTGACGTCATTCGATCACCATGGCAACAAAAGCTCCCGGGGAACAAGTGGTGGAAACGCGACAGAAGCTGAAAGAGCTTCGGATGCAACCCCTACTACCGCCGCCCACGAATAAATTTCCTCGCGACTTTAAATTTTAATACACAGAGATAAAAATAAACATCAGAAATGATAAAGAAATATATTCTTAAAATTTTTCCATTAACAGAATAACTAAAAAAAAAACAGTTTGCTGGTAGTTAGGAAACCGAAGCAAAATCCGAAGCATCACATCATTTATCAGCTTTTTCATATCTACCTTTCAGGGAAGCTTCGAAAAATTGGCCGGAATTGAAATAAGCCGAAATAATTGCATTTGTTTATATGGGATGATGCCGAGACTCAGCTGTCATTTCTTTGGTCATCTGCTTTTAGTTGAAACCTGATATTTCTGATTCGTTTTGAAATACCATCCTTATCCAAGGCATGTTATTTTCCAGTAATCCATTCTGCAAAATCTCTCTACTGAAAATTCCGTTTGGTGTAAATAACCTTTGAGCATCTTAGGACAGCTGCTCCGTAGGACAGTTTTGTTGTTTCACTGAACTGACATAATGGCTTTGAGACGCAATTTCAAACCATCTGTTTAAGTTTCGTCTTCTCCGTGCAATGCTTCCTACATCTAAGGAAAAATTCTATTGAGCAAAAATCAAATAGAAATTCTTTCGTATATGGAATATGAATGTGGAATTATGGGAAGTTAATATCAGAAGAATTACCTAAAACAATTCCTATAAATAGAAATCAGAGAATTGAAGGTTATAGAGATGTCGAAACAAAAAGATTATGTTTCGATATTTGTAAACTTGACAATTATTTTTCATTTATTGCTTGACGTTCAAACATTTCAAAGATTATTGATCTTAGAATTCACAGCAGAAATAAGAAATAAAATATAAATTTCCACCTGTAGGCCAATTGGGTTATAATTCCTATCGCTGATTCCTGAGTCAGCCCACTTCAACTGTTTTCTCACTGTCTTACAGTTGGCCAACTGTTGCTCTATAAAAGTTAGAGCTTATTCCATCGAACTTCGCTAGAAATAAGTTTTGCAGATCTAGATTAAAAAAACAAGAACTGGAAAAAAAAATATACCTGAAAAACAGTTATTGACCACTTGCTTATTATTATTATCAGACACCTCGAAATCACACTTTATAATAGATTAAACGTGAAAAAAAACAAAAACAAATTAAAAAACAAAAAAACAAAACACGTTTAATTTAAATTATCTCAGTCAATCCTGTAACTTAATAAAAAATGTTTAGTACTTAGTAATGTACTGATTACGATTTCTTTCTATTTATACATCTACAGTAGCCTAATAGGAAGTGGGACGTAAATAATGGCAACGCAATATTGTTCTGTTGCAACGAATAATGGCCCTTTTCTTAACAAGTGCATTCTTTTTTCTTCCTCCCAAATAGCTACAATTTATATCATTAATGCATATCTACGCCTTTAATCCCCAACGTAATCCCAACTGAAAACTGCTGCCAATTTTACTTAACATTTGGAATTAACGAAAACGCGACAAATTTATCAATTATTATTTAATCTTAATATTCAATCATCGAACAATGAAAGATAAGTGAGATTATGAGTATTTGGTTATAGAAAGCTTAAGCAAGATTTAAAAGTAGGATTACATCACGCATTCTAAGAATCACAGTAAACTGTAATAACTTTTATTGAGCTCCTCCCCATTTCTTATTATTTGTAATGATAATGTTTAGCTACAACAATGCTTATTGATTTTGAATGAGATTTCAAAAGATTTCACCTAAAGGGAACATTATCAAACGGAAATGTCTTATGACCAGGATAAATGATAATGAAATATTAATGTATTATAACAGTAAGTATATTAGATTTCTTATAAATTCATTTTTCCTGAATAACAATGGGTGAGACTAAGTGTTTACCAAGTGATATTGTAGAACAGCTGTTTCACGCTAATATGGCGATCATCAGCTAGGAGCAGTCACCAGTAAACAGCGAGATCTCGATACACAGGCCGATACGAAAAATCGTCGAAATCAATGATTGCCAAAGTTGGTAAATTGCAAATTCATTATTCTTTGAATCTGGTCTATGAACTGCATTTCAGTTAATCCTCCATTAGCATCTCAAGAAAGACAGAATAATTCTCTGCTGAGTATAAATTTTAAAATTACTAAATCAAAATCCTTCCTTATTGACAAAAGGATCAATAAAATTATCCTGACTTTATCCTGATTGGCTTACTTCAAAGAAGCATATTGGTTTCAACCTAATGTCCTGACTGGCTCGTTTTGTCACGTTTATAAAGCTTTGCATATTTTATGCAAAATGGACACTGTCCGGCCACTTTATTAGATACACATTCCTAGTAACGGGTTGGGCCTCCTTTAGCCCTCAAAACAGCCTGAATTCCACAAGATGCTGAAAATTTATTGTTGAGGTATTGTGTACCATGAGTGTGTGTCGCAGTTCCTGAAGATTTATGGAGGTGTAGGCCTGGAGCGAACAGTCCGTTCCAGCTCATCCCATAAATTTTCAATCGGGCTGAGATCCGGAGACTGAGCGGGCCACTGCAGCAAGGAAAAGTCATCATCTTGTTCCTCAATCCTGCTGTAAGTAGCATCTGCATGAGGATAAAATGTTAACGGTTGCACTTGGTCAGCTACGATGTTTAGGTACGCTCTAGCATCCTGACGTGCCTCCAGAGGTATCAATGGCTCCAACATGTGCCAGGAAAATATCTCCCACATGACGACACTGTCCCCACCGGCTTGAAGAGTTGCTGTGAGACACGACGGGTCCAGACATTCATGCGCACAGCAGAGATGAATCTAATAAAGTGTCCGGACAGTGTATTAGATTGGTAACTTTTCTTTTTTATTTACACACGAAGATGGCAGAAAGATGATACCGAAATTAATAGTATATTTTTTTATGTTAAAAAATTATCATTTATTAGTTATGTGCGTGTCACACTTATTCGCGTGTTATCACTTATTCAATTAAGAAAAAAACCGCACACTAAAGTTTTATTACTTATCAATAAAATTTATTCAATCCGATTGTTGAAATATTAATAAACTTATCTTGTTTATTCTCATTGTGAAAAAAGTTTCAAGGCGTTTGCAATGAGGCTAACCTATATTCTACAGATCACATTCAACATCTATTTTTAATAATAGACTGTAAATTTAAGGAAAAATACATCGCAAATTCGTTTTTTATTAGCGAAAACTTTTAAGAATTTAATTAATAAACTATCTTGAAGACAATGGCATACACAACTGCACTGATAGGATTTTCTATTGTAATTGGAACATTCACTGAATCAAATACTAACGAATATATCTTTCTAGTCCCTCCAAAAAAAGGGTTGATTTTCAGATGTTAAGTCAACAAAAAACTGTCTTTTGAAATTGAATCTGATTCGTCTTGTTAAAAAAAATCATATTTGAAATATAATAATATTTTTCTAAGAATTGCTGTAGGGCAAAATAAATTACACATTAGTCAAATAAGACTATCGAGTAATTTTCTGCTAATATTATGTTAGCACCGTAACGATTAATCAGCCATTGATGAGCTGCGATTGTGATTTATGATTATTTACCACGTGACCTGGCTTGACATAACCAGGTCGCAGAGCTTCGATGGCACAAGCTTCGAACTAGTTGACTGCTGTCGAAGAGCTATAATAACATCACAACAATTTTGATGACTGCTGTAGTCTCTCCTCTTGCTTCTTGACTAAAAGGGATATTTCACTCTCTCCTATCTCTACTTTTAGGTCACAATGGATATTTTCATTGCAAACATACTGTTGTTGTTAACAGATATTTCGTATATTACGAGATAAAATAATCATCGAATTACAAATAAATAGAGTGAGACAAGCTTCATTTTCAATATCAAAATCAATGTAGCACCGACTTATTTATTAATGATCAATGATTTATTTAAATATTTATCATAAATTATAAATATAATTAATGTTCGCTGCTAAGTTCTGGAAATTGCTGATATAGCATTAATGGGCAAGGCCAATTGAATAAAATCTGCAGAATACGATTGCAATGTGTATTTTGAATAGTTGATTACTTAAATTTAAGGAAAGAAATTACAGTCCTTTTTCAGTTGACGGATGATTCTATGGTATTGTAAAATGAAGGCATTATTAAAAAAGCTGACTTTCGCGACGTGTTTTATAACAATAATGTTATTATGTTAGCATGTACTTAGAAAGGAATCACAGATCTGGACTATGAAATGTATTATTCGTATTAATAATAGGAAGGAAAGACTGAACTAATTTGTTGGTGCAACACCATAGTTGATTAAAAATAGTAATAATAATAAACTGTGCAATGGACAGAAGGCTTTTAAAGCGCTTCTGTAAAAGTACCTGGAGTCATGACTTTACTAAAATATTAATACGAAACCGATACATTTTTTTTATTATTATTAAAGGTGAGTAACGATTATCTGAAGCCTATCCAATTGACATCATTGTTATATTGCTCTTGACGGAATGATAACACGTATCAAATATTTGAATAGTCAAATGAAATGCATTTGATCAATATTAAACAACACATTTCCAAATTCAATTTGTGCTTTTGTATACATTTATTGAGGGGGAAATCAGCAGTTGTGATCCAATTACGCATAACTTTTCAATCTGTATACTTCCATCCGGGACTTGGCACAATGCCCTCTGGCAACTCAGCTACGGTTTCCAGGAATTTTTGGGGTGTCGCTTCAGGAAGAAAAAAAGAAACAGTGGTGGTAAATATTAACTAACACGAAGATCAGAATATAAAAAAAAAATAAATATGGGAATGAGAAAAATGTATGATAATATCTGCTGAAATACATTCATGGAAATCTAAAAAATCATCAAAATATTTCTAATTTTCGGTTTTATTTATTTTTGGAATATCAACATTGTCCCTTTAGCTTTATATATATTTTTTTAGATGAAGAATAATTAAATTAATAATTCTAAAAAATTAAATTAATTTTGAAAATATAAAAAAGATGTTTCTTAATAAAAATACAAAAGTTTATTTTATAGGACATTATTACTACAAATCACTATTAACCACATAGCAAATTGTCATAATAATTTGTATCTTTTTTTCCTGCCTAAGACAATCACTTTATGAAAACAGTCATGTTTTATATCGTAAATATAATTTGGGGCATTTTCAAATCGAAAGAATCAAAAACAGCTTTGTCATTTACTTGATAATCTGTAAAAAAACAAACAAACATAAGATCTGTTGTAAATGAAAATTAAATGTTATAAATAACTACCCCAAAAGCACTCAACCTAATAAGAGAGTTCATTCTTTCCAATCAAAATTATTACAAATAGAAATGAAAAGCAGATCTCAGGTAACCAAAACTATAAAACCAAAGCAATATTGCTCTGTAACGAATAATAATTAAGATAGGGATATTACCATTAGCCTATAGTAAATCTAAACTGTGCAGAAGATAGAATTACTGTTCTAAGTTTTTAAGATTCATATTCTACGATTTGATATAACATTTCTTCCTTTTATCGAATTTGGCCAACTAGGGACCACGTAACTAACTCAACCTGACAACGTCAGGGCGAGGCTAGTGAAATTCAAGAAAGGGGGGACGAGAATTATACCCCGTCCAGGATAACCCTGAGATAGTAAGTCCCAGGTGAGAAACGGATGAAACACAGAAGAAGAAAGAAACAGCCATGCCACCACCGGGATTCGAACCCGGGTACTGGCGCATCGGCCACAACGGCAGCCCGCCGGCTAAACCGCACGGCCACGCCAGCACGGCCGATATAACATTTATTAATAACAATTGCGCACAGAAGTTGAAACCTTATGTTTTTAATATAAAGCTTAATACTTTCTTTGAAAATTAAGAATAAAACATTTCAAAACAAAGATCTATTTCTTCATTGGTTCTGCGTATTCACAAAAAACATAGCATATGTTAGAAAGATACAGTAGAAACGGCACTGATAAGAATGTAACTTCGATATAAAAAGAAGGAAAAAAACTCCCAAATGTTTTTAGACTTTATAGACTATGAACACTTAACAAGGAAATATTTTCATAAAAACGAAATAATGATAGTAAGAGAATCCAGAAGTTGTTTTTTTTTTAATACAAAAAATAGAGTTTTCTGTATCTCAGAATAACGTCTAAGGCCATTATTTACCATTCCTTATATAGTATAAATAAAAGTTTAGCAAGTTAAATTCAAGGAAAATCAAAAAAAATTCCCAAGTAGCTGAAACTTCCAAGAAAGGTGTGAATTAGCAACAATGAGCATCTAATCATTTTGATACAAACTGAACTCAAAGATATAAAAAAGAATCTGATGGATAATTCCGGGTGTGTTGCAATTAAGATGTTAATCACCCAACTATGCTTTTGCTAAAAGATGTAATTCTAAATGGTAGGTTAGGCTATCGAATGCGCTTGTCCATTTTCATACAAACTCGAACTCTAGGGAAGGATCATTGTATCTGAATATTAAAGTACTGTAAAAATGGCACTTATTTATCTTGGGACCGAAATGTTAGAGAGTAAATTTTCAGCTATTCATCCACTTTACTTCGATACAAATTGGACTCATGAGTAAAAATGAAATAGACCTAGAAAACAGGTTTCTTTTGACCTTTTCTTTTGCTTTAATGCCTGTTGCTGAAAACTACCAAACTTTCAACAGGTCTAAATTTCGCTGACGTGGAATAACCTTGATACATATTTGAGATTGATGGGATGCACTAATCTAATGGAAGGCTTAGATTTATTTATTTGATCGAGGAAATCTGAGAAAGGCCATCTTTTTATTAGTGTGAATTACGCAGACTGGGTATAAATCTAATGATGGCGTTTCAGTCCGACAGTGTCGTGCACATGCGCGCCACGTCAGAACGACGACAACGGGTCAGGCAATCTCGCTCGTTCTCTGGGGAACTCGAAAAAGCTTCTTCATCTCTCAATTTGTAACGAAACAAGATTGAATCGAATGGAATTCTGAAAGGCTTAATTAAACGCTCGAAACTTGTAGCGTCTGCCGTTCTCCGGGGATGTCCATGAAGCGGGCTACGAACGGTAGGGAAAAAAATAAATAAATGAATAAGCATCATAAACTAAAACAAAAAAAAGTGGGAAGGGGGGGGGGGAGTCACTGGAGAAGGCTAGTCAGACGGTAACACAGTTCCTGAAGTTCTTGCGAAAATTCACTGGAGAACGACTCTCCTCAAAGCGAAATCTTACGTTTCAAGCTATGGAAAGGAGAAACATAGAGGAAAAGGTTTCCTTATTCCCAATTCGGAATTTAAGTTGGATTCTTCTATCAGTGACGGTCAACATAAAGGTTTCCATGTTAGAAAACTTCGGTAGAGGTAGCGTTCCTCGTTTTAATCTCCTGAATTCCTTTATTATTTGAAAACCTGGTTTCGTTTCAATATTCAACATCGCTGTTGAGCACTAAGGTGTAGGTCTAAGTTATTTTGCCAATAAATCCCGAATTGTCAATGAATAACGTTTGAGTTTTATAATCTCGAAACTACAATTTTTTTAAATAACCATTTACGTTAGAAATGTTCATACAACAAACAAATTTATTTAAGTTTTTCGGGATTATATCCTTTACTATTTGAAATATACATAAAAAGGCTGGAGATATTTCTATATTTCGTTCCGGATTAAAACAAAAGAAAAATATATGCAGCAGATTTCGCCAAAATCTTAATCTATTGACAAATTTATATAATTGATTTTACCTAAATATATGAAAAAATAATTTGCATTGGAGTTTAGCTGAATTATACATGAAACTTAACAGTTACATCAATGTTTTAAGACAACTACGGTTATTTATCCGTAGTGATGAAATTTCACATTCTTTAAAAAGTAAAAAAAAAAAGAAAGCTTACAGTGAAAATTATAATAATTCATCTTTTGTATACAGATTCAAATAATTAATTAAGCGAATTAAAAAGGATTGAAGACTGGCACTTCACTACAAAAGTAAAATCATTACTAATATAAGCACAACGCATATTAATATCCTATCATGATGTCACGTGAGACACTCTATAATGCATCACTAGCTTTTATTTATTTATTTTAGCTTCTTTGAAAATAAAGTCTAAATTGTCAATACTTACTAAATTTGTGTTTTTCAGATCTTGCTTATAAATGATTATGCTCAATATAACATGAAAAGATGGTCAACGATCTTTTCAATTTCAAGCAAAATGTATCTGTTTGTTTTCAGAGCGATTGCAATGGAACATGGCTATGTAAAATAGCAAACATCTCACAAGCGGAAAAGACAATGACTTAGAATGTAAATGATAACAGATGTCGTAGGGTCTCATTGACAATAACTCATAAAAGTGGTCAAAGTGCGCAAAACATATTGCATTTACACAAAAACAAAACAAAAATTTCCAAAATGTAAAACAACGCTATTGCAAAAAATAACGAGAAAATTACTTAAAAAAGAAGATAATGACACTGCATAAGAATAACAGTGTTATTATCAATTATGTTTTTAATACTCAATTACATTGAATTTTGGATTTAAATTATCTATACAGTAAGCGCGAATGTTTGTTTGTTTGTTTGACTGTCTTGAAACAACGTCGAAGTTTCCCAGCGGATCTTTAACAAATTTGGCACAGAGGTTCACATGTGTCCCAGATTAATGCATAAACAACGAAAACCCGGATCCGGTCTAAGGGATGTAAATGGGGGGAGGCAAACATTCTTAGGGGGTACGCGTATCTCTGAAATCTCTTAGATGGAAACACGAAATTTGATATGAGTGTTCTTTGTCAAAATCTGAAATATACATTTTCGACGAATTTTCGATATTCGGATCCTAAGGGCTGTAAACGGGGGAGAGGAGGGCGCCAACTTTCTTCAAGGGTCTGCATATTTCCAAAACCGCTTGAGTTGCAAACACGAAATTTCACATGAGTTTTCTTTGTCAAAATCCAAAAAATACGTATTCGACGAATTTCCGATATTCGAATCCTAAGGGGTGTAAACGGGGGAAGGGGAATTTTCCTGCAGGGATGCGTATCTCCGAAACCGCATGAGTTGCAAACATGAAATTTCACAGAATGTTCTTAATTCTAAGTTTCAGTTTTTAGTTTACTGATGTAATTTGCTTTTTTTTTTTACGTTACATTTGCAAGGCTTCCGGAAAGAAGCGACGGTAGCAGGTCTGTAACATAATTTGTAACTACTACGTGCCTTTATTTTTTTACTAACTAGAAAAGTTTCAAAGTGATCACACAATTACAATTTCTTCATCATCCACATCGGAACAACTCATTTTTGTAACCCGCGCGAGGCACGGATATTTTTGCTAGTTATAAATAATGTAATAAAAATTAATTGAAAAAGTAAAAAACCAAAGACTTAACACAACAATCCGAATTTGCTGGACGTTGAATTCTAAAATCTTCAAATGAAAAAAAAAATATGTAGCCTAAACATATTTATGGTGCTCAATAAAATGAACATTTAATTTGATTGCTGAAATAAACAAGTTCCATCTATTTATTTTGTCGTGCATGAGATAAAAGTGAAACATACGAATATCCTATTTACAAAGAATTTCATTAAAATAAAACTGTAAATGCACTCCAAAATCAAGATATTGCGAAACTCGCATTGGTCCATTAGATCTGTTATTGTCGTTATTTTGTGATTATCTTAATCATATTTTAATTCCAGTGTTCTTTTTCTGTGAAATTACAGATCATTAGCTTTTAATTCGCTACCACCTCCGTTATTATCAAGTTGGGGCACATCTACTTGTTTCCCTGCTGGCTATTTCACTCCTCCTATTCTTATTCCCAAGAGTTCCTGCTTTAGGATTTCAGTATTCATTAAGAACAAGCAATGATACAAATGTCGGGTCTCCAGTGCCCTAACAGCTCATCTTGTCGTTGTCTTGATTACAATTCAATGATGCACTTTTCAAATATAGAGCAAACGACCTACATTTGCTGGATGCATCAACCATCAAACAGGGTTTTGCCGATTTATTCATTTGGAAAGTTTTTCTTCTGTCGCTTTTCATCAAAAACTTTACGTAATTTTTTTAGTCACGAGACTTAGAAACTTAAATCCATCTAAAAACTACTAAAAGCTTATCCTGGGCATCTTCTGAGTAGTTAAGTTAGTGTATTAAGTTTGCGTGTAATTCTTCTCACAATTGTAACGATGTCTGTAGTGCGATGTTCAAGATTTCAAGTTCCATACTTTCATAAAAATACCAGCAATGAAGATTCACGATGGTGGAAATATAGCCCAGAATATTTAGAACATTTTACACAGGTTTGCGATTGGTTCCATATTTCTCATACATGATTAGTAGCTTTAAAATGCATGAAAAGACATCAAGATGTGAAAGTAAATGATTTTACTCCGGAAGGTTTTCAGAATCGTAGGTAATAATCAGAATAATAATGAAGATAATGAAATAAGAATTATCACTTTGTCACACATCTCGATAGGGTGATACATGTGACTTTGTTAAACGTAGGGAAAAGAATGGGACCTCCAAATGAAAAGTAAAAAAACAAGAAATACACAATAAAATTAAAGAATAGAAATTCATGAATTTTCTATGAGCATCAGTTAAGAAAAAAGTGCCTAAAAATGCTTAAACACATTAAAAAGTGTTTATCAGTGCAAAAGTGACATCTCCAAACAGCTGTTTCACGGTATATTACCGATCTTCAGTGGAGAGTAGTCACTATAAACCACTAATTACTTTGTCATTACGATTGTATAACTTCTTTGTTTTGAAAAAGCTTCTTTCGAGTTATAGCAATGTAGGAAGGCTTATTATTGTAAGAACACTAGTCGAATACAGTGGAAATATTGTATATATTATTAAGAACAGGATTCAAATGAAGTTGATTTTAAAACATATTTGATTTAACTATATAGATTTTACTTTTTTCGCTTCTTATTTCATTGTTAAATCTAAATAAATAACGTAACAAGAATAAATAAACATCGCTATTAAATCCTTAATAAGGTAAGCAAACAAATGAAGTTTCCATCTTAATTTTTTTTGCCAACACCAGTCATCGAATTGTCCAAATCAGAAAGAAGCTGAAGGATTACAAACTGTGATCAACTTCATAATGCATTTAAAAAAAAATACATTCACTAATAAAGTCATTGTAATCCGAAAACAAATGACATGCCGAAATGTGCCAAAGGATCACTTAAAAAAAAAAGAATCACAAGACTGAGTTCAAATGAATTATGACAAGACTAATTTCCAATAACGAAACTAATTTCCAATGCCGCAGTCCTTCCTTTCACAACAATCGTGTCGAAGGCCGCAGTGGTCAAAGAATTACTTACTTAATGCAGGTAATTACACTACAAGGTGATCTGATGAAGGAAATCCAACGGGGACCTCTGACTGCGCCTTTGATAGGATCAGCAACGTCCTAATGGACAACAAAACACCAATATATTACGTCAAACTCTTCCACACCTGCATTTTCCCAGTTGTTACCCAAGGAAACGAAACAAGAGCCTTAAGAAGAAATGGCAGGAATGTAGAAAGATGAATGCTGGGATACGTCAGAAGAGACAGAGATATCTGTTCACTCTGAAGAATACAAAGACTCCACTGAAAAGAACCAGAGTCCACTTAATAGATGCAAGTAACAACTTGCTCACAATGTTAAAATATGCTCATATGATCAATAGCTAAACTCCACTTTTAAAACCTCTTAAATTGATTGGAAGCAATAATAAGAGCCGTACACCTTCGTAAAATAAATGACATGTTTATACAAAAAAGTTTACATAACGTTTCGCCGTCGAGACACAACCTTATCAAGACTGCGTCATTTGTTTTACGCAGGTGTATGGCTCTATTATTGCTTCCAATATTATGCAGTACACGTAAACCTTTTGTTCTTATATTCTTTAAATTGATTATTACTGAAATACTTCGAATCTAAGGTTCCCTTAGAAAAGTACTTCAAAATACAGCGGCAAGATGAAGTATTTAATGTGACCTACAGAAAACAAGAAAGGATTATTTCTTAATCCGATTACCAGGACTTATAAGGATGTTGAAATGAAGAAGGTGAGGTTGCAGACCTAAATTTCGTTAAGCCTGAAACGCTGCACCGCCTGACAGTGAAGCGAATCTGGACTTAGTGACCCGACAGGACCCGATAACACCTCTTCAGATTGGTTGGCAGGAGGTGCTTAACATTCTTTCGTGTCCGGTCGGTCTTTGCGGAAGACAACGACATTACAAAGAAGAGTGGCTTACTTCTCAGTGTTCGAATGTTGCCAATAGCTTTAAACATCCTTTTCTTCAATTCACCTGGGGAAAAAAAAAGTAGTTGATCAACAGACCAGTTATATTCATTGAAAATTCACTATTCAGTGATGAAGCTGTGCCTTTTTTTTTTTTTTTAATTTTCCACATTAAGCTTAGACACTAGTTCATTTTCAAAATTTAGATCTAAAATATTCAGAAAGTGAAATTCTGCTGGTCGATCTCGAGCCAAAGATTTATAAGTGGTAAAAATCCTACCTTAAGTTTATTGCCATCTTGCTCAGTGTTCAAAAAAGTTCCAAGGAACGTATCAACTTTTAATCCCTCGAGGTTTGAATTTATCACTATAAATTGTTTTGTTTCTAACAATAAAAAAACATCCAAAAATGTTTATTAAATATTTATCAACATACTTATCAGTATGAATATCATTAGAGATGTTAACTGTAGATGAGCATTGCCATTAAATCCCCTACAGGAAATTCTATTTCTCTTTTACCAATCCAAAGGGAGCTTTACGACATAGAATTGATTCAAGTCCTGGAAATGAGTGAATGAAACTTTGTAAAATATCAAGATATCACAACACTGTTCTGAGTGTGAAGCTAAGGTTATGGAGTGGATCGAAAGATTTAAAGAAATACCATATCATGATTTCTGACACAAACGACTGTGTCTTCTATTAGTTCTGATGTCCTGAAATCACAGTTAAGCAATCATGAAATTTCTCGGTGACTTCGAGAGCACTGGGGTTCATATGTTAACGGCGTTAATACAAGTCACATGACATGAATGAAACAGTCTGGAATCCAGAGAAACCCGTTTGCAATCTTGAAAAATGCTCTTTTTACATTTTAGAATTACCAATAACAACTACGCATATCCATATAAAAAACCTACTTTTTAAATATAAAAGACTTTTATGCGCTTTTTATTTTTGTTAAATCTCGTTGCGACGATGACGTCAGTTGGTTAATTTATCCGCAGAGCTAAAGTTTAACAGTCCGATGCCTACTTCCAAGAGAGATGGGTTCTAGCGCAACCGTCGCTCACAAAATGGAGTCTCAAGGGTGCCTTTGGACTTCACGTTAGCCCAATCGCCGGGCTGGTGAGCAATCCGAGGACCTGGCTTCAAAAACCTAAACCCCAACGTAATCGACAACTAATTCCGCGCCCTTCTCCTTCACTTGATTCTTTGTCAATTAGCTTAAGCAGGCGATCGTCCGTCTTCGCTAAAAATATAAGAAAAAGAGCGAATCCGCTCAAGTGGAAACTAATGGCACCCAGTTCTAATCCGACGGGAGCCTAATCAGCGGGGAAGCTGTAACATTAGGCGGCCGGAGTCAAACGGAGTGGGTGGAAGGCCTCCCATTACTCCTGATAATTGCATTCACTCAAGCCTTGTTGAATCGCAGCTACTGATTTGGTTAATGAGCTTCGACTTAATACACTGCACACGAAAATGCATAAAGAAAGAAAAGGATGAAGAATGAAAAAGGGTAATGGACCTCATATACGAAAAAAAAAATTAATGTGGATTTTTTTTAATTATTCTATGAGAACAAAAGAAACAATGAAAGCTGAAAGAAAGAAAAATTGTGTGTTTTGAGATATCAAGGAACTCTAATGCACATCCTTTGTACAGAGTGATTAATAAGTCAGTTGACGATTAATTTCCTTCAGATCGACTTTCAAATCTCAGTACTGACGGCGAGCTGCAAAGCAGGCGTGGTTTTAAGCGGCACAATTAGTTTCCTGACAAATGCAAATTAGTAAGTGCCGTGGTAATTTACGAAAGTATCTGTTCTTAGCATAAGGAAACTTCATATTATTTTTGCTGATAAGCTCCGTTCTTATTCATCAACATATTTATTAAGCCACTACCTTCACTTGTATGTAGTTTTAATGCTTGACAATTTTGCTAAGAGCTACTATTAAAATTTAAAGTGCTAAAGAGAAGGTTGTTGGAGCAATAGCATACTTTTAATAATAAAATGATTTCGATGAATTTTCTTCTTAAACGTATCTCCATTCACGAAATATTTTTAAATGTGACTGATAACACATGCTTCATTACTTAATAGCTTCCTTCGTTAGTGCTCATTTGAAAGTGAGCAATTTCACTTGTTCATCTTTTCTATTTTATTTGTAGAATTTTAATTAATATTCAGTATGATATTACTGCCAAATATTTTTGTTGACAATCCTCTTATTATCTACAGTATTAGATAAAAGATGAACAAGTGAAATTGCTCACTTTCAAATGAGCACTAACGAAGGAAGCTATTAAGTAATGAAGCATGTGTTATCAGTCATATTTAAAAATGATTTCGATGAAATTTATTTAGGTGGCTTTTGAAAAAAAAACCAACAACAACAACAACAAAGTAATAAAATGTTTCACGTAAATGTATCAACAGAATAACTTTAAAAAGTTATACTTTCCTACTATTAATATTTATTGTAATAGTCTTGCTTTCATTTAACAAAATGATACTGTGATAACTATGTCAGCTGTTTATTTCTCTTTCTTTTCAAGTTATTTTTTTTACTTGGAAAAGGAACAACATTTAAAAATTATGAAAATTTGCTGTTAATTTTCGTCTTATGTTTAATGGTCTAGATATTTACTCTTACCGGTAAATGTTAAAGAGTTGACAGTTGACTTCATGAGGGTAGGAGCAGTAGAGAAAACTACTTAAAATTCTATTACAACAGTTCAAATAAATTAAAATGAAAAGGAATAAGAGGACACCGCTAGAAACAGTCTACAATAAAATATTATTAAAACAAAACACTTTAGTTAATGTTGGACTGCGATTGCTCAAATGTCCCAATATCAAGAAGAATGTCTTCAACTGCCCTTGGGAAGAAATCCAAAAGAATCTTATCCCTCTTACGATTCGGAGGATCTTATATTTATTGAATCTGATAAAAAAAAGATAAAAAGGTCTTTTTCCGATCACAACGAAACTGCGATAATGGAATACAACCATTTCCAAAAATGATAAATATGCCTAAATTTCACTGTGTTCTTCTTCGAATTGCTCAAGTCATTATCGCCTGCGGGATGTAACACTTGTTTTGTTTTATGTTTTGTTTTTTTTTATTTGGAACGCATACTTGTGGGTCGTCAACAGGAGCTGCCTTCTGCCAATCAGCGTGATTCATTCTCCAACACTTGGCGGACTCAACAATGCCAAGATCGTGTCAGGGTAATTTCATGGCAACTGGGTGGGGTGGGAGGGTGGGAGAGCAACTGAGGGGGAGGAAAGGAACGCTTTTAATGAAGTCAGACAGCCAAAACGCAAATCATTTAAGTGCACTGACATTTCATTCTTGGCATTCATAGACGAGCTTTCACTCTATTCCAGCGGGAAAAAAAAAAAAAAAAAAAAGAGGACAGAAGAAGGGTTGGAATAATAGCTCCTGTTTATTTTCTTAAATTAAAATAACTAAAGTTATCCATCATAAACCTTTTAGCTAACACATTTCGGTTCAAAGATGTCCAATTTCATAACCAACTGGCTCAAATAACTCAAGACACTGAAAACTCATTGGATCAACACAAGCCAAAATCGACGGGCGATTGTCTACCGTAATCTATATCTATAAAGATCTTTTTTAATTTAATTAAATAAATTTAAATAATTTATAGATCTGATTGTATATTACATGAGCCTACTATATTGACACTTTTAAAATTAGTATGGATTAAAACATTAAAAAATTGGCTAGTACGCTTCTGAATCCCTTATTAGATTCCATTATCAAGCCATTTTTATATAAAACCCTGGATTCCCCAAAATCTAATTGTCCCGAAGGGAGTCGTCCAAGGGAAAGAATTATGAAAAGAATAAATACTATTGCAAAAATGCTCCATGTTTTCATTTTCTTAAAAGCGAAAATGTCCAAAAGAATTTTTTAGGAAAGTTCCCATCTCAGCGTATCACCTCTCTGCGGAGTAAAGTCGTCCGGCAGTGGTAGCTCTGCCTTTCAAGACTGCACAGTACCTGTTTCGCGAGATTAAAAACAAAGAGTTGTCCTGATGTGGAGAAGGAAGAAATTGTAACTGTGAGATCATTTCGAACCTTTCCCAGTTGGTAAAAAATCACTTGATAGTTACAAATGAATGTCATGTTTGTCGCATTTTGTAACCCGGAGACCCCATAGATATCAAATTTAATGGAGATCAATGGACATAAGACTTTCTGCCCTTTTCCATCCCCTCAGGGAAAAAAAAAATTGTCAAAACAAGAGAAAAAGTTTAACCAAATTCTAAAAGGAAACCGTAAAATTTAAAGTTTCCATTTTGAGCAGTGTCGGCTGTGCGTTGATGAGTCAGTGAGGGCACCTACGTTATTATAGAACCCCCCCCCCCCCCTGTTCACACTTCGGGTAATTTTTTTTTTTTTTTTTTTGAAAAACATTTGAACACGTATTTCTTTATTTTGTAAAAGTGGGTTCCGAGTTTCACGTTTCTAGCTTAAGCAGTTTCCAAGATACGCGTACCCTTCAAGAAAGAACCCCCACTCCCTTTGCTCACCCTTCGGCATTTTTTATTTGGGAAAAATCGTATTTCTTTATTTTTTAAAAAGAATATTTTTCCCGAACTAAACGTTTCTAGCATAAGAGGTTTCAAACATTTCCGTTTCCTACCTCCGTTTCTTTTTTCTGTTCACCCTTCGGGTATTTTTTTTTTTTTTTGAAAAACCGTTGAACATGTACTTCTTTAAACTCAGGAAAAACACACTTCTTAAAAAATGAAGAAGTTATGTGTTTTTCCCGAGTTTCATATTTCTAGCTCAAGCAGGCGGACCCTTCCAGAAAGATTACCCCTCCCATTTACATCCCTTAGGACGCGATACCGAAAATTTGTCGAGTACTTATTTTTTCGATTTGGAAAAAGAACATGTCAAATTTCATGTTTTCATCTCAAGCGGTTTCCGAGATACGCGGACCTGTCAAGAAAGTTGCTCCCCCCTCCGTTTACATCACTTAGGACGCGAATATCAAAAATCAGTCGAGTTTGTAAATTTCGATTTTGACAAAGAACACGCATGTCAAATTTCGTGTTTCCAACTAAAACGGTTTTCGATATATAAATACCTTTTAAGAAAGTTTCCCCCTTCCCCCCGTTTTCGTGGTGGTATTTCACAAATCCATTCTTAGTGAACGCCTACGTCATAAAGAGAACCCTAAAAATTTCAAGTTCCTAGGTTGAGCGGTTTCGACTGTGTGTTGATGAGTGAGGCACGTCAGTGGATTTTGCCTTTTATATAAGATGATGATTTGGGTCTACAGTATAAAAAAGTGGTTGGACAATCTATATGTTGGACAAATGATTAAAATTCTCGAAATTTTGCAGACGATAAATATTACTTTCATAGAAATCTGCAATCGATGAAGGGTCGGGCTAGTCGATGATGGGAAGCTTGAAGAAAAGCGAGGGAGTAAAAAAAAAGTAAATAAATTGAGGATTGAAAAGTACAATTTCTATGAATATTTTATTCTTGTTCTAATGATAGGTTGCTGGCCAGAAATCACGCAGTCGGAGCACGCAATCTCTCTTTCGACAATCAAGTGGGTGTCTGATAGGAAGGAATATCGAAAAGATGAAAGGGATGTTCTGGGAGCGAGGTCTTTGCGCAATTGCCGGATGATACGTCACATGTTCTCGCGCGAGTAAATTACATCATTTATCGATGGCTCCTGCATGACGCCTCCCCCCTGTCGTGTTCCGAATGTTTCTTCATTTGCAACTAGTTTTCTGACGGAGCAAATTCCCCTAATAAATAAAAGGGTGGATTAATTTGTTGGTGTTGGACTAATTCGCAGTAAAGACTCTCCAATTAGTCTGCTCTGATGACGGCGATTGCAAACGTTCATTTTTAAACATCTCCAATGAAGATTTACTGTTCACTTCACCATCGAAATATAAGGAACGAACTTAAATCTGTTCTCTTTTCAAAAACCAATTCATTTCAATAAACTACCATCAGCAAACAGTGACTAAATTAATTACAATTATTAAAGAGTATTTTAATTGAACTTTAACTTATTTTTTACAGGCAGAGATATCCAAAGCCAATGTTGGAGTAGATGTAGTCTATATTGTGAACAGTTCCCTAATTTCATAACCGTAAGTAAGCTTTCAAAACTTGCGTCACTTATTTCTTTAATTACTATAACTAATAAACCAACGTTATACTCTGCATGTTATTGCGCAATACAGGTTTTTATTGTATAATGTCTTTACTACATTCAAAATGAAGAGCTACTAACCTATGCTTTTGCAAATTTTCATTAAAACTCATATTTAGTCGAATGGAATGTAGTTGTAAGCTATCTCAAAATAATATAAGGGCGTGAGGTTTACTATTCCGTAAAAAATAAGTTTATAATAATTTCGCGTTGCCATTTCAATGAGGTTCAACTGGATAAATTTAACAAATACTCCATCAACTCGTGCATCTGTAATTCGTTTTAAATTGCGCGACAGTTATTAATTCGCTGACGATGAAACTGAGTTAAATCATTAGTAATTTTTACAGCGACCAAATGGAAATAAAACTGTTAACTAACTACAGTGATCCCAAGTAACTCGACGATGGATTCAATGTTTATAACAACCTTTAACTATTGCATTCGAATTCCTTTTCAAGTCAACCATTTCTGATATACTGTATAACGATATGCATCAATAGTAAACACATTGTAAAATCCATGTGAATCTTTCTACATTTCTGACAATTCACTTGACCCTCTTTTGTATCTCCTCGATTTCGATAATACTTTCTTAAGCATTTTGTAAGCGAAATGTGAGAAAACTCTACATAGGAAACATAAAAACTATTTTTCATAATGCACATGGAAATGTGAAGAGAAAACAAAACAAAACAAAAATAGAATCTTTGTTAATTTATTTACTTATTTACTTATTTGTGTGTAATTGATCGCTTTTTATGATTTTTGAAAACTAACTTTTCATTAATGATTTTTTCAAATGATTATTATAAATATATAAAACATGGCAATGATCTGAAAAGAAAGAATAAACAAAATTTTAAATTTGGAAACTCTATTAAAAAAAATGAAATCGTGGAGGTTACATTCTTTGAAAACGTCGAGGTAAGGGAAACCCGGTTACTGATATTATGGAAAAATTGAGGTTAGGTTCCCTCAGACCCTCTTCGCTTTACACTTGACCTTCGCGCTACCCATTACCATAAGCACATCATTTCGTGCACTTCTTTGTAAAGAGCACTACACTACTTATTTTAATAAAGGTATTTTACGCTTGAATTTAACAAAAATTCAAATATAAAAGAAGCCTAACATAAAACATGTGAATAGACACTCTAACACCAAAATGTAATAAAAACTTGAACTTCATGAACCTTATTCTTAACTTGAACGGTGAGTGATGATACTCCGTTAACCTAGAAGCGCTTAGACCTTCATTAACACTTCAACGCCTTTGTTGAAATTTAGTAAATTAACTTTTTCGCCAGTATGCTTGACACCGCGATTAGACCAGTTTGTAGACCCGTCGTAATATTTTTGATCAGCAAGAACTATTTGTCAGGTAGGTAAAATAATTTTAAAATAATCCTAATTTTAAAAACAAATATTAAAACTATAAACAGATAAGACTTGATAAAAAACTTAACACTTGACTCGGTACTGCCTGTATACCAAAACGATAGGTTTTAGACGAAGCAAATAAAGAAAAACAAATGAAGTTAAATCATAAATCGTTGTCGCGACAGAGAAAGGAAATCTAAGCAAACAAAGTGTCCGGAATTTTTTAAAATATAGAAGTAATCTTCGACAACGCAGCTACGATTGTGGGACTAAAGTAAAAGTAACCATGTTTTCATTTCTAAATGTATGGATCTGTCCTCCGTTACAAGCAGGAAAGCAAAAGCTAAGTAACAATAGAAGAATGGTTTTTCTTTTATAAAAGCTTCCATATACAGTAAAATACGAAAAGTAAAAAAAAAAAAATAAAAGTTAAAAAAATTAAATATTAAGAAGATAAAACATTTAAAGCAAACGACTAACAAAAACACATGACAATAAAAAATTTATAATTAAAAAATGATACGAGAAGACCATTCATCAACAAGGCTTCATCTACATCTTAACTGCTCAGGGTCAGTAGACTTGCAAATTGTACGGGTCAGGGTCTTCGTTCTTTAATTATATTTATTACAACAAGAAGAACAAGTAAAATTGAATCTATGAATAAAAGAATTAAAATTTCCGTATCTGGTAAGCAATTGGTTAAAGAAAGATTTGAGCATTAACTTTCTTAATGTCATCTTTTATATTCCCATAGCAGGAGGTCTTCTTTTCGTTTAATAATCAAGGATTAATTCTTTCCACCAATAAAAATTTGGTGGGAATATCAAGGAAAGCAGCTGCTTATTATCCTCCTAATACGAACTTTAACAATTCATATCCATGTAATCAAGTATAGAATATATTATAAAACTTTCGTTGCAAAAATTAGTGTACGAATTCACCTCATCAACATAGAAAGTAGTTATATTTTGCGAGAAATATCATTTTTGAAACAAAGATTATGTTTTATAAGGGTTCCTTGAAAAGCATGAATTTAATGAATTTAACTACTTCAATATTCACTTACAGAATATCGAAAAGCATGGCGATCATTGCTATTCCGATAAAGTCCGGAAACTTCCGACAGAAAGAGACTTCATCGTGTTTCCGGATGACTGTCTCCCAAGTAAGCAATCCATCATCATATGACACTGGAATTCAGATTCTGAGTTCGTTCCAAAACGAAATAGTCTCAACGGAGAGATGTAAACATTACGAAAGATTTCGGTATCTCCTTACGTTTTTTTTCCTCTTTACCAAATCTTTTATCTCTGAAGTGATAAATCCAAATAAATCCTTCGAAAGGTGGCTTTTCTTTCACTCGCTATCTTATCGCAATGCATAACAATATTCTCGTGGTCTATCTTTCTATAAATAAAATCCCTAAAAAGCGACAACAACGCTGAAAAGCCAACGACGAAAAGCTGGCGTTATTTCCCAAATAAAAGCGCCTAAAATGAATATGCATGTTGAATTGAAGTTCACAATAAGGTTTTCATGTAATAACTGCACAAACAACAGAAAAAAAATATAAACTACAAAGTAAATTATCTTAAAAATTTTAACTGACAAAGAAAAAAGTGATTCGAGTAATAAAAACTATTAAAGAAGTTTTGATGTTAAAAATACTATACAGAATTATTATAATATTAAATAACAATATTAAAGAAGCTAGAATACAGAGGATTTCTATATTAGAAATGAAGCTTTCGTAAATTAAAAAAAAAATACATGATTGATTAATATTCTAAGCATACATATCACGAATGTACGTGTAGAAATTTTTTTTTTTTTTATTAGGATAGCGATATACCTTTCAAAGATCTTACATAATAATATAAGCGTTATTCTGTCTGTCATCGTGTCATAAAACTTTACGTTTTTCCACTTTTTTGACCAAACTATAAGAGATAGAGTGGTCATATAAATGGATAAAATGTAGATCTTTTTAAGACAAACAAAATGCTACAAAAATCTTTCGTAAAAAGTTTTTGGTTTCCAAGATGGGTCAAATTTTGACTTTTTGTCAATTTAAAAGAAAAGTATAAAAGTTGGAAGAGAACATTACATTGAGAAAATGTTGGTATTTCAAAGTTCTATCGAACGATATATCAGTCATTCCCAAACGTTTCTGAGTTTGGAAGATACATGCAAAAATGAAGTGTTTGGCGGCAACCCACCGTGTGAGTGCCAACGCGCAATACACCTGAGTTAAGCGAAGAAGGCCGCCTGAGTTAAATGGGCTGAAAAGTCGTATATTCTCCGATCTCGATATTAATTTGCTAAATAAATAAAGTTTTTTTTTTTTTAATGCTTTATATGCAAGGGTTTCGGAGCGAAGCGACGCAAGATACCAGGCTATTATATATTTTAATTATTATTATTATTTTGTATATTATAAAAACGTTATTCTGTCTGTCATTCTGTCACATAGACTTTATATATCAGTCATTCACAACGTTTCTGCGTTTGCAAGATACATGCAAAAACGTGAAACATATCATGTTGGCTATTGTCAGAAGTTTGTGAAGGCACGTAAAAATGAAAATTCTTATATCGTTAAATTTTAGTGCATCAATCAGTGATGATGATGATGCATTTTTTTTGGATAAACACATCCATGGGATGGGGTGGGGGCTGAACCCCCCCCCCCCACCCAAAAATAAATAAAGATAAAGACAAGAAAAAAAGAAACAAATAATGAAAAAACGAGAAGAAAACTTTTATTAAAGCACTGACGTGTGTACCTTATTCATTTCGAAAGTGATCATTAAAAAAACTTATTTTTAAATAGGCCTACATCTGAATGGACTTTTTACAATATCTTTAGCCACCCCCCCCCCCCCCCCCTGACACAGCAGTGCGAGAAGGCGAACGAACTCATTATAGGCTATATAACATCACGCTACGACCAATAGGAGCGGAGCAATAAATATAAACGTCAACCAATCTGACAAACTGGCCATGAAGTGTGTGGCGCCAACCCGCAATACATCTGAGTTAAGCGGGCTGAAGTCCACAACGGGCTGGGAAGTCTTATATTCTCCGATCTCGATATTAATTTGCTAAATAAATAAACTGTTTTTTTTTTGTTTTTTTTTTTAATGCTACACATGCAAGGGCTCCAGAGCGAAGCGACGGCGACGGTACCCGGTTAGTTATATAATAATTTATTAATAAGTGTCCAACTGTAGAAAGAATAGAAATTTTGAGTAAGTGAAATGCCCTAAATAAAAAAAAAAAAAAGACTGAAAATAAATAGTAAATACAGCTATTTCCAAGCTGTAAAGATTCTACTCCATGGATGTGGTGTCAATGTATATGAACATACCAACAGCGAATTGGTAGAAACGATGTGTGAGCATTAGAGGAATTTCATGTAGGCAAAGAAATTTTAATCAAAATTTTAAGAACACTATGCAATAGCAGCTATTTTAAATTTAAAGACAAGTATTACAAACAAGTAAGAGGGTTCCCCAAGGATAGTACCGTATCAGGAAAACTATGTAATATGTATATGAATTGATAGAAGAAAATAAAATTACGAAATGGAATAAAAATAGTTACAGTATATTAGATAAGCAGATGACATTTTAATTTTTTGGAATGTCGTAAATGTCAAAGTATTGTAAAGTAAATCAGTACTTTGGAATTATAGATTCACTTTCGGAACCGTCTCGGAATACAAATAAAGAACTGAAATGTTTGCTGAAAGGACATCTGACACCGGAAAACAAAGAAAGATAAGCGTAGAAAGAGGAGTTTCTGGAGTCTCCATATCTGCTTATTTGAAGGGAATAGTTCACTTAAAAACACTAGCCTACAGAATTGATTACTACTGATTATGTTTGATGGAAGTGAATAGCAAACGAGCCTCTGCCTGTTATTGCAGTCGATTCCCTTATGTTAATTCGGCATCGCAGTTCTCCAACAAATCGCCGTCGGTGAAAAACAACAATCGGGCAGAGTGTGTCGGAGCTCGGTTCTTCTGAATGGAGGAATCGCATAATTTGCGCGTAAACCCTTGGGAGGAGGATCGGGGGAGGAGAAAGAAGATTCACCTGAGGGGGGGAAACACAGCTGTTGGCTTTCTCAAGAGAGAGGCATTCGACCCGAAAGACGAAGCAGTCAGGATCAATTCTACAATCGACACTTGAACGTCTTTATTATACACTGAGCTGACTTAAAAAAGAACAGTCGCTGTTGCTAGAAATACTGCGACAGAACGAGTTAAAATAGGAATGTCCAAGAATCCCATACGAATAGCATTACCACAAATCGCTTATTTATTTATTTATTTAATCTTTTCGATCCTCAGGGCTTCCTTCGTAGTTCGATAGAACAAATGATCTCCAGAAAACTGATACCACAACTTACGATAAATCATTTTCTTTCCTCTTCCATTAATCTATAGATCCGTGTTTTTCAACCACTTCTCTCTTGGATTACCAGCAGAAACAGCCACAAATTTCGAAATGAACCTCAAAATGTCTACAAATAATTCGCAGCTGTTAAATTTGACATCAAATGTTATTAAAATATATCCAATTTATATTTCAAAATTCAAAAATTTACGACAAGCAAATTTACAGCTTGAAACGTATTTTAGGTGTACACTATCAAAATTTAATTGCTAGATAAATTTATCTTTGTATTGTAATGAAATATAAGAGTAATTGGCAACAGATATTTAAGTTTTAATTTAGGGTTGAAAGCATCTCGAGTTCTTCCCATTATCTCTTACGTATTCCCTTAGCTCGTCGTTTGGCATTAAGAATCGTTTATCTGACGACGACGAAGTGAATGTCTCTTAAAATACCACTACATCAATTAATTTTAAAGTTAAAGAAAAGCAATCTTGTATTTTACATCACTTCTTAGAATACTGCTGTACAAAATAATTCTCAAACAATGCTTTTCGATTTGCGAACTGCCTTAGATGGATATGGATATTAATTAAATCCGTCTAATTTGCAAGTTATAAAGATTACTTAGTCGTGGAACACTTCCCACCACTCAATATACAGTAGAGTCCCGATTATCCGAGTTAATGCGGACCAAGACTAACTCGGATAACCGAAAAACTCGTTTAAACCGAAAATTATAAATAAAATAAATCGTCTAGGTTTAAATGTATATTTTAACAAATACAAAAGTTATACAGATACACCACATACAATTCATATTGAAAGAGTTCTTTTATAAAAAAGTCCTTAATTGTTTTTTGTTTTACATTACTTTGGCGTTTTTCTGCAGCAATGTACCGCTATTTTTTTAAGGATTGTGGGTGTCGAAACCATTCCCCGATTCCAGGCAGGGGGTCATATAACTAGATAAATGAAGATTAATTTGCGAAAAAAAAATCCTAGAAATATTTGATAGCTCGGTTAAAGCGGAAACTTGGATAATCGGGCTCGGATAATCGGTTTTTTTTTGCATAAACAAAATTGAAAGTTCATGAATTCCCAAAATTTGTTGAGCACGTTTGTGATTTTTTTTTTGTTTTTTTTTTTAAAGAGCAAAACAATTCTAATTTAGTTAGTCAAATTTAAGAAAATGACCAGACTAACTTCATTGGTTCAATTGTTCACTGAGTTTTTTTTTCACTATTTGTTTCTTTTTTCATTAACAAGCGAAGTTAATGAAAAACTACGTTATACACAATGCAGCATATCGTTAATGTGTTAAAATCTAAACCTTATTCAACACCGGACTGGTAACGCAACATGTTCCACGAAATTTGGCTTTTCAGCAGAGCACGCGGATCATACGAAGAAATCTTCGCTGATCCACACGATATTGCTATTATCGGCGATTGCTCTGATGTCTTCGTCGTCTCAATATAATGTTGGCTTCGTCTCTGAATGGTGTCATTAGTGGAAGCCTCAATGGCTATCCACTCGCCCTATAAGAAACAGTCTCTTTCACACTCACCTTCAAACGAAAGGGGAGAAGGATTAATAAGGTAATGTTTCCGCTTCTCATTTACTTTTTCACCAATTAGGAAGCAATGCGGTAACTCTACCCTTGATTATTTGTTAAAAAGAATCGACCGTTCTTTTCACGTAAGGATCATCTTGGGATTCATTGGCGGGAAAAATAGCACTGGGAAACAAGAACTTTTAACAGGTAACTGATCTAATTTGCGTCTTCAGTTAACAACTTATTTCAGAAAGCACCTGAACGTACGAAAGAAGGTCCGGCAATATCAATGAAAATTCAGTTTTTATCTCTTTTATTTTTCTTATTACGAAATGGAATACTACCTACAGACTAATTCTCTCTGAGAGAAATTCCAAAATATATTTGTTATTATAGAAATATAAAATTTTACGCAGAGCAGTGGTTCACCTTCAGTGTTTTGGGACTTTTCCTCGGGCATGTTGTTATTTAAAGCTGAATATTCGGAATAATTCAAAAAGCCCAATCAAAAGATAGTAAATATTGATGTAAGTAGCGAGACCTTCTCTCATTGGCTTCTTTAGACTGGTCTAATGCTAATTACCATTGGAGAGTACATTTTTAAAGTAGTTTACAGTCTACAATATCAAGATCGAATAAATAAATTCCTATCCGGATGCCGACGACTTATCCAAATAACTAGGCATATACCATCGAACACACCTCGGAATCGTTTTCCAATCGATATGTACCGTAATATATTCAGTTTTGGTCTACAAAAAATTGTTTAAAAAGCAACGGAACATTTTCTACGTAGTGAGCACTATCAAATTATTGTTGCTTTTTTCTTAATGCTGTTGCTCTTCATCAATCAACATCACAATATATACATTGACATCAGAATATATACAAGAAGTGAAAAATAAGAAATAAGAAAGAAAGAACAAGGAAAGATAATTCAGAGCTAAAAATATTGACAACGATTTAAACTTTAGGAAATTTTATTTAATTGTCTGAAGTGAAATTGTACTACTTTTACATTTCTATCTTTTCAATAATCTAATTCAAATTATAATGATAAAACATACTACTTAAATCACGAAAATCACGTACTACTTGATTTTCAATAAAATCTGTTGTAGTGTAAAAAAAAATACATTATCATTCTTTTAAATACACACACACAAAAAACAATGAAGATATAATATTATTGAAGTGCAACTTTAAAATATGTTAAAATAGTCAAAAACTTATTTACAAAAAAAAAATAAAAGAATAGCAATTGGTCGACAATTATTGACAAATACGAAATTAAGAATCAACAAAAATTGACAGTAAATAGGCTTTAGCACAATACAATGACAATGTGAGCCAATTAAGAACTTAAGAAAATAAAAGTATTTGGAAGCTATCAAAAATTAAGAATTATTTAGTAGACACTTAGAAGATAAACAAAGTGGAGAAGTGAAGAATATATGATAGGGAAATCAATTTTTTACGCAAAAAAGTCGTGATATTGAATGCTTATTATTTTAGTCAAGTATTATCGGCCCGGTAGCTCTTCCTATTATGTACTACAATTAATAGGAACTTCAGTTTTGCGGGTCAAATAGTTTTTGAGTTCTTTTTATCACATACGAGAAACTTTAGACCCAATCTTATAATTGCTTGTTAGCCACCGTGCGGAAGTAACTAATTCTTAATACTATTAAGAATGTAACTATTTGAAATTGGTCGCAGTAATTATAAAAATATTTCTTTTCTTCTACACGTATTTATCTTAATAAAGGAATATACGAAAAGTGAAATTTGGACATTAAACAGTAATACTAATAATAATTGAAATGGTTACTTCAATTAGATTAATTCGAATCCGACTCGAGAATACCTCAGAAAAGCAAACAATTTTCTGAATGGGAGCCTGCACTTGAGCCCGGGCGATGCCTTCCAATAATTCTTCATTTTTCTTTTTTTTCTTTCCTACTGCCGATTCACTGGGCTGCGCGTTCAATTAATTAGAGTGCATAATAAATGAATTTTAATTATTGCCGTCACAACTCTACCAGGTGCGTTCCACTAATTTGGAAGCAATGGGCGAATGGCCTACAGCACCCAACCAGAAAAAGAAAAAAAAGGTGGCGTTGAGGGTGGTGTGTGGGAAGATGGTAAAACGCAATCAAAGGAATTGACAAGACAACGAAAAGCCATCGTTAAAAGCCTCAGTTCAAAGAAACAGACGCTATTTCAGGACACGACCGCTACTGGCCGATAACAAGGCGCAATGACAGAAGAAACAAACCTCAATAGTCAAATGATTTAATGTATTATATCGACATACATTTCCCATTCTGTAACTGTACAGAAATAATTGTTTCTTCAATTTATAGTGTATATTTGACGGTTATTTGACGGTTAACTATGTCTTTCCCATAATTTCCATTTTTAGAATTCCCTGCTTAGTGTATTTGCGGTCAAACTATGGCTGAATACGATAAAAATCGAATGCTAGTCACTATCTTGGATAGCATGCTTCTATCTTCTAGCAAGTGGACGATAGCGTTTACTACCCCGCATAGTTGTTCAACAGATTATCGGAGTATTGCTTTGTTTCGTTGTGGTCCTGTGCTATTGCGTAACGTTGGAACATTTTCCACTTCAGATTAGTGCTGTCACCACAAAATTTCAGTTTCACTAATTGTAATATTTGTTTTTATAAATAAAAAAAATATTTTAATAAGTGTTTAGAGATATACAAACCAAAAAAAAAAAAAAAGACAGTTTTTATTTTTACAGTTTATCACAGAAAACATTAGAACTTGTACTAAAAGTAATTTTAAGACATTTTCAAAAGTTAAAAGTATTCTTGTGTGTAATTAAAAAATAATATTTGAAAAAAAAAAGTAGAAGCCATTTTCTCTGTTCGACTTTGAACTTGCAGAATTGTAGAACGGAATGCTTCTGCCTTTAAAGCTTTTAGATATTATTATGAGCTTTTGCTTTAAGATGACTGTGAACTGACTATATATGTACATTTTCAAAGCACTTTTTTTCGAAAATTAGCTCTTTTAAAAGATCATACTTTTTATGTATCAAAAAACTTTCTTTCCTGATAATATTCAATTGTTTTTGAAATGCAAACAAAGATCTCATACGGAAATATAATCAACGAAGGATACAGACGTGATTTTAGTATTTTTATTCAAGAACAAACACTTCTTATTGCCACCTGAAGTGTATCTTAATGTCTACCACAATAACGTAAACTGTACGCAATAGATCTTATTTATTCATCATAGATGTAATTCATAAAACATGTAAATTTCACTACAGAGAAAGACTAAGATGATGTAAGTATAATCAAAGAAAGGGAAAAAACTAACAGTAAAACAATTCTGTTGAAATTTTGACGCAGAAGACGATTTACAACGAAAGCGAGTTCTCAATCTATGGATTTTAAGGTTTTTTCATCTTTCTCTATATTATATTCGGTGATGCGCTTACTAAAATTAAACCTCACACGAAATTACATTCATATGAAAGCACCAATATGAAACATATAGGGACTATTGAGTTGCATAGTTTATTTACTAGAAAAAAATGATGTCAATCAACGACTGAAATTAACTCTAATAAATGGCTTTTCGACAAGACTTGAAACCTAACAGTCTCTTGGTCAACGGCATAACTCGCGATATTTACATAATTCCAAATGACTTCCGATGATATTTCGTAAATGTCGCAGCCCCTAAAACCCTCGCTACTAAGCGAGATCCATTTAGACAGGTTTCCATCTCCGATCAGAAGACGAATAAACAGAAATAAAAGGCATAAAAAGAAAATCACACAACACGATTAAGTTATCACCAAGACCTATCTCCAGGCTATTTTTTAGAATCTACTTTTCTGTTCAAACAAGAACTAATAAAATTTAACACTGAGGAAGATTTCCCTTGTCTATTGCACCTACCTACTTAAGCTTCCTTTTTTCCGCTTTTCCGAAAAATGCCTTGCCCGAGACGAAATCAAATTCCATTGACGTCATATTGAAAGAGCAACACGAGATCCTTCAATTTGATTTTTTGATTTAATTGTGCTTCGGTCTCATTCGATAACAGCAAATGGAAATAAAAATTCCGCCAGGGAACATGGCAACAAAAGGCCTTAAAACATTGAAAGGCCAGATAAAGTGCGATACCTTCTTTCCACCATTTTTACAGACGGGATCAATAAAGAATGTCGTTTTGTTCAAAATCGTCTTCAGCACAAACGTCATAATTTCTACGCTGATTCTTTATCTTTAGTGTAAAACTCAGTGATCAGTGATCCAAAGGTTTTATCTTTTGTCTTTATATCACGCCGAAGAATTTGGAACAGTGAAAAAGATTTTTGTGAAAAACAATTGAATAGAATAGTGGTATCACACCATTATGGTTGTGGGTGGAAATATTCTCGTAAAATAATTTTAAACGAAGCGACTTCGTCTGAGCAACGATTTGTGTACTGCAAATAATTTTCAATACATCGGACTGGACTTAGTATTCGACTTCAAAAAGATCTCCACTAAGACATGAACACCCTTGGGAGTAAAGAGAATAAAAGGACCCGAAGTGGAGGTAGGAAGGATGCCCGCCCCTCTTAACTCAGGAACAAAATCCGGTTCTATTTCACAAAGGGTTGCTGATCTCTTGAATGAAATAACCTAGTAAGAATCTGAGCCTCTGCCGCCTCCACAAGATCAAACATGGTTCCTCCAGTTCGTAGTGAAGCACCTACACTTCTTTAGCTAACTGGTCCACTTGAAAAGATAACGGGGATAAAGGGGAAGAGGAACTTCGCTGTTCTTCTGATCTTTACAAGACTGGTAAGTCGTAGTAAAATCCTTGTTTTCTCAAGTTTGATTTCGAACAGGTCTCCTGAAGTGTCTTTTATTAGGATTAGGCGAACGTCAAAGAACAGGTCACTTCGTAACTGTTTGAATGACTCGCTACTATTTTAAACTTTCTGAACACAGCCCTTGCGATTTCAGAATTGGCAATTTCAAAATGAATTTCATTTCAGGTTTAATCAAATAACTAACATTTTGTAGGGACACGATATTAGACAGGACGACTCCGAGTTTTCCAATATTTTGCATTTCCAAGATTACTCATGTCAGAAGCATCAATCGGTCATAAATTTTTTTTTTTTTTTCCCTTGTCATGATCCATATTTCACTTCTGCTGGGCAGTGTAGCTCATAGTTGACACAAATTACAAGTATGTGTCACTTCTCGTTGAAATTAATATCACAATTATTCTAATGTTTCTTAACGGAAAAAAATAATTTTACTTTAAAAAAATTAGATTAAGTTAGTTTAACGTGCTCTATTTCCTATTTATAAATATCAGTGAAAATACAAGTGAGAACCTTTAAAAAAGCACTATTTTACAAAACTAAAAGTATATACAATAAAATAAAATAAGTACATATTTACAGTAAAAGTCTGCGTTCAGGAAGCTTTTCGGACATTTTTGCAATGGTCATATTAAGAGTGCTTTTATAATTTGTAATACATCACTTCAATTTTCCGAATAACAAAGTTTACTAACAACAACACAATTTTTAAATTTTTATTAATGATAAAAAAAAATAAGTCAGTCAATAATGTGTCACGTTATTTAATACTGAATGTTAATACTTGAGTATTAAATACTCGCTTGAGAATACCGTCTCTCGACGGAGAAACTAGTTGCTATATATTGATTTATTTTAGCTATATATTTTTTTTCGCATTTAAACTGGTGTATGGCTTTATTTTTGATGATAACTTAATACTTGAATTTAAAACTTATTTTGAAGTAATATATTGAATTTATAAATACATACTGAATTTATAATATAATGTACTTAAAACTTATTTTGTCTGCTTATCTTTAGCTTTGAATCTTTTCGAACAAATTTACTTTATAATAATCCACTGACTTTTCATAAGAAAGGCTCCACAACCCAAGATAACATTTATTTGTTTGTTAAAATCACTGAGTAATTAAATCAATGTTTAATTAAGAAAACTTCCTTCTCCTCATTTACCTACAAATATCTAAGAAACGGACCTTCTCAGAATTACAACAACCAACCAGAAACATGTGCTACCGTACGTTAATCTTTTTGTTTAGGCAATTTTTGAATTGAAAAGAAGCTTCGAAAGGCGACAATATAAAAGCGACATACAATAAATATTAGACTATGCAATACTTAACATTTAATCAGTAAACACTATTTCTAAGCTACGTGATTTTAAAAAGAAACAAAAAAATTACGCCAAATCTTTCGAATTCCTTCTTTTCTTGGAGGGGGAAGAAAAGAAAAGTAATAGTGGGAGCTACTATCTGCGCAGCGCTACACGCTTGGCAATTGTTTTGTTCGGGCAGCAAATGAATAATAAAAGAAATCAAAGTCACATTAGGCCTAAGCGAAGACCGTGATTCGCAGCAGCAGCAGCCGAGCGAGTGGCTTCCAGAACGCAGTGTTTGTGCGAATTGAAGAAAAACAGAAAGCTCAAATGGGAAGACAGGTCGTCGTTCGCATTTAGCAGCCGCGTAGTCTAAAAACGGGTAATAGTTTACAAGTGTGAGATGATCCGGAGGCCAGAATTAGTCGCAGGCAGAAGATTCTGCGGCTATTTCGGGTTGAGATTAAGTTTACGAGTGCGAAGAACTTCGTGCACAAGGATTTTTACAGGAGGCAAAAAAGAAACAGCGAAGTGGTGATTCCCGATTGCGGTTTTTGAAAGAGAGGGAGAAGGAATGGATGAAAGAAAACCTTTTAGATATAGAAAGAAATGAGACCAAAAGAAAATACTTTAAAAATGGGAAGGTTGCTGAAAAATCTTGGCTTTGTTACACAATTAGAAATTCCAATACTTCTGAAACCATAAGATTCATTATTAACTCACGAAGAACAGCTATAAATAAAAATAACAATGGATAACGGAAAGTTAATTACAAAAACTTGAAATAAAAATGCTAAATTCACCAATTTACATTTGCTTTTATTATCTTGTAATAAGAACATTTGATATTGTCTCAAATTGAATTTGAGGAAGTGGAGATCTTGAAATCTTAATCTTTATTGATACACAACTTATTATTATGGACAGACAGAGTTAGTCTATGGATCTTAAAAACAAAAGTCAACAAACAAGTAGAGCGATATGGGTCTCTTCGTGGTCAAGTTAGTAACGGCTACTTTTTCTGTAAAACATGTTAATATTTCGGAAATTGAATTTCTTTTAAAAACTATTTCCTTCAAATGTAAATAGTCCATTATTAAAAATTCTGATTAAAATCCATACATTACAACTGGAGTCAAAATATTTTTCTCGATGAAATAAACGGATTCCAGACATGGAACTCTGATAAACAACATTTAACATCACGGTTTCGAAATTTATTCATTATTTACCTCATTTAATTTTGACAATTTATCGCATTCTTAAATTTAAGGCTTTCAATTAAAGTTTTCTCGTTTCTGCTAAACGCATTGAAGCTGTATAAGCAGTAGTAAACCTGGCAATTCTTTTCTTTTGACGAAATGCTTGGAAAGGAGACGAATTTTACATATTCCTTTCTCTTTTTGTTTGTTGACACAAGAGTCCATCCAATGTCTTTGGGGTCAGTGGTGCGCTGCCTCTTGGCACGTTTGCGTTTGGGTCTCGTGGATGAACCTGTTAGTCTAACCGTGTGTTGAAAGGTAATACATCTAAAACAGGAGAATCCAACTTCAAGAAATCAAGAAATTCGACTTAAATTCGAAATCAGACAAAGCTTCAAAAATTAATTGCACCGGTTATATATATATATATTTATCAGGACAAACTTTAATCAATATTGTAACAACACTGAATGATAAATGTTTAATCTTTTTTTTTTTATTTAGCCCAACTGAGAATTTAAATTTAAATATATCATTTGTAACATCAAGCTCAGAAGGCTTTAAAAGAAACTGAATTAGTTATTGATATGTATGCTTATTTTACAGTTTATGACATTTTGATATAAAATGAGGCTTACAACTCACACTGACACTTCCAAAGTTCAATCCTAAGAGTTTTCGAAATTACAAACAAAGAAACGCTTCTACTACAAACACGAGGAGATAGTAAAATCAAAAAATATCTAGGAAATATTTCCTTTTGAATAACCGAAATTAGGGATAAAACTTACGGATAGAAATTAGGGATAAAGCTAAAAACATTATAAATTCAAAAAAAAAATAAAAAAAATCTCACAATGCTGATAGGTCGTAATTTAGATTTTGTTTCTTTCCACTAAGAGTTTCTGAGCAATGGCAGGTATTTTCCGTGATTCCATATTCAAAAGGAATTTTTGAAAATCTTTTTCAAAGTCAAGAAATCCAACAGGATATTTTAATTTCCATAAATTTGCTTGTACAACGGAAAAACCAGTGATTTCTCTTTAATATACTTTCATTTATTTCATCGTAAAATGAAGATATTTTAATGTATTCATTCATTAATGTACTCGATTCCTTCATTATTCTTTGGGAAAAAGAAATTAAACTTCGTACGAAAAACGAAACGAAAACAACTGGACTAGTTTCTTCAGGTGTAAATAAATGCACTGGAATTATCAACGAGAAAAATCTGTTCGCTTCGGAATTCTTCCGCTTTTTGAGTCTTTCTTGAGAATTGCTCGGTGTAAGAGTTCAATGCCAAATGATGATTACGCATTCTGGTCGAGTCCCGTAAGGATATCATCATTATCATCATCTATTCCTTGAAGGGCCCACCTGTCTCCAACACTCACACAAGTCAGAATTAAGATGCACTGCATTGCCTATCAATCAAATAAGAGTCTTCAGGGATTCTAACCGATCGGAAAAGAGAAAAAAACAGAATCTAGACACAGACGATCAACACCAGCAAACTAATGATTGTAGTCTAAATTACTAGAAAATTCAAATTTAAACAGCAACGTTTAACTACATTGGCGGATTTTTCTTCTTCTTACTTCTTTTTCCTTTTCAATATGGAAAGCTTACATGTAACTCTACATGAGAGATGTTTGTACATGAAGTACATCTTACAGTCGAGTAAACTTCGAATACGTGTCGGGTTTCTATTATTGTATCACTTCTTACGGATCCAAAGTAAAATTTCAAATTTATAATAGGAAGTAATCAAAAGTTCTAAATAACTCAGCAAACAATCTAAGGAAATATAGTTAAACCTCTCAAAGTAAGAAAATTCAGTATTAATATCAAATTAGAAAAATTTGTTTACATGTATCTTTGTTAACTTGTAAATTGCTATAATATTAATATTCCGTTCTTTTATGTAGTTTCTTCGTTATTCTTTCGGAGAATAAACGTAATGTATATAGTTATTAATAGAAATTCTATATTATAACGTGGATCTTAATATCAATAAATACCTGTGACTTTTTTTCTTACGGTTTACACAAATCCTAATGAAAAATTCCTTTGAAGAATCTGATGAATAACAAAGGTAGAATGAGCGAAATAAACTCTCTAGAAGATATTATACGCTTTCTATTTCCTTCCACTTGTTCACCCATTTTTCAGAAGTATTTTCTTTCAATATTTTCTTTTGTATTTGTATTGTATTTCTCATAGAATTTTATCCGTCCTTCCTTTTATAACAATTGTTTTCATCCACATCAGTATTCATCTTTGTTTTAACTTCATCTTATCTTTCATTGTTATTTCAGTTCAGTTTGAAAAACTTTATTCCTGCACGTTCACAATTTAAATACATTATACACTATTAATTTATTATATTTCTTTAACTCCACAAAATCTTCTTTACTTACACAATATAAATAAATTTAATAATATTACTTTATTCATGAGGAATTTGTTTACATTAAACACAGATTCCTTTGATAGTGGCGCGACTTTTTACTGAATTAGACAATTCTATTTTATTAATTTGGAGTCCCCAGTACCTTTACCTCCGTTACGGCGGCTGTTTTATATTCGGGGGCAACTTGTTACGAAAAGCGCGAAACAGCTGTCCCAGAACTGGTATCTAGAAACTATTCAAGCCATTTACATTAAAAATAGTATCTGTAATAGCTGCCGATCGTAAATAATCTGAATTCTATACCGAAGTTAAGTGTACTGTTAATTGTTTAGCTCAAAATGTGAAACCAACATCTTAGCTCTGCAAAGGCTACATCACATTATTGTCTGAGTTACTTTGCAATTACTTTTAGAAACGATTAATTTCATTTTCAATCTTAACCCCCCCCCTTTTTTTCCCCCAATAAATACCAAAGGGAATTATTTTTTTGGGCGGTTAGTTTACGGTTTGTTTAATGTAAGGTCTAAGCTTAACTAGCTAAATTCAAAAATAATCAACAAGTCAAACTATAACCATTTCATTTTTTTTATTGGTTTATGGAATTATTCAACTACTAAAATACTATTTCAGTTATTCGCATTTGAACTAATCCAATAAGGAACAATTATCATTTTCATTATTATTTTAAAGGAAAAATTGATTGAATAGGGAATGACAACCAAGATCGCCAGACTTCAAGCTCGCAACTTACGAATAAGACATTTCCCCCTATCTTAATTTCCGAAAATTGTCAACTGTTGCTTGACTGTGAACGAATTCGATAACTTATTTTCGTAAATTCATAAATGATCTATACACAACAAAGATCAGGTAGGCCTACAACTTAACAAAAATCTGATTATTCGATTTAAATCAATCTAACAAATATTCTCTAAATAAAATATAGTAGCGACTAATAATTAGAATGCAGAAGATCTACACTGAATTGGTTTAAAAGAAACAAAACAAACTAATTTTATTTTTCTTAATAATATACCGGTATCTTATTAATCAGTAAAAAGAATAAAAGTCTATTTTTTTTTCTTCTGTTTAATTTATGTTACAAATTCAAATAATAAACGTAATGATAGTGCCCTTCAGTTACTCACCAGTTGATGGTAACAGATTTTATTTCACTTTCGATTTTCTATTTTAGGCTTCTATATATGAGTAGCTCATAGCAGGAGAAGCCTTATATCCCCTCTCTATCTGTGCGTCCGTTGCGAGAAGTTCATTGATTGATCTATTTTTATTTATAATGGGATCTCCCAAATATGGTGAGCTTCATTTTTTCCTATGGAGTTTTGAAGTTTTAAAGTTTCCTAGATTTTAACGTTCGCTCTGTATAGAAGCATTATGCGATCGCTACTAGGATTACTACTCCGACTCTGTTTTTATTACTTCTCTCTCTTCCTACATAGTGTCCTGTTATTCTCAGGACTTGCATTCGAAATGAAATTTCTCTACAATTTTATAAAAGACCAAATTTATAATTAATTTTTGCGGAGTTTTGAAATATTTAGTTATGCAATAAAATAGCACGACTAAATTTTATTGTTAATTTTTTTAATAGTTGTTTTTACCGCTAAAAGATCGAAATTGAAAATGTATAGGCTGCCAAAAGTAAGGCACCTGACGAACGCGTCGCTATAAACTGCCATTTCAGAAAATGAAAGTAAAAGTTTAAGTTCGTTTGCATTTCTCACCTCAAGAGGGCGACCTGGTCGTCTTTCGTTTACTGAAGATCTCAGAAACACATGACCCAAACGGCGGAAAAAAAAAAAAGAACGGAGCGGCTGACCTAGTTGGACGGAATACAGCAAAAGTGCATGCCAAATTTGGGAGGTGATCGCTTCCGGCATCTTTGTAACAACAGAATTACGAACTTGATCGAAAAGACATTTGATTGGGCCTAATTTGAAGTTATCCTAGAACCAACAGAAGGTGAAACGCAAAAGAATTTCGGTAATAAAGTCACAATTTTTTTTTACTAATTTAGCATCTCGGAACTACTTACAAGGTGTCCTTATTTCTGAAGCTATTTTATTTGATTTAATTTAAGAGCACAAATTAAAGTTTATTCGATTGTCACCAGATAGTAATAATTGCATTTAATCTATTGGCTCATAAAAAAGCTACGATATATTTTTTTTTTTTTTCTTTTCATTCCCGTAAATTTCTATAAATTCATCTACGAATTGTCGAGATAAGGATCTACCCTTATTAAACGAAAGAACATACATATTTCTCAATCGATAGCAAGGATACACCCTAAAAATACAGGATATATCTCCGCAAAGCCAAATTCTGAATAATAGTGTTAGTACCCTAAGAGTAATTAACCTAATCTTAACTTTGAACTGCTAACTTAATACATGAAAATTACTACTTAAAAGAGTTATTCCGATTCAGACAATAAAAAAGTTTTATCTTGTACAGTATGCCATAGTGACAAATTTAGAACTTATACCTTGTACTGAAAACTTAAGACTTTTCGACTGTCAGTCGACGCCATCTTATTACTTCCAGTGATTCATAACATTTGGAACATGCGCTATTAAACAATATAGCTACAATATACATACACCAGACTCTTGTTAATCCGGCCATTCCTTGCACAGAGGAGTGCCAGAGCAGCGAGAGTGCCGGAGTACTGAGAGAGCATCAATTTCGTTTAATTCTTCATTAAATATAATGATACAAGTTTATTGTAGTGTAAACATACAGTGAAAGACAAGCATATAACTAGACCGTTTTGAAAAAGAGACCGGTCCATCAGCATTGTACACTTCAATAGGAGTTAATTCCTTTACCATCTTCTTCAACATCTCGTGACTTCCCAAGGACGCTTAACCCCTTCCTCTTTTACGCTGAGGCTACAGTCGGAGGCTGATTAACAAGAGTCTACTGTACATATGCTTATACAGTTTATTATCCGATCAGCAATGCCGTAACTTCAGAAATGATCTATGAAAAGCCATTCAATATGCAAGGCGAAATTAAGAATAATCATTTGCAATTCTGCGGTTTCCTAATACTGAATTTTGACATTTGTTATTATTAATATTATTGTTATTCCTTCCGAAGGTTAAAACTGGATCGATATTAAAGAACCAAGGTTAAAAATCAATGCACTAAGAAACGGTGCATTTTAACAAGAAATATTATCTTGATCGAGATAAAATTACAGGAAATAGAATTTTAGCATTTTTTTTTTTTACACCATGATCCAAAAAAATAGATTCTAGTCGTTGAAAGGGAGGTTGTTTTTTTTTCCCCTCCATTATAAATTATATTTTGATATTTTCTCATTACACTTTTCTTCTTTATTAACTACTTTATTTCGGAAAACATGTTTTTTAACATGGTTTGGAAAGTCCGTCCATACAATGTTATCTCTAAATACAATGTTATCTCTAAATTTTACATAAATTTTAACCAAATGTTTTGTATGGGATCCCGAGCTACTGAAAAAACGTTGTTTCACAAGATAAGAAATAGTCAAAATAATAAATTTAGAATTCAGTCTTCATCATCATTCATCATTCAGCCTTTATCAGTCCACTGCTGGACGAAGGCCTCCCCCATACATCTCCATCGTTTACGGTCATCAGCTTTACTTCTCCATCTCTTCCCCGCAAACTTCTCCATCTCATCCTTCCATCTGCCCTTTGGTCTTCCTCTCTTCCTTTGACCTGTGGAGGGTTTCCAAAACGTGGTCAGGCTCGTCCAGTTTTCCCTAGTCTTTCTGGCCAGGTGTCCTGCCCACCTCCACTTTGACTTCTTTAGACATATAACTGCGTCCTGTATCTTGGTCTGTTGTCTGATCCATGTGTTTTTCTTCATATCTCTCAATGTTATATTTAACATGTTTCTTTCCATACGTCTCTGAGAAACCCTAATCTTATTTTCTTGGCTTTTAGTCGTTGTCCATGTTTCCCCGGCATATGTTAATACAGGTAGGACACACTGGTTGTAGGCTTGTCTTTTTAGGCTTATAGGTATGTCTGCTACCCCCCCCAAACAAGAATTCAGTCTTAAAATTATTAAAAAAAAACAAAAAACCAAACTATACTTTGTCGACCATCGTAGATTATTCACAAAGTTTAAATTGAAATAAACGACACTTCCATAATCACCCTTTACTAAAGGATTAGTGGTAACTAAAAAATTACTAATCTAAGAAATAAGAAATAAAGAGGCTAGAATATTTTTACTTATTGTGGCTATTTAAAATCACAGGAACATAGAAAGAGAAATTAGCACGAATTAATTTAAACTTCCAATTCCAAAGTTATCAAATTCTGATTTTATCGAAAATTTCTTAAAATAATGGATGCCACTCCCCATCTTACTAAAGTCAGATGAGCTTAGAACAAAAAATAATCCCTATTTTATATAAATTTTATAATATTAGTTGAATCTCTTTTTATACCTCATATCGTCAGTTTTTGTTCTTGGATTTATTTAACTAAAAGTAACTATTAGTCCTAACGAGATCTGTATATTAAAAATTCTCATTTCTCACATAGTAAATCTAGAAGACTTCACTGAAGAAGTCTTCATCAAATCTCAGTTTCACTCGAAAATCGACTTTTATACAAAACAAATTTGAAACAATCTTTCGTAACAGGCGAAAAACACACATTTTGCTGTTGGATAACTTTGTTCCTCTGCGTCATCTATGGACGGACTGGGATCGTTATCGAAACAGCGCACCGTGAAGATCTAGTAATGACCCACCAAAGCTAAAGTTGATTAGTGGGAATTTGAGTGGGAGTAGCAGAAGGAGAGAGGGAAAGAAAAAAAAAAAGGTCGATTTGAATAATGGAGCAACGCCAGGCTATGTGGAATAGTTGTGTTTGGGTGGAAGAATACCAGTGCCAAGTAGAAGACAGATCTACAATGAACAGTGTGATTACTGCTGTGAAGGGCGCTCAGTACATTGGATATTCGCTTTCTTCTTTCTTAAGAATCCAACATTTTCTCTGCTTTATTTAGCACGAAAGAGAAAAAAAAAATGCGAAAATCCGAAAATAGTCGGAGGTCTACAAAAATAAATTACTGAAGAAAAAATGAAAACAGCAGCTGCAATACTTACGTTCAGGGATGAAATATTTACATTACAAGATTAATCCATTCTCTCAAATAGTATATTCGAACCTATTCTAAAATCCTTGGAATCTGTGATTTTGGCAGAAATAATTATAGTTAAGTGGTCTTCATCTTTCAGAATGAATTATTTTAATTATTTCTTTTCCCCTTTCGAGGGTCTGATAGAAATGACCGTCTAAGCACAGTATTGTGGAGTTCCGGTCCAGCGGGCTTCCAATTCGATCCTACGACCATTCCACCCTTGCACATTACTAATAACCTTTATTACGCAAGAAGGGAATTAAAAAAGGGAAATGTTTAAAAAAATATTAAAATAAAAATCCCAAATTTAATTCGATAAGGCTTTTCCACGGACATTCGATTTTTCATGGATTCAACTATTTAATACCTCTAAACACTTTGAGCTGTTCAGAATATAAAAGAGATTTCTGTGAATATTGATATACGTGTAATGAGTTGTGCCATTACATTTAATGATGATTCTGACTCTTTACACCAAACGACGGCTAATTAACTGAAAACCTGAAAATTCCAGGAAACAATTCACTGCCTGTTTGAATAGCACGCTGGGTCTATAACATGAGCTGAATGAAAAGTTGCCACTTCAACTACAATTTTCTTGGTTTTTAAAATACAATTAAATGAATGTGAGTACAATAGTTTTCCAGGATGTCAGAAACAGTGAAAATGATGATTCAAAGAATACTAGGCTACCTATGGCTTCCTAGTGCAATAAGTAGAGTTGAAAACAAAATATAAAATAAAGCCTCCCTCCCCAGATGATTCCTCCCCCTTAATACCTATAAGGGAACTAGGCATGTCAGCTTTTCTAAAAATCTACATAAATTTGCAAAAAGCTTTAAAAAAAAAGAAAGATTATTTCTTCAATTGACGGTTTTTTTGACTGGTCTTTTTAACCAAATCAAAAGGATCTTTCTTGTAACTTTCTTGTACTTTGGTACACTTAACTCTAAGATTTCAGTTTTCTACGTTTCATAGTTTCTGAGTTATCACGATCACTGTCCTTAGATAAACTGCAATACTCTGCTAGCCACCACACTTATGTAAACAGATATTACGTTGCCCGGGATCCAAGTTTAGATGCTTACAGTTAACTAAATATTGACAACTTTATTGCGGCTTCCTTGAAACTGTTTCGTTTCTTTTTTTTTTTTTGCCAAGAGAAGAATACGCTACAACTTAACGTTGCAATTTTAACCCGATGGATTCAAGAATGGCCTGAACTAGTAAGGAATACGTAACTAGTAATAATTAAGATATTTTTCTTAAAAGCTGTCAGTGTTCGATGGCTCAAGTGTTATTTTCATTTTTTGTTTTCTTATGGTTTCTGTCGAGGAATCATTTTCAGATTCAAAACTACTAACATACAAAGACTTCAGAAGTAACTTCTCAGAATTAAAGCAGACTTATTAAATACCCCATGAATGAGTCTCTAATAGCATTGGCTAATCAAAGCTAAATTGCCAAGTTACTGAAGAACAAAGCTCCATTATCATTCTTCAATTAAAAGGTCATTTAAGGATAAAATTAATCAATACCAACTGCATACCTTAACTTTTCAATCAACCTGGCTGCACTCATGCACGTAAAAGGTATATTATACTAGTGATTACTTAAAACAGTGGTCTTAAATTCGAAGTCAGCCATATACTTAGTAATTCCTTAGGAGGAGACTGGAGGAGAAAGAACAAACCAAATTCAGACCATATCAGAGATTGAATCAACTTCCGCTATAAAGCCCACATTAAATATTTTTTTTTAACTTTATTACTTAAAAAAAATTATTTATATGCCGTTATTTCAACTATTACGTGGGTTTCTAATTTTAATTGGTTTGTTTGCGATGAGACCGAAGTATCTCGTCTGAAGCATGAAGTGAGTTTGAGATTCCGGAAAGAACTAACTGAAAATCAGAAATAAAACAGCAACAGTAAAATAAAATAGAATTCGTTGTAAAACGGTATATTCTGAGAAATCACAATACAATTAATTACGTACAATTCACATTCAAATAAAAGTCATCTGATCTCACTCGTGTAATTGTCATCTGTTTGTCTTTGAAGTATTTTAAACCAAAACAATTGACGATAACACTCTCATTCCAATTGCATTTAGATTTTTAATTTCAGTATTTAGTCAACGATTCCTCTCAGGCAAACCGAATACGTCACAATTAACTGGAAAATCTAATATTTCCACATAGCTTTCTTATTTTAGGAAAATGTTTCCTTTTTCAATTGGATATGGGTATTAAGATTAATACAACGTAATTTTTATGCAGTATTTGGCATTATCAGTTTTTAAAACATGAAAGGAACAAGACATCTCAGATGCAAAGATATTAAATAATTAAAAATTAATTCATGGCCACCTTCTCTATCAGTCTCAAAATAATTTTACAAAGAGCCTTCTTACACTATTCTTGTTATTAGTAAATTTTTGGGGGATTCCAATGATTTAAATCATTAACTATTAGAATCGCTTTCACATTAGATATTCCCTTTAATGCAAGAACCGAAGTGAACTCTTCTTTCCATTCCGAAGCAGAATTTTGTATAATATGGAATCGTTATCTTCGTAGAAGAGCAACATCAAATGCCACATAGGTTTAAATCGCAGAGATCACCAACGATTGAAAGGCCACGGCACCCTAGGAGCCACATATTTCGCATGACGGACACTACTATTTTTGAATCCCCTGTGGTGTTGGCATCAGTCCAGTCCTTCCTCGGTGGAATGTCCTCAGTCCTTCCAAATCGACCTTTAAGATTACTTCCGGTAGACGAATGCACACCCCGGATATTACTTTGCTTTCCGGAAGTTGATGAATATAAATGGGAAAAGAAGTTCGCCTGCTCATTTCTCGACTTCTGTAGTTGAATTAATAATAAGTTGATTTTCATTATGGAATCTAAAATGTAACTATTCAAACGGAAATTATTCTTCTGTTGTCGTTGGCAAGATAGTGGTGTCAATCCTCTTAACTACTTGTTTTCCAAGAAAAACTATAAATAAACATAGTTTTGCAATATCTTCCTGTTATCTAAAGTCTTGGGAAACAGCTTAAAACGATAAAAAAAAATTGCTAGAACTAAGATATATAATTTTGTTTTAAATTCTAATGCACGATCTACACCAAACGCTATGCAAGAAATTCTGTAATTCTCAAATGTAGTCAAATGAATTCCCACTTTTTGTTTTGTTTCTTTGTTTTTTTATTATTAGAAGCAGAACGAATCCCATAAGGATTCACCTTCCAAAAATATTTTAATTTTTCAAATTTTTCCTTTCAAAGAGGAAAGGACGGTGAGAAGATAGGCTGATCTTATTGGAATTATTGTTTAACTTGTTTTTTTATCCAGTATTCAGATCTCTTTCGCCCGAATGAAGGTCAAACCTTCCAGTAATAGTTTAAAGTAATTTAACAATACTCTTAATTTTCTCTTGAACATCACCCTCAAACTTCACAACTGTCTTTTCTTTAAGACACCTCTGAAATTAATCTATACAGACCATCCAAAGGGATTCGTGACCCCAGTGGCCTATAATTCATCTAAGAAGTTACAGAATTAGGAAAATATGTTGGCCTACAGAAAAATTAAGCATATAGTGACTTTCTCACAAAACTTACTTCTTTCTACAACATCTTACAATTACTTTAAGATAAAATAATTTCGCCAGGACAACAAAGTATTTCAACATATATTTTAGAAAATGAATCTACTGGTCGTTCTGCGATACACATCGAAACTACAAATAGTTTTTAAGATACTTCTGTGTTAACATCATAGACTAACAACACGTCAGGGCAATTTGTTTCAGGGCAATTTGAGATCTGCGTTATTTCCATCGCCAATTTCCCTGTTTTTGCAAATTTGATTCTCTCTCCTTCCTCCCATCGGGCAACATTAGATTATTATTTCTTAGATGACTAACTTAGGTAAAAGCCAAGTCATTAAAATTGAAATATTCCATGGAATTCTAACAAAAAATCTACTCCAAGGAATGATTTTTGTTAGAAAACAAAAACAAAAAAGCATTGCTTTGCTTCAGTGTTTTAATTTAGAAAAAATTAAAATTAAAAGAGAATTAAACATTTGTTTGTTTGTTTTTCAGTGTGTGTGTATGTGTGTGTCAGAAAACCTATTATCGTAACTTTTAATTGCCGAAGATAACTGTATAGAAGGAAACGAATAAAACAATAATATATTTTATACTACAGTCCTTCATATAAACAAAACATACGAATATACGGTATATTTTAATTCATTATAACAATAAAGGAAAGTGTTTCTATTTAAGAATTATAATATCTTTAAATATTTTTGAATTTTTAGTTGAACTTGACCATTTCGAAGTTACTTTGACGAGACTTGAACAATCTTCTTTTAATTTCCCATGTTTTTGTTACTTTGCGTAATCCTATGCTAATACTGTTGATCCTTACGCCCGTCCAAATCTGCCAAGTGAAAATCTCAATTTTTATGCGAAAACACGAGAACAAACAAAAGTCCGTTAGAGCTTCCCCGTTGGTATAATTTTATTTGTTAATAATTAGAAGCTGAGTGGTTTCACCTCTCTTACATCCGCCTCCCTTTAAGAAACACTGAACTCTTCTATTAATTAGTGGGAGAAAAAAAAGTAAAGTCTGCTTCTACATTTATACAAATGCAACCGAGATAAACACAAGACATTAACTTATCACTCTTATCTCGTTCAAAGCCGCTGAGAGATAACGAAATCGCACTCATAATCTGCTTGGATTTCGTCCACCCACACACAGCTAATATTTAAACTAAGTGGAACACGGAATGTCACTTTAATCGGCCACAACAAAATAAAATCTAAAGAGAAATAAAAATGCTCCAAGCGCTGTTAACAGAACTAGAGGTCAAATTTTGAAGACAGGTATTCTATTAATAATCTACTTTACTTGTTTTGATTTATTACAAATCAACAGGATTCATTTAAAAGCATTTGGGAAGTTAATCGGTTTAAAACAAATGAAAAGATTTACATTAGGTAATGTTCTTTTTAGGCTTCTGAAAGACGCCTTATATCCCCGGTTTGTTTGTTTGTCTGTCTGTCTGTCTGTGGACACACATCCCTCAATGTTTCTGTTAGCTCAGTTGGTTAGAGCGTCGTGCTAATAAAGCGAAGGTCGTGGATTCGATCCCCTCATGGGCCATTCTTATTCTTCAATTTTTTCTCCCCATTTTAAATCTTTTCACAGTTTCTTAACTTCAGTTTTTTTTTTTTAAATCATTATTAGGAATTCAGTGTATTAACAAGGTTTGAGTTAAGAATGACGATTATTCCATGTAAATAGGGTGAGTAAGATAGCATGGGTCGCAAAGAGACTCGAGCTCGCATTTTCTAGATCACCCCGGCGCAATCTATTCTAAAGTAAAGGTGACTCAGAATCCGTTGCGAAGCACTGTGATTGGTTTACTAATCGCTATCCTACCTTGTTTTTTTTTTTTTAATCCTCATATTTTTATTTATAAATTATAATTCTTATGGAAAAGCAGTTTTTTTTTTTTCTTCTCCCGTATCATAAGGTTTTAGAAACTAAATACAAAAATAAATAAATAAATAAATAAATAAATAAATAAAATAAAAATAAAAGCAGTATTTTAAGGAAAGTGGATTTTAATTTCTTTTCGGAATGTCTTGTTGAATCATTTTGTTTTAGTTTAGGTGTCTTCCTTTTTCCGTGGTCAAGATTCGGGAAGGTAAGATATATATTTTCCCGCCTGTTGTTCAACCGAAGACGAGGGAGATATGGGAACAAGTGTCCACTTCGTTTATACCTCTCGGATAAAAGTCGAACACCAGAAGACAAGAGGCGGCTTTTGCGAGGAATATTATAAGGCTCATTAAACCGCCATCGTGGAATAAAGGCTCGATCGTAGGAGGGAAAAAAAAATAACAGGGGAATCTATTTTTGCAGAAGGGAGAAAAAGACTCCTGCAGCGGCGAAGAGATAAGACGAAGCCGCTCAGGTTTCTTAATTTCAGGGAGTCACTGCGTGGGTGCTTGGGAAGACGAAATCCAAAGGAAATATCCCCACCAATCACGGAATATTATTGACCGTGGGCAACGGCCTGATTTCTTATTCTGAAAAGAAACTAATGTATTTCAGCAGATTTTTATTAACTTCAGGAACAGGAAATGCTTCAAAGATCAATAAATATAAGTTCCTTGGTATATTGACTTTCTTATGTTATTTTCCATTTATCGTGAGTGTCTTGATTAACACACACATAAGAAAATGTTGCGCGGACACATAGATGAAGAGTAGCAGATCGATTAACACATCGCGAAATTTCGCCGAATTTTGAAAATGAAAGTTTGTTTTCATCTCACATCACTCGCAAGCGAATTGGGGGCAGTATGATATACATTTTCAGTTTGGGAGCGTTGGGAGACATCGATTTTACATTGGGCTACTCCAACAAGACATCAAAAAAACACCAATGGCTACAGAGCTCTCCCATTGATGCTACTCTGAACAGTCTACCAGCATAAACTTACTTACAGTCTGTCTTAGGACGATGTATTCAGGCATCTACTCTTTAATATATTACAGCAAAAGGTCATGAAATTATCCATTAGTCTCAAGTTCAATTTTAACAGCACTTGTTTTGTTTATATTCTCTCTCTCTCTCTCTCTCTGGTGTAACTGTCTTTCTGACAGGTTTCAATTGGACGCTCTCCATTTTCTTCTATCCTGTGCATCTTTCTTTAATTGTTCATACTTTCTTCCTCTTTTAACATCATCCAGCATTAAAAAAAAAATCGTCAGTATCACTAAAGACTATCGAGAGATACAAATAATTCCTCAAATCTAGTAGATCAATTGTTCTAAATCCTTCTAATCGGAATTAAAAAGCAGATCAATACAACAAATTAAAGTTATATTGAAAATTATGTAATTACTAGCATGTATAGCTTTAAAAAAAAAAAATTATTTATTTTGCAAATTAATATCGAGATCGGAGAATATACGACTTCCCAGCCCGTTGTGGACTTCTCATCTTAACTCAATTGTATTGCGCGTTGGCACTCACACGGGGGGTTGCCGCCAAACACTTCATTTTTGCATGTATCTTCCAAACGCAGAAACGTTTGTGAATAAGTGATACATCGTTCGATAGAACTTTCAAATACCAACATTTTCTCAATATAATGTTATATTCCAACTTTTATACGTTTCGTTTAAATTGAGAAAAAGTCAGAATTTGATCCTTTAAAAGGTGCCATCTTGGAAACCAAAAACGTTTTTCGAAAGATTTTTGTAGCATTTTGTTTGTCTTAAAAAGATCATTTGCATGACCAATCTATCTCTTATAGTTTGATCAAAAAAAAAAAAAGTGAAAAAACGTAAAATCTTATGACATGATACCATACAGAATAACGCTTTTATTATATAAGATTTTATTTTAATATAGTGTCCTATAAATAAGTAATTATGTCTATATTAATTATAATAACTTTCATAAAAAGAGCTAACTTGCTTTTAAGATCTTTTAACTTTCTATGTGGGTTAAAAAAAATTACCTATGGGTTCTTAATTACTATCTTATAACTGACATGAAAAATTCAGTTTAAGTTTAATTATTTAATTATAGGAAATTTTATTAATTTCTGAGTTTAGTTTTATAACTCAGTTTCATTATTTCTTTAAGTTTCAATAATAATAATAATAATAATATGGAGAAAGGCAGTAAAAACAATTCTTTATTTATGAATGCGTTGTGATTCGAAGGATAGTGTTATCGTCTGTGGGGGCTAATGTCTCTTACGGAAGCGTAAATGAAAAGCATCTCTTTTCCCATCACGCTATCGCTTTCTGAAATCATTAAAAGAATATTAACGAGGAGTTGGTGGTTTTATGAGGTTCCGATATGAACAGGTCGTCCGAATCGCGAAGCGTCGAACGCTTTATAGGCCATTGAATTGTGTGTAGGTATGCAAAACAGGTGAAAATCGGACGCCGATTACCGCGAATTAAATTTACGTTGATTATTCTGATGGCTGTGTGTATTGGTGAAAGCGGCGTTCTTGTTTCGTCACTATAAATTCGTTAAAATGCGTGGCTCGTGGCTGGGGGCTGCGGGAAAACAGGGTCAGCCGACCATTGATACAATCTATTTGCTATCGGAACCTACAACCAGATGGAGCAACTGCCACTAAGGTGTCGTTTGATTCTGCACACGCACTTTTACGTATACAATTCCTAAAGAAAGCAAGACATAGAATATCACTCTATAAATGTCACCCTTCTTCCAGTTCACAATTTGAGCAAATGAATGTATCTTCTTGAAACTTAACCTGCATGATAAAGGCTCCTTTCCTTTTCGTTTGAAAAGGAGTGAATATGTCAAATATCAGATAGAAATATGAAAATTCATTCGTATCAGTAAATATTTTAAAATCAAGTTTTTTATTGGAAATATTTTATTAAAAAATTAAAATTAAGAGGAGTGGCGACCTCATTTCTCAATGAATTAAATTTTCAAATTAACATATCAACATATTGTACAACAAAATATATTTCTTTCTTCTTTTTTATATATCTTATATTATTCCGTTTCATTCCTGGAGTATATATACATACATACATATCCTTTCCCGTTCCACCAACTGTGGGTCTAGGAAGGAGTATATATAATAAATATATTATTTCGTATATTTATTATAGTACTTGTATATTCTTTTTTATATTTCCTTCTTCTTTTTTATCTTCCAAACAATTTACATAATAAGTGGATAGGATATTAATCAGTATGATAAAGATAAATCACATAGCATCATATATAAACTCTCTTTACTTCACAGCAATATTTCCTTCAGCTATTATATCGCTGAATATGAAGTTAAGTGTTCCATTCGTTAGCTACATAAAAGGAAAGGAGAATCAATCATTTTAGTCATTTCAATTGTTGTCAACAGTTAAAAGATTAAATAACACATCCGCATCCTCGAGATATAGGAGACAATATAGGAGATAGAGCTGCTGCCATCACCATTGTGTCACTCTTCAGCTGCAACTAAGTACTAAGTATTAAGCTAGACTATTTTTTCCTCTCTCCATTCATTTCAATATTTTTCAGAAAGACAACTCTTCGATCGTATCTGGAATATTTGGAGTACTGTATTATATATTACATAGCAAGGAACAATTGCTAATCTTTAGATGGAGAGTACTATGGGATTTCTTTCCGTAACACTTTCGAGCACCGCAGGATACATGCAATTTGATATCACCGTCTACATACGTCCACAGGTTTGAAATCTCTTAAGAATTCTTACTTTGTAATACCGTAAGCCCAACCACCGTTCTTCTGAAAACTTTTCTTCGGAAAATACAACCAATCTACTTAACTGAAATAAGGCCTAGAAGAGCAACTGTGACTCCGTAATACTATCTATTTACTATATTTTAAGAAATTTAGAGTAGAAGTTTCAATAAAATTATTGAACATGGATGGATTGAATAGAGTTACCCAACGAATAAATAACGGGTAATTTCGTGTAACTATGAAACGTGTTCTTATGTACATACAATGGCTTGAAAAGACAAAATAAAAACAAACCAGTCTCTATTATTAAACGTCATGAATGAAAATTGCAACAATCGTTCAAACAATTGCGGAAAATGCTTTAGACTAAGGCTGATGTCCTTGCATTAATAATAATAAAGGTTTTTTTGTTTTGTTTTGTATTTTATGTAATAAAAAAATTACATTATTGAAGTTTTACAGCTCAAGCTGTAAATTTAGGCAATATAGGAAAAAAAATACCAACAACTAAAGCTTAAAAAAAAAATACTAATGATTAAAATAAAACAAACAAACAATCAATCAATCTGCATCCGGGAAGGGATAATCTCGCGTAAGCCAGGAGAATAGGAATACAGCAACAATAAATAAATAAATTATTAATAAAACTAAATGGAAAGATGATATTCCAATGTTGATGGAGAAAGAAAGAAAAAAAGAAAAGGCCTTTCTCTGTTGCTTAATCAGATCTGCGAAGTAATTGTAGGTGTTGGTGGAGTGCCGTTCCCACTTAGTCATCGACCTTCCTTCCCTCCCCACTATTGTAATGGACGAGACTTCCACCATTACCTGAGCTCGCAAACGTATCGATTTTAAATAAATGCAGGCTGAGAGCAGGTCAGCTCGATGCCCGAGCACATCTTCCTGGGCCAATCGTTAGACAACCAACGAAGACATGCCCTCGAGGATGGAGTTTCCTTCATCCACCACCAACCCCTTTATTTTTTTAAGCCAATTTTATTGGACCCTCAAAAACTTGTTGGGGAAAAAAGAAGTTATGTTTGGATTTGAATCTGATAGACGCGTTGGAAAGATGTTTGGCAGAAAGAACAAGAACATCAACACTCGAAATGTAAATCAAAAGTTAAAATCTAAATCTGCTTTAGTCTTTTTAGGAACGCATCCTAACAAACTCAATATTTCAACTAAATTTTGAAATTAAAGGGTTATTGGTTATTTGTATAATTATTTTTTTCCGGCAAGTTTATCAAAATGTTTAATCAAAATCATCAAGGGATCCTCAAATATTTTTGGATAAGAAAAATTATTGCTAAACTGCAGTATATTGAAATTCGATAGAGAACACGTGTTGAATGAGTGATTTATTGTCGAGTGGTAGCTTTTAAATCTGAATACATTTCCACGTATGAGCAGATTATAAATTTCCGATGATTCAAATAGAATTAACGTTACACTGAATGGATTAATAGAATAAAAGATATAATAAACACTGCGCTTCCTGTATGATGTTTAAGTTCGTATACCTCAACTTATTTGACTGGTATCCTCAGCTAAGTTCAAAGTAAATTTCTGATGCTGTAGTATTACATGCGACTGAGGCACACTGATACAAAACGAAGGCAGCGAATTGTAAGCCATCTGAGTGTTCCTTTTTTAATTTTCAGTTCTGCAAGGATGTGCTGATTGTATCGATGTAAGCCAATAAGAAATAGACCAACAGTCGCGATGCTCGGCTTCCCTGCCACTCACATTCACCACATAACATAACATAACATAAGCTCAATAAGATTATTCGCAGTGCCAAGTCTTAGATCACATGTTAAAGGAAACCATTTTCTTAAATGTAATTGGTTTTAGAATACAATGCTGATTTTTCACAAAAATTAGAATAGTCTGATAAGAAGGAAGTCTTACAGATTTTTCCTAGGGCAATCGTTATATCCATTCCATAAAGATTATAAACCGTCACCAATCGCTAAAACCACCAATACGGAATACAACTTTTGTAGTAATTTAAAAACAAAACATACATTGCTTATTTATTTTTTTTATAGTTATTTACGAATTCATTTGGGTCTGAAAGCAAAAATGAACTGTAAGACAACAATGTGAATGACTTAAGGTTCTTCCTAAGAGACCTTAAGGAGGTTGACAAATGAGAGATCAAATCCTAACCCCGATGTTTTACTCGTCTTGATGAACTAGTGGGACTACTCATTAATCAAGAACTGCTTGATCTTGTAGTTATTCTTTTCTTCAGTGGTCTTCTGTATGAAATCTTAGGACTGTAGTAACGTCATTGATCCACTGCTAGTGTTAGATGGGTAACATGTAGAGATGGGCAAAGTCGTTCTTTTTACTGAACTAGTTCTTTTGAGATAGTTCTTTTTATTGAACTAGTTCAATGAACTAGTTCAAAGAACTAGTTCAAATGAACTAAGTCGTTCTTTTTACCTTAACAACCAAAAAAAAAAAAGGTTCTCAAAATACTTAATATAAAACGAAATAAACCAATTCCAATAGCCAATAATGGAGTGGTAAAAGAACGAACTAGTTCATTTGAACTAGGTCGTTCATGAATTATTTAGTTCTTTTCATGAACTAGTTCATTTGAACTAGGTCGTTCATGAACTATAGTTCTTTTATACGAACTATCCATCCCTAGTAACATGGCATTGACAAAACAACTTTCTGTTGAGCAATGAATAGTGATAATTGCAATTTGTTATTACGCTGAAAGAGAGCGTGTTATCATCAATCTTAGCTACGAGAAGGATTTTATGTTCTGAGTTTACTTTTCCGATAAAGATTTCCGAGTTAAATTTAGACTGCATAGACGAGTGTTAAAACTTCAAACAGAGTCATACATTTCCCTAGATATTAATAAATCGAGAACACGTCACTCTTCTTCAATTGATTGGTATTTTCCGTTTTTAACCCGGATTTTCTACGAACTGTTGTACTGCGTTTATTCCCATTTCTCCTGCATATTTAATTTCCAATTTAAACGAAAAACGGATTCGTCGATGATCCTCCACGCGAAAACTTCTGGAAGAAAGCGGAAGTTCACCGGAAAAGCTGCTAGAACTGAGTAACCGAAGGCGGAGGCCCACAGTCGTTTCCACGTACACAAAAGCGTTTACATCTCACAACTGATCGTGTGTGAATTCAATCGCAAGGTCATTTTTCGAATAGGGCTGGTTTTTAGTTTCGTTTTCGATCTTCCTATTTCAATTTCTCGATTCATTGCTTTCACAGCCTGGGGGTTCACTTCAAGACGGTTTATCTGCTTTCTATTTCCAGTTACACATACAACTGATCTATAGATGATTTTGTTCCTTTTTCCTTTCTTACCGAATGATCGTTTACACGCATTTAAAAACGCATTGGTGAATTTTATTACGATGGATGTAAGTAACTATTAAATTTCAACTCAAATAACCTAAATGAATCATGTCGAAACAGTGCAACTAGGTATCTTAAATATTTAAACCTATTTTGATATCAACATGAAGGTTAGATCCAGAATTTCGCTACATGGTCTTAGAATGTATAATATAAATATAATAAAGTAGGTTTCAAGTTTCAAGCAAAGCAGAAAAGGAATACAGGGGGAATCTGGACAGATGAAAGACGAAAGCAACAGAGTGAAAGGATGAAAGAATACTGGAGGAAAAGATTGAATGAAGGAAGAAAATCATGAGGTTATTTTACGTGGTCCCTAGTTGGCCAAATTCGAAAGAAGAAGAAGAAGAAAGTAGGTTTCATTTTAATGAAAGAGACTAACTATCATTATTATCTGATATTTTGGAAAGAACGTACAGAAAATAACAGCCACCTCATAATAGTGTCCTAGTGAACCAACTATTTTCCAATTCAATGTCTCTTCCAAAATTTGTAGCTCGTGTTGATCATTTAAAAATAAATAAATAAATAAACAGCATCTTAACGTAAATCAATGAAAAGAATTCAAATAACAAAGAGAGAGAGAGAAAAAAAGACTACTGAAATTAAAAAGTAAGGTTGACTTTTTTCACAGTAAGAATTCATCCTAACTGATTAATTTTGCAACTTTTTTTTAAAGAAAAAAACAAACTATAATGAATTTTAAGATATCTTTAATATCCAAAAAAATGATCTCACTTCAAAAACGCATTTCAAACAGCTGAAAGCTTGTTTTGTTAATATAAGAAATGAAGAAAAAAAAAATCAATAATTTTACCATTATTTTGAAAATGGGATCTTGTCCTATTTCTGCAAACTTTAGTAGAACGAGGTAAAAAAAAATAATAATTTCAAAATTTTCCCACCTTCTAACATTCAGTGATTACTAATCGATCAACTTAAGGTCAGCTAAAAGATTTTCAATTTGTAATGAAAGGTTATCAGAGGCGAAACCGTATTATGTAATATTTGAAAGTTTTGACTATATTACAGGTTTTGAATTAGCCAGTGGCGTCGATCTTTCATTAAATACAGCATCTTATTATAAGATCAAAGAAAAAGCATCAAACAAATGCAAATTTTATTTCGCTTCCAAGTAAGAGCGTGAAAGCTTAACAAAATTGCAAGGAGGATATGAACTCAAAATTATGATAGTTGGATCGATGAAGAACTGGACGGAACCATTCATTTACTGAGTTAGGGGTAAGATTTCACAATTGGAGCTGGAATTTCAATTCTCAGAAATTGTATTTAAAGACTTTGTAGAAAATGTCAAAATCGGAATTTGTACAACTCAAGATTTAATTTTCACCTAAGGGCTTTCAAGGACCGAATATTAAAAAGATTTTATATGAAAAAAAAAAGGACATTAAATTTAAATTGATTCGCACTAACTTTTAAATTCGAATTACAACAGTTCGATTTCTTAATTTTTGTAGCCAAAGTATGTAGTAGCATAATGATTACTAAAAGAAAAAGAAAAAAAAAAAAAAAAAAAGAAAGAAAATGAAATATTTTGTTTAATCTACTTATACTATTAAAGGAGCTCGGGAAATGCTTATTTAGAATGCCAAGTTTTTTTTGTTTTAAATCATCGATACCTGTTAATCGATTTAGATTTCTTTTAGTTATTTAAAATAGGAATTTCCTGAAGAATTTAAAGTCTTTTTTTTTTTCTTAAAAACAATTAGAATAAGCGATATTTCTTACAAGTCGTGAGAACAATAAAAATGAAATAAATTAATAAATAAATAAATAAAAATCCTTCTATTTCTACACAGACGATTGTAATTTTACTGTCAAACTTTGCATCTACTTATTAAATTCTTAAGTAACTACTGAAGTCGATTAAATCTAGTTAATTTTTATTTAAATCAGTCTTATTTTATCAGTTTTATCAGTTTGATTATTGTATCAGTTTAATTATTTTATCAGTTTAATTATTTTATCAGTTTGATTATTTTAATCAGTTTTATTTTAAATTTTATTTACAATTTTCGGTTATCCGAGTTAGTCTTGGTCCACATTAACTCGGATAATCGGGACTCTACTGTACTAGAACACTTCGTAAGATTTAAAGGATGTAAAGAGAAACTTTTCTAATTTTTTTTTTTTTTTTTGCTGCATTTCATTCCATGCTTGTCTCTAACTTTCCCAGTAATAAATCTGAAACTCATTCGATTTTTTTCTCAGTCAGACAAGAGTGAAAGAAGATTGGGATTATTCTGATAATTATTTGATTGTTTTTTTTTAGTATCACTTCAAAAATCTGACAAGATCAGAATGGAAGAATAGGAAAAAAAAATTCTTATGTTTTATACATTAAAAATAATCAAAACCCTGAATTGCAGATCCCAAAAAAGATTGTGTATTTTTAAATATTTTTTTGTTTTACTAGTTCAATAATATGAAAAGAATGTATTTTCGTTTATCGTATCGTGTATAATCCATTCTTCCACCATTCTCTTTGCTAATTACAAGATATAGGCTACGAAATATTCGGAACAATTTCTTGTAAACGTGCACAAGAGAGCAACAAAATTTGGATGTAGAACTCAAGAAGGTTAACAAAATATATTTCAATTATTGCAAATTATTTTAAAATGATTTTTTTACAAAATAATGTAGCCTACATTTAAAGTTTTCGGCTCTGTATTTAATAAAAATTATATTTATAAGTATTACGATAATAGATAAGGTGGCTGATAAAGGCGGTAAATTGTAAATTTATTTATAGTTAGTTTTCGACTAAGTTTTTAATCTAAATATTCAGGAAAAAAAAAAAAATAGGTTGTTAGGTTTTATTTACAACAAACAAATAAACAAACAAAACAAAACGAATTTATTTCTTTGCTTCTCCTTAGGCAAACATTTTATCGAACTTTTGTTACTTAAAGGATGATAAAATTAGTTGGACCCAGAGATACTGTTATTCTTGTTACTGTGTTAGGATACTGTGGAAACGTAAAATAATGTACTCCCGAAATTGGCTACCAGGAAGAAGTTACCGGGCTGACTTCACAACTGATGATATTCTGACGTCCTTAGAAAAATACTTTTTTTTTTTAGATAAATATAAAATTTATAAATATATAATTTTTTAAACTGTTTATAGTTTGTAATATAAGTATATGTTTAGTAAAATACTTGGACAGACATTTTGAAACTGTCAATATTACCTCGTAATGTCTATGGTTGCAACTGTTTTGGGGGAGGGAGGAGAGAGTATCACATTGGACAACTTGATATCTTTACTTGCGAAGAATTCCAAACAAGGAGAAGTAAATAAGATCGATAAGATGAAGAAAAAGAGGCGATTGTGTCGTAGGACGTAAGGTCTTCGTCATGTACATGGCAAGACTCAAGAAAGTTATTTGGTGGGTGGGGGAATTGGGAGGATACGCCGCGTGAAAATTGGCCGGTGTCACTCACTGGGACAGGTCCAACCTTTGCCAAACGGGGAAGGGAGGATAATGGAAAGAAAATCCTTCTTGAAAATCGCTAGTTCTCCTAATGTTTTTAAAATAGATCCCACTCCAATTGGGGATTCTTTTAAGGGGAATATGCAGCAGCATTTGGTTTCTGTCTAAGAGAGAAAGGAGCAGCTCATAGAGAATCATCTCACGAGTGAACGAGACAAAAAAGAGAGGAGGTCTTTGGAAGATGGCTGGAAATCCGGGTCTCATTCAATTTCCCGTTGCATGCATTTCAAGATTAAGGGAAGAATGGAGATTTAATTAACAAAAAAAGTCTTTCAATTAAAATCAATCGATGAAAAAAATTTAAAATAAATTAAAAATGCTTCTCGAAAATTAGACTCAGAAATCGAAAAGCAAAATAAAAAATTGAAGGAGAAAAAAATAGTTTAAATATCAAAATTAGAAGAAGCTGATAAGAAAAAGGCGATCTAATATTTTAAATTGAATGAAATGGAATGGTATTAAATTATACTGGATTTTGGAATACCCTTATCTCATTAAAATTAGTTCAAAATAATAAAATTTTTTGGCCATTTCAGTTTAAAGTCAGTTGATGCTAACAAATTATTATTTTTCAAAAATTAAGTTGGCTAAGATTTATTGGCAAAATACCTTTATTGGTTGATGGGATCTGTGGCGACACGGGCTATACTAGGTTACATTAGTTGGAGTCGTGAGGGTGGTGAGTTGCAAGAACTTACCATTAATTAACGAAACGTGGTTAATTGAAATATTTTTTGGGGGAAAAAATAAAATTTTGAAGTAGTTTATGTGATGTCAATGATGGGCAGTCAAATGATTTCCTTAAGTTTTTTTTTTTTTTTTAACTAATGTCATCTTAATTCTGTTTTTCTTGTCTTCTAGTTCGTTGCTTGCTTTTTCCGATTTCTGAAATGAAAGGTTTTAAATCATATTCAGCTACCCGTACTATCTACAAACGCTAAGATACCCATTTGAGCTTCACAAGAGGAAATAGAATACTGTGAGATCTTTATTAATATTGGTGGCGTTCTTTAGATACTGGATTATGTCCTACATAGATGTAACAATCGAGTCTTTCTGGATGCCGATCGAGGGGATCAACAAATTAAAAAAAAAATTTGACTTGTCCCCAAAAATAAAAATTTTCAATTTATATTTATGAACACATTTATGATACTTTTCACCATTAACCGTAACCAAGCGTTAAGAGTGGAAATTTATTTAATTTTTTTTCCCCTCTAATTCAAAATATCCAATCTTGAAATTATTTTTAAACTGAATTCTTCAACATTAAGTCGATACTCACTATAAATAATACAATTTTTCATTACAATGCTATCTCATACAGACGATTACCACTGTTCTTGGTAATTTAGTTACATATCCTACTTATGTTCAGTTTTATTTTAAGTCTTAATACATTTTCACAAACTTCTTTCTTTTAAATAACCTGTAGCAAACTATTTTTTTTTTCTTTCTTTCTTTTCTTTTACATATGTAGCAATCCGCACAATTTTTAGTGACTTTTCTGCCACCCACTCGGCTTCCCTGCTGACTGAGAAAATGATCTCGGAATCCAAGGTCACGTGCCCATCGTATGTGTATGTTGCAGGGAAGTCGACCAAAAATGAACGGTTTAGCCTTTGACCTTTCCTCACGTGACCCACGTCGATGAAAAATGAATTGTAGGCATTCTCAGTAGTACACCTAACATTTGACCCTTATTTGTATTTCTGTCTCTTACGGTTTCGGAGCAATAGCGCGCAGAAAAAAAACAAAGAAAATAATGTAAATAAGGATGGATTGATCACAGTTGTACTTATTTCAAATAACTTTCATTATATTTCATTATTAACTTTTTTAATATTTCAGGTTCCATTCTTGAATACTGTCCTCATTAATTGATTAAGTATTTTTTTTACAAGTTCGAGAATTAATGATTCCATTTTGTTAATGTAGTATTTACAACTTCGGTGATTGAACTGAAACAGATAAAAAACAAAGTAGTAAACCAATCACAGTGCTTCGCAACGGCTTTTGAGTCACCTTTACTTTAGAATAGATTGCGCCGGGGTGGTTTAGAAAATGCGTGCGCGAGTCTTTTTGCGACCCCATGCTATCTTACCCACCTCTATTTACGTGGAATAATCGTCATTCTTAACTCAAACCTTGTTAATACACTGAATTCTTAATAATGATTTAAAAAAAAAAAACTTAAGTTGAGAAACTGTGAAAAGATTTAAAACGGGGAGGAAAAAAATGAAGAAAAAGAATTGCCCATGAGGGGATCGAACCAACGACCTTCGCATTATTAGCACGACGTTCTATCCAATTGAGCTAACAAGCCACCTACAACATTCAAGAAATCCTAAAATAGGCGCTTCCTAAGTACACTATCTACTTTAAACAACGTGATACTAATTTTAGAGAAAATAAAGTAGTTATCAAAATCCAAATTCCAAAGGATTACATAACCAATATCTCATAATGTCATAAGTTGAGAAACAGTGAAAAGATTTAAAATGGGGAGAAAAAATTGAAGAATAAGAATGGCTCATTAGGGGATCGAACCCACGACCTTCGCGTTATTAGCACGGCGCTCTAACCAACTGAGCTAACAGAAGCCGTTCGGAGCATTGTGGGATATGTGTCCACAGACAGAAAGACAGACAAACCGGGGATATAGGCGTCTTTCAGAAGCCTATTAAAAAAAAAACCTTGAGCATCATTGTATCCCAATCTCGGCGTCTTTAGCAATCACTCGCACTCACGGTCACAATTCTGGAAACTTTGGGCATCTATTCGGTCATTATTCTCTTCAAGACAGGCCCATGGCAACGTAGCAATTATCTTGTTTACTTAAATTTCAATGGCCTACTCCACTGGTAGCCAACAACTCTGTTCCATATTGTTTCTAATTCTTCAATACACACCAGAGTTATTTCTTTCTCGGAAGTCTAGAAAGTTCTTTTTAAAGCTTGACTGAATGACTTCATCACCCTCGCACTGAATTCGGCGAATGTCTTCTTTGCTGGTGCGGGACTGTATTAATTCCGACTGATCGAAAATAATCTCTACACAAATCACAAAACCAAGCTTTCTGATGGGTTACAAATCGTTCTGAATTGATTTTAAAAGTGCTTCAATTTGATACATATAATTACAAATACATCTCTGTATTTGATGATCATAACTTTTCCCCTTGATATTACATATTAATCTAACGTTAATTTTAATTCTTATGTCGAAGAGTTTTCACTCAAAACCTTATTATGTCGAATATTTTTCGAAAAAAAAATGAATTTTTCCGAAAAATCGCCGTTTAGTTGTGTTGAAACGTATTTTTCCAAAAATTTCTCACATCAGAGATGTCGCCAGGCCACGATACTGGACTTTTTTTAAGAAATTCTAGCAATGTAATTTCATTGTATTTTACTAATAATTCCTTTCAATTTAATGTAATTATTTTCGACTACTTTTAAAAATTAAAATTATCATTGCTGTATTTAGACTTATTGTCAACTATCATTGCATATATATACTTATTCTAATTCTATCAAGACTAATTTTTAGAATATTATCTTGTGTTTTTACGTAAATTTTTATGTTTTGGTTGTGACCTTGTTATCTCGAAAACTCGCTATCTCGAATTTTTTTTAGCGTCCCTTCGACTTCGAGATATCGAGAGTATACTGTAATTACTGGAGCTTCTTTTATTTTTATTTATTTTTTTTTACACAAGTTTGAAACTGACAAAAGTAGAAAGTTTTCAGAGGCAAGTTTTCAAACTGATCTTGAGCCATAATGAGCATCCAAGCACAATGTGCTTCTGGTCATTTGCTGTCCTCTAAGTGACTGCATAGTCTGCTTTCTATTCACTTACTTTAACCATCGTTCAGGTCAAACCAACTGGAGTGAAGAACGCCCAGTCTTTCTGATGGTCAACTCAATGGCAGTAAGGCATTGTTCGGCCTTTTGAATGCGCCAGAATAAGGCGAAGAGAACAAGATTTGAGTAAGCTCTCGTTCGATATTCGTATAACCACGAATTTAACAGCGATTTATACAAATTTAATTTTTTTTCCATGCTGAATTTCAATTGATTCTTAGAAAGTATTTACTTTTCAAATTTTCTGGCAATTTTATTTCGTAATCAAATGTTTTCTTCGTTTTCAAAGTACATAGTTCCATTTCTCTTTTAATTCATTGCAACTGTAAAAAATTAAACGGAACGATTGAATCATTGATGGAAAACAAACTCTCTCTCTCTTAATAAAAAAGAAAGACGTTTGAATTTCATTTTGATTAAAAATAATATTCTGAAATTATTGTTTTATCAAGCAAGTAATCTACTTCAATACATGAGTTCTTGCAAATGAAGCATTGTTTTTCAATGAACACCAAACAAGGACGATTATCTGTAGGCCATTGACGGGTAGATAATGATCCCTGGTTGATTCCTAGGATACTGATCTTCAGGAAATTTCAGGAGCTTCAGATTTTCTGTGGCTAATTTTGTATTACCCACTAAGAATGCCTTTTTGTATAACTAAGAATTATCGCTGTTGCGCTGATTTAATAGAAAACAACAACAATGCTTCAATTCTTCAATCACAATAATGGTTTACAGAAATATGAAACAGACTAAATTGAGCTTGGCTGCGGGTTGGAGGTAGCGGGTTCGATTCCCGACCTCGACGGAGGGTGGGGATTTTTCCAAGCTCCATTCTCCTCCAAATGGATCCTAGGGTTTACCCATCCCTCTGTAGAATGGTCTGTGTTTCTTTCCCCGGAGTTAAAGGCGGGCGGGCGTCAGGCTGACCTCAACGTAGTCCCGTTGGTCATGAAGCTCCGGGAGCCTTAACTCCCGCGACCCCTGCGTAGGCTTATAGTAGGATACTTTAACTAAAATCCGTGTGTGTCTGTCTGTCTGTCAATCTGTGTTGCTTTGTTTTAAAGTACAGAAATCCCTTATTCTATATTTTTGACATAGATACATGGAAGTAAAGCAAACTCAACCCCCCCTCTCCTTTTCTATTTTTTTTTCAACTTTTTCAACGTAACTGCTACTAATTTTCCTCGACATATTTTCATTACATAATAATAATATGTTCTGCAAATTTGACACTAGAATTAACATTTCTCTTAGTAATATAAAATAATATAAATTTATTTTTCACTTATTTATTATGTATAATAACTGTACATAACCTACATGTATAATAACTATTGTAGTGTTTTGATCATTTGAGTTTCGATGACACTGGGTTATATTAATCAAAAACCTTAATATCTCGACAGTTAGCATATCGCTGTTTTGATGCGATTGGTAGTTGAATTCAATGGTGACTCATATTACAGAACTTATTTTAAAATGCTGCCTCCACTTGAAGGCAACTACAAATTTAATTTCAAGCTTTACTAAAACTAAGACAACCCAATATTCATCATCAATTTTACTTATGAATATGATTTTAATACACATCGATCTCTGACATCCATTAATATAATAGATCATCACTCTTTAGGAAATCGGTTATAAAAAAAAATCGACCCGAAGCTGATAAAAGGTAATGAAAGGTAACCTAATAATTATTAGGTAATCGCCCTAATAAACAGGATGTGAATGAATTTCAATAACGAAGAAGATGAGAACAAACAAAAATTAAATGCTACTAAATTCAGTTTTAGATAACAATTAAATGTTAGTTTTGGCGAATTTGAACTTTCCTATAATTTCTGAATTTCTAATAATTAGTTAATTGTAATTTTCCTTTCTTTCTATTCTTTTAATTCTCAATGATACAACGAGAGAGATTGTATCTCTTTCAAACTGACATACGGCAAAGTTTTGTTTTGTTTCCATATCTCTTACTTATTTCGACTATAATTAGCCTAAAATTAGAGTCGATAAGCAAACGTAATTCCTAAAGACATTTCGAAAGACAGAACCAAGTTTAAGTGAATATTTCGTTAACTATCGAAACCGAGCTCTTTTCTTATAAATACTAGCCTACACGTCCTGTCAACAATGATGGAATAACAATGTGACGGCTTTTAGTTGAGATAGAGTATTTGCCCGTCATTTATAATTTTTTCATTCATATCGAGAAATGTCTCTAACGACTCTTCAGTTCGTCGCTGAGCTTCTGCATTTAATGCTGGTCTGGCCTTGCTTGTAGTAGGCTAAAAAAATGAAAATTGAAATTTAAATATAGTAGGCTAAAATTAATGGTTTTTTTTTTTTTTTTTCTCTGATTCTTATCACACAAACAGAGGAAGTGATAAGAGATATGTAACAATAATTTAAATGGCCTGATGGATTAAGACGTCTGACTTCGGATCAGAAGGTTGAAGGTTCGATTCCGTCGCAGACGTTTCATTGTAAAAAATATTTCAATTTAAAAGGAAATAAAAAATTATTTTTCAAAACACAGAGGAAATGCGTTATCTGGCCTGCGCTTGTAGTAGATTAAAAAAATGAACACTGAAATTTAAATTTTAATCTATTAGGCTAAAATTAGTGAGTTACTTTTTTTTCTCTGGCTCTTCGCTCATTGCATCACACACAGAGAGATAAGAGATAATTTAACAATAATTAAAATGTAGTCCCCGTGGCCTAATGGTTAAGACGTCTGACTTCGGATCAGCAGGTTGCAGGTTCGATTCCCGTCGAAAACGTCTCATTGTAGAAATTATTTCCACTTTCATAGGAAATTAAAATTATTTTTCAAACACAGAGAAAATGCGTCACGGAAGTGCGTTCCGCAAAGACTGATCTGGAAAACTGTATAAGAGATAAATTCTTTTTCCATATTTGAATTACTTCGCCAAGCTTCTTGTATTTCTTTCCTCAAAACTGTAATAAGATTGCTGAATTTTTCGGTAATAATTCTGATACAGTAGCCTATTTTTATAATTGTGATTGCTCATCTTAAATAAGAAATTCCTTTAGACATATGTTTCTTTATGTCTTCTAAGGCATGGAAACAAATATTTTTACTCACCAATATTAGGATGCTGCAATTTTCGGCAAATTCGTGCCTCTCGTTCCAATTTTTGGAAATCTGAAACAGATAAGAAAAAAAATAAAAATAAATAAGATAAATATAAACTTCTATTATTTTTTCGTTTCAACATAAAACAATACTTTAAATCAGCGATTGCAAACTGAGGGTTCGCCAGAAAATGAAAAGAAATGAGTAGAATTTTTTTTTTTTTTTAAATATTTATTACTTTCTTAAATGTGATTTATCCAGAACGTAAGTTTTCATTTGCTTTCATATTTTTCTCAATAAAAGGTCGCTTCATGAATGGATTCTAAACCATGGAATGTATTAATATAGAATCAACGTTTAATTTTTAAAAAAATTAATGACTTTTAATCGATATAAGGTTTTTTTTTTTTTTTTTTCCCCTCTCTCTTGCAACACTACCAGTTTCGTATATATTATTTCAGTTGTCATAACATTTTCAAAACTCTATTGGTGGGTCTTTCTATGCATAGTTTATTGAACAGTATATCTACATAATATAAGTGACAATTAAAAATATATTTAAGAAAGGAAAAAACAAATAAATAAGACAAAATCTCATATTGCTTCATGTACTTTCTTTAAACTAAATTAAATAAACTATTAATTAATTAAACTTTATAATAAAACATATTCTTTAAAATCTGTTTTATTATTATTATTATTATTATTATTATTATTATTATATAAAAGTTTCAAACCTTGGGTTTCCCTAGCAAAGACAACATGGCGGGTCAGGGACCAAAGCACATGTTTTATTGTTTTTATTCTCTTTTCAGTTCTCGGTGCGATTCAGTCGGTATTAAGGGGCCAAAATAGCAAATCTTTTGCTGAGTTATCTGATGGTATATTCAGAATAGGGCGAACTATACAACATGTCTCCAAAATCACTGATTTTTGTGCTGAAAGTAAAATTTTATCTGGGGTCAGCTGTAGATTGAGCAAATGATTGGATAGATTTTTTATGTATCAGTCCAGTGACTGTTATGACGATTGGAATGATTTCTATTGTGTTAAGCTTATGGATCTTTTTGTATTCTTCTGCCAAATTGAAGTATTTGGATATCTTATCTGATTCTGCCGTGTTGATATTATCCATTTGGATGGGCGATATCCATTATTATTATTATTATTAAAATTTCCTGCAATATGCAGCAGAAAAAAAAAGAAATAGGGAAAGAAAAAAAAAAAGGTTTTAGAATGGAATTTCAAACCATTCCAAATTATGAAATACTAATCTGACCATCTGTTTGTGATATAATCACAATTTTTTTTTTATCTTAGTAAGATAAGATTTTAATGAATATGTAGACTACAGAATATAGCTCCCCGTTCATTTTGAAACAATGTAAAAAACAAAACATAAGGAAATCTGCTTAAAACTGCAGAATAAAAATACAAAGATCTCCGTTTAAAAGTTGATATGCGAACTATAATTTCCTTATTTGAGTTTACAGTAGAAATAATAAATATTAAAATAATAAAAAATAATTATTATTTTAAAAAATCGAATCAACGAAGACAGATGAAGACGGACTACAAAACAAAACCCAGGGCTAAATTGTTTTTAAGTCAGCTGACAAAGTACCACTTTTTGCGTGGGAGTACAGAAATGCTGACGATGTGCAAACCACGCAGTAAATCAAAAGGGAGTGCTGATGAATGAATGCAGACCAATCATCAATGACGTCATCAACCGAACTCATTGTGGTTACATTACACTTAAGGTATTTACATAAGGTTAACATTTCCGTTTTCCTATTTTAAGATGCATTTCAATAAATTAATCAAATTTTCATGGAATTCAGCTTTTACTTGAAAATAAAACACACAAACAAAAAAAACCTGTTCTTTTATAAGGTTCTAATTAAGCATTATTTTTATTATAATACAAGAAAAATTGTTCTGTATAGGTTTCAAAAACATGTTTTAATTGCAAATGTGTAAATACTAAATACTGTAAATATAATATAATATAATGTTTTCATTCCCTGGTTTGCTTGTTTTTTTCTATAGTAAATCAACAAACATATGTAATTAAAATATGACGGCTGGAGATAGCTAGAAATGTTACAGACAACAGCTACGATAAACGAGATTAAAACGAGATGACGAGACTACTTCATACCTGATTTTCGTATAACTGCCCCACAAAGTAAAAATCATACACCATAATATAAATGGAAATTAAATATTTTATACTAAAGCAGATAATCAATAAATTCATCGTAATAGCATTTTCTTATCTAAAACTGATCACAAAGTTACGTTCTTAAAACACCAGACAGGAACTATTAGACAGTAGATCACGTGTCTCGAGTCTCATTTTGATCTCGCCGATCTTGTCTTTAAAGACTATAAAATTCACTTCTCTTCTAGGGTTCTCGCTCGCATTGATATTCTGAAGGAATCTAATACTCATAAAGTAAATCGACTCGATTTTTTTTCAAGCAAATTATTCACAATCTCGAAATTTTAACTCAGAATATTGGAAAAGCATCATTAAATCTATCATAAAACAACGGATCAAATCACAAAAGTTGTTACTTAGCCATTAATACTGACTTAAGTAACAATCCTTAGGCTTTTAAAGTGAAATTCTAATATTACACGAACAAATAAACATGGTCCTACCGAAAAAGCAGTCACTTTTTCTTATTTCATTCTTTTATGAGTCCGCCAAAAAAATGCAACGCGAAAAAAAAATAAAAATAAAAATAACACAGCCAATGATTTCTTTAATCTGTCATCAATTAAGGAACCAATTGCTTCAGCTGATCCATTAACGTCAACAGCTTTAGGGAAAGGAACTGCAACGACGATGACCTTTTCCTTCGTTAGGCACCCATTTGTTTTCCTAAAGCAATTGCAGAGAGCATTTTGATCACAGGGCATCTCTCATCGATTCCTGTGATCGATTAATGGTTACCATCCGTTATTAGGGTAAACAAGATGGACGATCAGACAAAGAAACAGCTAGTTAATGATAGCTCTGATTTTCTAAACGAGGAAAATATTACAATAGATTCGAATCTTTCAGTGAACGAATAGGTACCAAAAGAATTAAAGACAACTTAACTGTAGTATTTGCATTATCTAACTTATTATAGGTTACATTACCTGAAGCAAAGAAATGAAAAGCTATTATTATTATTATTATTATTATTATATAAAAGTTTCAAACCTTGGGTTTCCCCACAAACACAACATGGCAGGTCAAGGACCAAAGCCCATATTGCCAAGTGTAAAGACGTGGGCAAGAATGATTAGGGATGTGTGGTAGTGTCCATTATTATTATTATTATTATTATTATTAAACTGGTGTGCAAATCTTAAGGATGAAGTAATATAACGCCGGTATAGCAAAATAACAGCAATAGCAATACGACAGCAATATAGGAGTAATAGCAAACGCTTAGTAACGGAGGAGAATCTCCTCTTTCCTTCATATCGACTTTTACAATGAGGCATCTGTATCATGGCGCCCAGCGTTATGTAGCCAATTCCGAATGAAATTATACTTTTCATTTGTATCTACAGATGTGCCGGTGTTTCTCCCTCATCATTTTGGTAAGTAATGGAGTCCCCACGATATGAAGCATACATATTCAGGGCGCTCTTGTGCGACGCTGCAGTGACAACATGCCTCTCTTTAAGTTTTGCACATCAGTGTATTATTTCCAAGAAGTGACCAAGAAATGATGGATCAGTCTTAACGCAATAATTTTTTAATTATTAAAAATTCTCAAGTTACTTTGCCGAAGTACTCCCGTGGCAGCCCGCTCTTAATTAATACTTGTAAATTTTGCTAATTAATGAATATCTACAACAAAATATAAATCAAAGGTTAATTTTTAATTAAAAAAAGCGTTACGAGAAACTATTGTAACTAAAACCTCTTTTTTTTCTATTTTTTTCTTCAAATCATGAAACCATTCTGACTTTTTGAGAACATGAATATACAAGAATTTCGCCTGAATTTCATAACTGAAACTTTTTACTAAATTTATTCTTTTTGGAAGTTTGACTAAAAATTCAACAAAAGTGCAATTTAAAAAAAAACAAAAAAAAAACAGAAAAAAAACTGCGGATTAAAATATAAAAGAAAAGCTGTTTAACAATATGAAAAAAAAAATTGTTATTTTATAACAAAACAAAAGTGGTAGCAAAAATTCAAAATTAGAATGTAATGTATTTCTTGTCTTATTTTGTATTTTATAATGTATATCAGTAATTACTTTACTTTTTTTGTATCTTATGTTCATATACCACGATGAGAACCTACAACGACATCTTTTTAGAGAGGAATACTTTCTTTGCACTGAATTTATTTCTCACGAAACCAAAAGAGAATTCTAAATTGCCAAAAATTTTATGTCGAGGGCCTAGGTCTTCTAAATTATATAAAGGAAAATGCTTAAATGACCTGGCTAACCGTTACGCAACGTTATGTTTGAATAAAAATTTGAATTGTTGGCAACTGTTTTCGATCGCCGATAACCAAAGATTCTAATTGCAACAGTAATAACAACGTTAATGATTCTTTTGTGGATTCGTTCTGCAGACTCTTAATTCTGAAACACAGAGTTGTTGTTGAACTGTTTTTGGTTGTTTAGTTTGTTTCATTAACTGAAATGTTACATCATTGAAAGAAGGACGAATAAGTGGAACCGGAAAGTCGAGCACTTCATTCGAAGAAGACTGGTACGAAAACACAGGAAAAGTCGGAATACCGGGATGACTTCAAGTGAAGCGCGATGGAGAAACAGAAGACGGAATTTAGACAAGAAATGTGGAAAAGGAAAGCCGGGTTCCCTAATTAAATTGCTCTGTATGTTCTCTCATTACTCCTACGCCTAATTACGAAGTCTTGAATTTTGTACAAGTGATAAAAAAAAGACGACCCCCTTCTAGCACCCCCTACCATCCATCGAAAATTCGATCAGCAACTACGAAGAGATGCTAATTATTTTCCACCGAAATTAAAAAGAAAAGAATTAAAAGAAACACAAAAAAAATAATAATAATAAAAACAAAAATGCCTTTCTTGGCCAATTTATACGCAGCTATTTGCGCAAAACTAACGGACTGGAAATGAATTGTTTGTTCGAGGAAATTTTGTCCAATCTCGAGACCTTTCCAAGTGAAATGGCTTCAATGGAGCACAAAATCAAGGGAAAGTTGATTCTTTTTTTTTTTAATCTTTTCAACTTCGTTCCTATTCTAATTTCTCAATGTTGATTAATATTTTCTCTAGAATTAATAAAGTAACAAATATTACTAATATATCTGTAGTCTTGTAAGTTGCTGCAGTTTGTTCATAGTTAACAATATTTATAAAATGTTCTTACTCCTTCATCGCCGCCAAAAAATAAAAAACAATAACAACAAAAAAGAAGTTTGAATTTTTAAAAGTTGAATCTTTCGGGCAAATTTTGTTGCCATATATTAAGAAGATCTGCAGCAATTTTTTTAACATCAGCTGATTACAAAAAGTTTCAACAAAATTGTAGATGTTCTGGAAATAAACTTTTTATGCTTTTATAGAATTTTGTTATATGATGAATCGGTGGCTTTTTCGATTTAATAACTCTTAAAAAGTTTGGGCTACGTTTTAGTAAATGATAATAATTGATAGGTTTATAATTGATAGTTATGGTTGGAACATTTCTATTAAAGAATTAAGCATTAATATTAAAACAATGACCAAAAAAAGGTGAATATAATCCATTATTAATAAAATTATTTTTTTAATAGCATCCAACAAGTCTATGGATTAAACAAAAGCTGACTTATTAATCATCTAAAAATTACATAAGACGGACTTAATACGCTACTCGCGAAAACTTTTGCTCTAAATATTTATAACAAAACTTATTGGCATTACATAGTTCAACAAATAGGGGACAAATAAATTCGCATCCTTAGGTTTGAAATTCGTAGAATGACTCGCAATTGTATTAAATCAGGAAAAGTTTTAATGAATTTGTGGCGCCACGACTCATAGATTTAGACAGGTAATGCACAGTGTGAACAGCAATGATGAGTAAGACGAGTAGCATTGGTGTAATGGTAAAAAAATAATACCAGGGAGCTTCTTTCGCGAAAGGTTTATTATTATCATATCGTAAAAGATTCAAACCGTGGGTTTCCCCAGCAAAGACAATATGGTGGGTCAAGGACCAAAGCATATATTGCCAAGTGTAAAAAAAAAAAAGGTGTGGAAGAAGGATTAGGGATGTGTGGTTAGGATAAATTTCCTAACTATGTTGTGTTGAGTATCACAGCTTTCTAGAGTTGTGCATGAGTGTTTTTAAGAAGTCCTAGTGTGCTGAGACTGTGGTGCAATGTGTGAGGCACCAGACCAGTGGCGGACAGGACGATGGGTACAACACGTACTCGGTCCTGCCTCCTCTGCTTCTGGAGCTCGTGTGCTAGATCAGTGTATTTACTGATCTTGTCTGCAATCACCTCTTTTGACTCTCTGCCAATTGTTCTAAGTTCAGAGCTACTGTTGTCTGCATAAAACAGATACTAGTATCTTAAATCTCCGTAAGACCATTATAAATGAAAATAAAAAGAGGCACGTCTCTCCCAGATTGCAGAGAAAGGCGAGCCTTGGCACGACTACAGTAGCAAGGTTTTAGAGTTAGGAGAGAGAAAGAGAGCTATTGGAAAATACCCATAGATCATCTTTGGAACCATGGTCCAGTAGGATGCAGTCCATCGGATATCATGTTCTTCAATGTTTCTGAAAGTGAATCTTGTTCTTCATAAATGATTCAAAAAATTAAAAGAAAAAAACTCAATAAAAATCGGGCGGGGATAGGAATGACTATTCGATCTCAATTAGTCCAGTTGGTTGAGAATCGCTGGGAGCCAAAACCTCCCACGCCCACAAGGACCTGCACGATCTGATGTTGGACACCATTTATCTGGAAACATTACAATTTAAATGAATCTCTTCGTCAGAGAACAAATATTTGATTGTTTTACATCGTAGTCGACTTAATCTACCATAAAAATTCTGTGGAGATGAATTTCGTACAAGCTAATAGATCTGGAGTTGCAATATAACCATAACTCTTCCCACACTAGCAATTCAATTTACTTAAGCAGAATGCTGATTAGAATAATTTTTATTAGGGTTAAAAATTTAATGCTTAAAAATATTAACCTTTTTATAAACACAATGTTCAAATGCTGCTTGGAAAAAACGGTAACGGTTGATCTCAATGAACTTATATCAACTGATATTGGGTATCTTAATTTCGATAGAAGAACGGAAAGTAAAGGCCATTCATTGTCTATTTTTCTAATTTAATAATAACGATCTCTTAAATGTATCTATTCAAAGAAAATGACCTAGAATAATACAGAAATTAAGGATACTGTAAAAAGATTAGATATAGAATATTAAAAAAATTGAAGAAATAGACATCACGAAATTGGACAATAAACGAATGAGACAAAAGTTTAAATAATTTTTTTAGGACGAAACAAAGCTGCGAATTTTTAAAGGTGAAATCTATGTACAGGCAAAATTTCAGGTTCTTCATTTAAATCAACATCGTCTATCAAAAACAAAAATCAAATGAACTGGTTGGGAAAATCAAGTCCAAGAAGTTACTTGAGCAATGAATAATACTAATGCAGGAAGAAGCAAGAACACATCTCAGGTGAAGAAGACCCATCAGCAGGTGAAGAAGACCCAAATTCTGTAGAAATACTATGATTGTTTGTCATTCGCTTCTTTATATACTCATTTGTATAAAGTGATCTTCACAAATAGCAATGTATTTGTATGTATGTATATATTTTAAAAGTATTGTAATACAATAAGAATCAAGAAAAGACTTTATGATATCTATCTATCTATCTATCTATCTATTTCCAAAATAAGAGATTTTAATGTTACTGTTTCAAAAAAGGACACAACTGAAAATATATTTGAACAATACAGATATTTAATAGAAAGCAAGTTTAACGTCCGTAATCATTTATAAATGGAGAGAAATTTTTGAAATTATTTAAATGGAGAGAATGGAATTAAAAATGGTATTATTGAAATGGAGAGAAATTATTTTTGTTGTCCGGTTGGCGATTTCTCTCCAATACAGATATTTGTTTACCGTAAAATATTTTATAGTTATCTGCTAGTTTTTCAATATAAATGTCAATCTTCGACATTGCTGTTTTCTTGAATAAAATCGAATCGTTGATGGGGACTTCCTTAGAAAATCCTGTTGAAAGTTCAGAAAATCCATGGATTTCCTGAACTTTCAACAGGAATTTTCTAAGACGCTCTCATTACCAACTTTAACTCGCAGGACTGTCTTCCATTACAAAATTCCACTCGACCAAAGAAAAGAAAAAAAAAAAAAGGGGGGGGGCATTAACACCTGTTAGCACAATTTGACGATAAACCATTTTTCGTTTCTTTTATGGCACAGCACCTAACTTCATTATTGCAGTTTCACTGGCACATAAAGAATCATTTTTGTATTTATTTGGAGGGTTCAGTGTTTAAATAATTCGACAAAGGAGAAAATGAGACGATGAATCTTTCAGGCGAGGAGGTAGCGAAACTTTGCTGCTGCGGCGCATCTTAAATTTTTCATCGAGAATTCCAGAAACTCAAGAGCGAAGATCCTCTAAAGTATTTTAAGTGTATTAAATCAAAGTATTTAGAAATGCGTGGATTATGACGTGCCTCCCCCCGCCAACTGCCGAGGTCAGTAGATGGAGGGATTCGCCTCCCCCGGTCCCCTTTCTTTCCCGGAAAAGAGATTCGCACTCCATTATGGATGAGGATCTATAATGAATAGATTGGCAACGGAGCGTAAGGATGTCAAGAAGAACAATGAAAAAGCACCAAAGGAAGACAGAACGACCAAAAATTATTACCGTCGCTTGAAGTCATTCCCCTCCTTGTTTTCCTTACAAAATTTCACAAGAGCGTTTTTTTTATATTTTTTTGAGAATGGGAAGAGAAGACAAAAGAGCATTGATATTTTGTGAGCGATGGACGAAAGGTCGGTATCTGTGGACTTAAGGTTTTACGAGTGAGGAAAAAAAAAAAGGAAAAAAAATTACCGGAGGGCAATCGATGAATATCTTTAAAGTTACAGATGGAAAGCTAAGAAAAGATTGTCAAACACGAAAGATGTCAGTCGAAATAATGTTTTTAGGTGTTACAGCGACAACTTTTAAATTTTCCTGTGTTTATTGGCAAAAAGTCAGGATTCAACTAAATGAAGTTCTTGTTATTCCAAGACGTAGTTGAACTTGTCATGAAAATTGACTTAATATACCAGCGAAGAATTAGACATTTGGAAAAAAGTATAAAAATCAAGATTCAATTAACACAGTTTTTGCAATAATGACATTCGTATGCTATTTATAGATCCTCGTTGTCCTTATTATTCCTAAAAGTACCAAAGTTAGTTGTATTTCAAGAATTCTTTCAAAGTTAAAACAAAACCAGCTAAGTTAAATTTGAAAACTAGTTAAGTTACAGATTTCAATTCAACATTAAACAAGTTCTTCTTTATACCCACAGGGTTAATTTATAGATTTTGATGTAAAGTTTATCCAATCGTTCCGTTCTCTTGTCATCAAGATCAATCATTTGCACTACTAATCTGAATTTTTACACAAATGAATAAGATTCTCATAAGGATAACGAACAATTTTATTACGAACTACTTATATTGATATTTCACGTTTACACTTTCTGCAAATTAACGACATCGTATCCTTGTAGAATCACAGAAGATAATTCCACATTTACTGAATCCTAAGAAGCGGAATATATCGAAATGTTTATTACTAAAAAAAAAAAAAAAAAAAAAAAAAAACCCAGCCTATGTCTATATGTGCGCAACAATGCGAATTGCCAGGCAACAGGAGTGTAGTGGCATGGTCAACTCCGCAAATTTCCTTCTGTTACCAATGGATTTCAATATGGTATTGCAGGTATTCTTTAGAATTTAAACTTTAATTTACTTTTCGTTTTAGTTTTTAGTTTACTTCATGCAATTTGTATTTTTTTTTTTTTTTTTTGAATAAATAAAAGTTATTTCCCATTACATATCTTACAGATGCGAGGTTTTCGGAGCGAAGCGACGGGGGTAGCCGTCTAGTATTTATGTAAATAAAACATTCCGTTCCATTTAAAATTATCGGGTAGAGACTGTCTTAACATCATATTTTTCAAACTGCCGTCGTCATTATATATGGTTATTACACATTAAGATTTCTCACAGGATTTCTTTTTTTTGTTTGAAATTTTAACGGAATTTCGTTATATTGAACCAAATTTAATAAAGAAGATAACAGGCAGACTTCGTAATTGCGCATTTAGTTTCTTGCGCCTATTAATAAACTTAATAAATTTTAATCATGATAAGTAGAGAGGAAAAAAAAACCAGGTAATAATTCAATAACTCAATTGATAAAATTAGCTCTCAGAAGAGGTTTAGAATTTCAAATATGAAAACAAGAACATTGGGGAAATGATTGTTGGAATCCTTCCAATTACCATAATTTATTTATCATAATAAATGATGCGTAAAAACACACCAACGCATCGACTGGATGGATTTCCAGCGAAGTGTACGATAACTTAACTATGACCCACTTATCTCTTTCATCTTCAAGGTATTATGAATCATGGCAGCCAATTTATATCATCAATGGCAGACACTTTTTTCATTATGTTGCAAAACATAAAGCTCAGAGAACTTTCTCTTTATGGAAATTACTTGAAAAATTAACAAATTCAATCGGATGTAGAAGATCTTCATTAACCAACATGCAAAACAAAATTAACTGTTGTGAATTCTAATTGAAAAATTCTACCCTTACTGTTTCGTATTCGTTATAAACCATTACCCAAATGAACACCTTTCATAAATTTGCACGAGTTATAACGGGCACATAATTCCATTGGCTCGATACACTCACAATGTACAATTACCGTATTTTGCTAGAGAATAAATCATAATACGACTGGAATAGAGCTTATTAACAAGGAAAATCGTGCAGGTCTTTTCTTAATAACCCTCATTAAACAAATCGAACTGACTATTTAGTTACAAGAATATGTCACTGAAGCAATTATTGTTATCTAATTTCCTAACACGAAAGTCATCGAGATTAATCATTGCAAAGGAAAAAAAAATATCAAATAATATCAAAAAGATGATTGTTATCCAATACTTTAGACATTTAACTGAATGAATTTATTGAAAAGAAGGAGGCCGTTCATTGCTCGATTTTGTATCAATAATTAGAAATGATTTAAAGGAATAAAACAAAAAAAAAAAGGAACGATAAGTAGGTGTAGATTAACAGGGACAGTGAAATTCAGTATTTTTTTCTATTATTGTTACACAATTATTGCTTTGTAGCTTTTGATTCTTTTCTTCTTAAATCTTATTAACATTTTCGTAGACAGTAACTATTTGTAAAGGTTTTAACTATAAAGTTTAGACTATTTGGTAGAAATTCATTCTCTTAATAAGAATCTATAATAAGAAAAAATAAAAATAAGAGCAGCACAATTATTTTTTTCTTATTTTTGATCAAATTTCCAGCACGTTAAAGTCACTGCTGGGAATGATGATTCTCCCAGAATGCAACACACCTTACAGATTGAGCTCTCCTGGCCGACCGCTAACATTAAAAGAGAAGAGGTCGCTTCTCTTCTCTTTCAATGTTAGCGGTCGGCCAGGAGAGCTCAATCTATAAGGTGTGTTGCATTCTGGGAGAATCATTATTCCCCGCACTGACTATAAATTTACGTTGAAGCTATAATTGTAGGCTATTTTGCAGAATAAGTGATTGCATAGAGTATGGAGTGACGCGTTATTAGCACGACGCTCTAAGCAACTGAGCTAACAGGCCACCTACAACTGAGCTAACAGAAGCCCTTGCGAAGCATTGTGGGATATGTGTCCACAGACAGACAAACCGGGGATATAAGGCGTCTTTCAGAAGCAAGAAAAAGATGGAGCGGTCCTTGAAATTCAATTCCCTTCTTTCTAATAGCTGGCGAATAATTAACAGGTATTCAGGCATCAGCTTTCAACGGTTTTACAATCAACCAAGTTCTAACTTACTAATACTGTAGTCCTATCAAATTTAACAATAACATTTAACAATTTCTTCTCAAGGTAAAGTTATTCCTTGAGAAGAAATATCTTCAAAGTTATAAATAATGCAAAAACATCGTCTGCAATATCTGATTTTTTTGCTTATTTACTAAGGTCAATAAGGAATTCATTAGTGACTCAGAATTACTGACATTCGCTTAAGTATCTTTTTTTTTTTTAATTTTTCAGAGAATTCTGTTGTGTCACTCAATTCAGGCAGTTATTCTTGTACTTTATAGGATTGAGATTATCAGCATCCTTATTCTTTCTTCTATTTGGAGTCAGCAACATGACTGTTGTTTCTTCATGTCGGAACCCGTCAACTCCTATCTGATAGCGGTCAATGTTGTCTGTTGTTTCGTGCTGATACTTCAAAAACCAATGGTCCTTTTAAACAGGATCTTCGTTTCTATTGAAACTGTTCCCATCACCTCAATCTATTCTCTTTCATCTTACGCAAGCCGATGTTTTCATCATCATCATCTCTACTTTCTTCTTTACCATATTCCTTCTAACAAGACAAGGGAGAGCATCTCAACCTTAATATTTCCGGCAGTGGCTAAAGCATGTCTGAATCTAATCACTGTCTTATAGGTTTTTCCCTGCCAAGATCCATCGCTGTTGTCACTTGAGATTCTAGTCACTTCTATTCATTTCGCCCTTAGAATGGTTCTATCCTCTTCTATGACTTTCAATTTGCCGTAAAATCGCTTTGCATCATGGGGCTTTACTGTAATGAAAGGATATTTCACAGTAAGTTTCTTTAATGTTCTAACTGTAAAGTCTTGTAAGTAATGACTGTAAAATTTTACAGTGATAAATTTTTACAATGTAAGCCATGTAAAGCGTTCATGTTTGCTTCAATTATTTCTATTTCCAAGAATGTCGGAAGCAAACGAGAAGATAAAAAAAAAAAAGAAAGAAAGAAAAGAACGCTGCCATAAAATTGGTATCACAAACCAAGAACATTCGAGAAGACAGTATTATCGTGTCGAGATGTATGTAGGTACAACATGTACTTATCTAGTCGCCGATGTCGGCTTCTTAACTGATCGCAACCTATCTAGGCTTGGATTATTCGGAGAAGTGAATGCCTGAACATCCGACATCTCTTCTAAAAATGTTTTTTTTTTTTTTTCTTTTTGCTAAGGATCGAATTCAAACCAAATGTTCTATGGAAGCTTACGGAATGCGTGGGAGTGGATTTGAAAGGAAGAAGGAACGATGGATATTGTCTGCTTCAATTTCCTCTGCCGCCAACGCCAGGCGATTCCATCAGTAGAATTACGACACAGTTTGAGACACGAAGATGAGAAACGAAATAAAAGAGATAACGGCAGTTTTTCTTTTCTCTTTTTTCTTTTCTTCTGCAAACGCGAACAGAATAACATAGAAAAAAAATGATAAGTGTTACTGACGGAGATAAGCTAACCACAGTTATTTGGTATTTCTTTTTTAATTCTGCCACTTAAGGTAACAAATAGTCCGTAGTCAGATTTTTGACATTTCCTCACTTCACTTTTAGGTAAGCAGGACATCGATTTTTACGCAAGTTTTACGCATTCTAGTTAAAAAAATATCTTTAAGAATTTTAATTTTCAATCCTATATGATTTTTTTTGAAAGATTTTTAATGTAGAACTGGTTTTCTACAAAAGGTAACACAACAAATGATACAAAAACTAATAACAAACAACATGTTTTGTTGTTATAAAATCACAACAATTTTTCAAATACAAAAGTTATTAAAATTATAATAATATTAAAAGTTCCGATTCCTGTATACGGGTTCGAAATTTATGTGTGTTTATTTCGCTTTCGTAATAACAAACACGACAGACACCAGATTTTCTCGAGTTCTCCCGTTTCTAACTGCAATCAGCCCGTCAAATTTAAATTCCTGTTACCGTAAAAGTAGGTCACAGTAATTTAATTAATGCGTGCTACTGACAGCTAATATTTATCGTAGTCCAGTTTTAGATTGATAATTGGTTATTCAAGTAAAAAAGCAGGCTGTCACTGAAAGGGGTTGCCGCTACCAACACCAGTATACATTGTTTTTCTTTTATTTGTGGCAAAGACGATGAAATCAAAATTATTATTATTATTACTGTATAAGACTAGTCCTTAATACTCTCTGGAGGGGATCCATTATGTAATTTGGTATCACTTATCTAGTATCAGAAGCTGGACTGCGGGGAGTAAATAAGACTACATAACTTATTTTAAAGAAGTAACTGAGGTTTAACTAAGGCGCTTTGCTGTTTGCAATAGAATTTAAGCAGAAAATTAACTGACCATCAACGATCGAAAAAAAAAAAAAAAAAAAGCTGTATAAGAAAGGAATACGTTGAGTATGTACTAACGATTCTGAAACTGAATTATAGGAACAGAATGAATAACAAACAACTTTCTTCATTTATATTAGATTTAAAGAAAAAAAACAAAAAAAACCCTTTGTTAATTTTGCCTAAAACGTATTCGTTCTTTCTCATCAGTATCAGATTAAATAAAATTTTATAATAAAACTTTTTTCTTTTAAACAAAAAATAAATCAACAAATTAAAATAACGTCTCCTACTAAAAACAACATTATCGATTTTATTATTATTATTATTATTATTATTATTTCATTTCCTTAGTCTTTAGACGGAATACATAAAAAAAAAAAAAATCATTACGAATGAGTTACAACAAAAACAGATGTGTGTGCGTGTGTGGTTGCTTGTACCAGATGCTTTACGATGTATGTTACTGATTGCCGAAATAACTGATCCGAGAAAATTTAAAGTTTTATTCACTATATTCTCCCTTTAATAGAACATAGAAAATTAAAAATATGCATCGTGATGGACTTCCCTGTATTGGACAATTTCGTACAGAGAAATACAACCATATAAACATTAAGATTGGGGTAAAAAAAAAAACAACGTAAGGAAACGTCAATAAAAAAAAAATAAAAAAAATCTTAATTTTGAACAACATATTACTTTAAGAAACCTATAATCCATGCAATTATTTTGCAAAATATGGTCCATACAGGTGAAAACTGTGGAAATGCATACAGAACAGAAATATTACCAAATATATACTTTTATGTAAAGTCCGATAATAGATATGCTTATAACATGAACCGACGGAAAACAAACAGATCAACAGTTTCGTGTAAAACTTTCATAATTGAAAGAATATCCAGTCAGGACACTTTAAAACATTGGCTCTGTTGATGAAAACAATTCTCAATATATCTCTGCTAACACTAGCTCAGTTTAAACATAGCGTCTGAAGTTACCCAATTGTATCTGAACATGCAATCTTGCAGGAGTATTCCGTTCATAAGGACTTTATGCTTCTGTTAGCATCCACTCTTTCACAACTTGAAGATTTTTTCCTTATTTACATTTATTCTTTCACATGGAGAGTAATCTTACATGTTTTTTTTCCGAAATATCTCGGCTTTTCGAAATACCAAGATGCGATCATTTTTTTTCCCCCGGTGAAATCCTTTGAATTCGAATAGTACATGCGTTCCCAAGGAAGTATCTAAACCAGTGCTGGAAAGAGAACTTTGCAGGTTATAAAGCTGTCTCTGTTGAAGCCAATCTCGGAGTCGTAAACAGGTCACCTCCTTCATCATCTTCCATCTCCGTTGGCGCATAAGATTTTCCATCTGATGTTCGCATTCCCATGGGGGTGGCGCTTGCTTTTTTTCTTCTTCTCTCCCTTTCGATACCTGAAGACGGACGACAGAGTGGATGAAAGCGAGGAGGCGACTGAAAGGTTACCACGGATACATCGTCTCCATTTAAAAATAAACTTCAGGAGATAGGAGGCTGTTATCCCCACAATTAAGCCACAATTTGAATCTTACATTTGAAGCTGAAGTTGAAATCTCGTTCCAATAAGTTTGTTTGTTTTTATATTGGTGGAATCAACTCATAACAATTGAAGCTTCTTTGGTAGTTTCCAAGCAGACTTAACATTGTGAAAAAAAAAAAATGAATAAATATTCGTGCGGGGTAATTATATCGTTTCAACTCGCAAGTAAATAATGTTTGTATAATTATGTAGGACTCGTGTTTAACGCTGTCTTTCAATTACAGCATATTCATACTGAAACAGCTGCCTTAAATTAGGATTTTCATCACACTCAGAACAGATTATATAATTATATAAGACATATTTAATTGTCTTATGTAATTTAATTATATAATTCAAGGCAGTGTTTCATGATCTCTTACTCTTTCAGTATGAATAGGCTGTAATTGAAAGACAGCGTTAAACACCAGTCCTACATAATTACACAAATTATTTATTTTTCAAGAGGATTTTTATCGCACTCAGTTATCACGTTTCTTGTCCCCCTTTTTTCATTTATGCTTCTCCATATCTTTTCTCTATAGAAAAATCCTGACAGATTTCAACACTGTAAGATCTGAAAAAATTGACATGGACCCCTTTATTTGGCACCTCTCTTTTAGATTAATCGTCTCTTTTGTGTTCATGTGCCATAAATTTACCAATAATATCTCGTACTTCCAAAAATTGTTTAAAGTTCAGCCTGCACACAAGCATAAAAACATATATTGAAAAACACTAAAATGTCCAAAGCTTTCGCCTCACTTCGACGAGGCTTCCTCGTTAAAGTGAGGCGAAAGTTTTGGTCATTTCAGTGTTTTCAATATATATTTTTATGCTAATGTGCAATTTGAACTTTAAACAATCATATTCAGAGCACGTAAAAACCTAAGTATGTTCTTAAAAATTCTGATACAATTTTTTAGAAACTTTTATGACTCATTGTTGCCGAAAAATCAGGGAAAAAAATATTAGGCCACAAATCGTTAACAATGGTTAATACAAATTAGAAAAAAAAAAAAAAAAAACGATTCTGTATTACTGGCAAATAGATGAGCTAAATTGAGGGAAAAAACAAAATCAAATTTAAAGAAAACACTTAATAATAATTTAGAGCCTATCACAATTTAATCGTAGAGCTAGGTAGAGTGCCATGTACTTTTTCTTAGAGCTACCACATACTTTAAAACAAACAAAATTTAAGCATTTTAAATCAATCAAATACATTAAAGCGAGCAATTCTTGCAAATTTTATCTTGAAAACGGGCCTAAAGATTTGATGAAATGGAGTGAATCTCAGGTGCGTTTTCGGGTGCGAGAAAGCGATTTACCTAGGTCTCGACTTCGGGAAACCTCATTTAGAGGATAAATGATTGACCTGGGATCTGGATACCAGGTTATTGTTTACAGTTTCTTACTTTATTTTCGATTTATTTTATTCTTAACCTATTGATTTCGTGTTCTGTGCGTTTTTACGTCTAATAAAATAATAATTTTGTTTTTATCTGTAATAAAATAATAATTTTACTTAATAATAATTTATAAAACTTTTTCCTTTCAACGTCGCGTGTATTCACTGCAGAGCTGTCCATTTCCCTGAAAGGGGTTAAATAACCAGGTGATTGTCTACAGTGTTCTTACTATATTTTCGTTTTATTTTACCGAGCAAAGCTAGTTCTTTCAGGTACTTACTTCATTAACTTAATAAGACTTCAATACAAAATACAGAATTTAGATTTCTAATGATATAAAAAAAGGAAACAAAAATAATTTCTATTCAATTTCGAAAAATGGATTAGTTTGTATTAATCAAATAAATGAAATTAAATTAATAAAATACTTCACTTCAATTAGTTTTCTTTCTTTTTTTTTTTTCTAAGCTTGATTGCATTAAAGTTGGAACCTCACCCTTTATTCAAATAACAGAACACAATTTTCTAATTGCATTTAACAAAGGCAGCTGACAGAGCCACAGAAATAGAATATGCTAATGCAAAGTTAAAGAATTACGACGTAAGACTGTAATGTGCAAAATATGAGACATAGGCTTAAAATAAAAATAAAAGAGAAATTTTCATTAATGATTCGAAATAATGATTAATTCTTATCGATTATTAGAATGAAAACAAAAAAATGCAAGGCTTGAATGTCAATTTGTAAATAATCTATCTAACTTGGCAACTATTTATAAAAGCGTGCTATTGTGTTGCCATGATAACCATTGTTGTCATCAATCACTGTTCTGTTAAGACGGACAAATCTCAAGTTTTTAATTATACAGATTATAAAATATTTCATGTAAATGAATGTATTCTCCAAAAATTGTACTTGAAGAACAGTTTTAATAATGAAGACTATTATTACGGTATTATTAGTGATATTATTGATCTAATTTAATAAATTTAATTTTATTTACAATTATTTAACATGCGTAAATTAATTGAAAATGGTTAAAATTTAAGAATTTTGCAGATTTTAAAAAGTTAAAATTCTTTTACATTGTATAGCAATTATCATCTTTTTTTGTAATTTTAGCTGGAGGCCAAAATCTGAACAATAAATAAATAAATAAATTCATTATTAAACTATAAATAGTGTGAGTAATAACTAGATGCGAATAATGGCAAATCGAATGCTTTAAAAAAGCTACAGTAATAAAAATTAACGAGATGTACCCTGTGAATTTGTTAACTTCCCATTTGTATTAACATAGAAAACTGGATTTGGGAATGTTATTAAGGGACCATTCAGTTGGTAGCAAAAAATCAGATAAACAGGAATTCCAATTTTCATTCTACCCTCACCCCAAAAGAAAAAAAAAAAAAAAAAGATTGTGAGAAAGAGCGGAATTTAGGAATTTACTAGTTTTACTTCTCGATGAATTAGAAAGCGAAAATTCTGAATGTTACAGAGGAATCACTGAACTGATGCGGAGAAAAAGAATCAAAGCCAAGAGAATTCAATCCTAAAGAGATTAAAAAAAATAGTGCGAAGATTTTAGAAATTCAACAATAAATAGCGCCAATCAAACTTCACAAATTTAGAAATCGATGTCTGGGGGGGGGGGGGGTCCTACAGATTGTTTTTGAGGAAAACAGACTAGAAATTTAAAGATAGCTATTAAAACTTAACAAGAAATTAACTTTCAAATTACAGTATCAAGTGAACGTAAACCAATTTTCCGTTTTCTGAAGAATTATTTATCTGAATTATTTAGTGGAATTATCAACCCCTGAACAAATAATAGAATCGGCTGAAAGATTAGTAATCCCATTATTTAAGAACACCCACGGATTATCCAGTGTTTCCTCTCTTATGCTTTCGTATGGGGGATTTTTGAAGCCTTGAAAAGGATATCTAACGTAAAATGGTAAAAACGTAATCTAAAGTACTTAAATACGAATACCAAGTTTGAATAAGACCCATCCACGGGATCAACAGTTATTCATCAACACAGACTGACTGATTTGATGAATTAATTCCTAAAATGAGGCGTTAATCTAATAATCATTTAAAATGAGAAAAGACCTTTCTACTTTAAATGGATTTTACTTCTTTTCTACTGTTTTATTCTTTAGATAAGATAGTTCTTATTCTAATCTCTTAATCCCTTAAAAGCAAAAAAAAAAAAATCTATTTTTAAAACGGCAAGAAGTTTTCAATTAAAATTCTGCAGATTAAAAAACTACGTTTCCATTCTTATTTTTCTAAAAAAAAAAAAAAAAAATTGACACAATTTTCAAAAGTATTTTTAAAGATTTGTATTTTAGGCTTCTGATTCTAATAAATCTCATTAAATTATCATTAATCACAATAATCGCAACAATTGCGCCTTTTGAATTCGCAAGAATCACATTTATGACAATAAGGAAATTAAAGCAATAATTCAATATAAATTACGTATTAGAAGCCGTTGCGAAGTATTGTGATTGGTTTACTAATCCTATCGCTACCTTGTTTTTGTTTTTTTTACGAAATACAAGGATGCTTCATTTGCCAACCAACTGCTGAATAAATATTAGTACTAATAATAAATAACTAATAAATAATAATATCACTTAACTGCAACTTTAAATTTATCTTAACTTTAAATTGATCTTCCTTTTTTTTTCTAACGTGATAAAAGTATAATATTTTAGCTTACTTCTTTACTATCTGACTTTTGTCTTTCTTTTACTTATGAATTTGTTTTCCTGTTTAGATACATACCCTTTAAAAAGATAGCGACGTTAGATATGAATTTCATACCCTTTTAATTTTTCCCATAGAATAGTAATTTGCAGCATCGATTATTTCTTTTTTTTAATTCTATACTATGCTATTATTAAAAAAACAGCTTGTGTGTGTACGTCCACAACAATTAAATTTCACACGCGCATTGCCAGGCAACAGGAGTACTGTTGCGCGGTCAACTCTGAACGCAACAATGTAAAGTCGCACGCGCGTTTCCTGGCAACAGAAGTACTATTACATGGTCAACTTAACTGCGCAAATTTGCATTTTTCAGAATTTAAATCTTAATCTAGTTTTAAGTTTTAGTTCTTCGTTTACTTGATGTAATTTGTTTTGTTTTTTTGTTTTTTTTTCAATTAAATAAAATGTTGCTCTCTGTTACATATGCGCGGCTTCCTGAGCGAAGAGACGGGTAACCGTCTAGTACATATACTTAAAATAAAAATTAATAAGACAATCTTATCCAATGTTCTTTAAGGAAATATCTAAATAGATGTGGAAAAATCTGTACAGAAAGACCAGTTTTAATCGAAGTAAACAGGAAAAGATTAAAAAAAAAAAAAAAAAAAGAACCCCCACCTGCGCTGTCTAACTCGTGCGATTTATAAATCTCGTTAAAACCTAATTGGATTTCATAACAACAGAAGAAACTGAGAAATAATTTAGTAATTCAGACATATTTCTTTAACAATGAAAAAAAATACCTCATTAAAATTTAATGAGTCCGTGGAGTTTAATTATACCTTTAATTGGATCATCACTTTTCAACAATAATTGAAATTTTAATTTAATTATAAGAAAGTGCGCTGCGTCTTCAGAAGCACAGGAATGCTTTAGACCAGCGGTCGGCAACCCGCGGCCCATGAAGCGTTTTGGTGCGGCCCGCGGGGAGTGTTGGAATTTTTTTTTTGGTTGTTAAAGTAAGATTTTCCGTTTTTTTTTTTTTTGGTTGTTACGACCCAAGTGCGGCCCGCAGTAATCCCCACATAACATATTTGGCCCTTTTACAACAAAAGGTTGCCGACCACTGCTTTAGACCAACAAATTTCAGTTTTAAAATAAAGGATTTTGTATCACGGGGTTAGAAAGAGCCGTTATTTACTCACAAAAGACGATAAGATTTAATATTAATTGATGCTTTGCAAATCCAACATTGTTGCAATAGAAACATAAGCAATGCTCAATTCTGTAAAGCTTTCTCTTGATTTTATGACATTCACTTAAAAAATCAATTGCTTCTATTTTTTGGAATTCACTTACTGTCATGGGATACATTAAAAAAAAAAAAAACAATTTTCCAATGAAAATGAATATTCAACGTGGTTCCACTGCAGTTCGATTTATCTTGAGCAATAAATCCCGTCTCTAAAATTGATTTTTGGGGAAAAGGGCGAAGGTCATCAGCTTTGCTGCCATCTTTTTTTTTTTCTGCTTCTTTTCCTTCATAATTTTAATTAATCATACGTTTCTTTTTCCGTCTGGTGCCAACTCTTGTAATGTAATTGGCAGACGGATGAGATATAAAGTTACATGTCTGTTCCGCAGGGTGAGGAAAACCAAACCGAGAGGAAACCGAATAGGCCTGGAACACATTCCCACAGCGAGAGGAAATGCAAGCAGATAGGGCGCCAGGCAATTCAATGAGAACGTGCAGCCGCTGCACACACAACAATTTCCTCCCTACAGTGAGCTGATGCTACCAAGTTTCACCGAAGGAACAAAATTCGAGTGAAAATTCTGGCGGATCTTTTGGACGGTCATCGTCGGATCAATTACGTAGTTCCACGAAATGAAATTTAATTATGGACTTGAGCTGATATTTAATGAAGGAGTATTAAGTTTTGCACACATTTAACGTTGCAGAGGCGTGTATCTCATTTTGGGAAGTTTGGAGCGGGAAGAGGAGAACTGATGATAAACCATATCCCGAAATTCAATATAACACAATAATAATTATGAAGCTAAATTGAGATAATACGTTTTAAAACCAGATAAAAGCAAACAATGAAATATTTAAAGGCGAGAGAAGAGGGAAACATTTCTAATTTACTTTGGAGAACATTAGAAGCATTTTGCCCAACATTACTTATGTCTCCAGCAATATTTCTTTGGTGTTGTCATTCAAAAGGTCGTTTTTGACGTTGATATTTTCACAACGTAGGTGCGCCTTTTTCAAGCCATACAAAGCACAATCTCCAACGATATTTGGATTTATTTTTATCTTTAAAAAATTCAATCCATCTCCTGTCTAGTGGTTGCCGCGATGTTGTTCGTTCGTTCGTTCAGAGCGAGGGTCATCTTTAAGACAATCTTTCAATCATCAGTTCACGAGATCGCCAAATATTCACTTCTACCATTAAATCTTCCAACAAATTTAACAAGTTGAAGGAAAGGAACGGAAATAGAATAAATAACATCCGGACTAAGCAACTGCACACTGCTTCTAAAATGGTAAATGTAAACATAATACTGTATTAATATTTGCAGTTAAAACATCATAGAAGTAAATTTGAATTCGAAAGAAGTACTGTGAAAGAGCTTAACGTACATGAGGAATCATGGAAAAAGAATTAAAAAAAAATAAAGAATTCATATACTCATAACCTTACGCATGGGACTCAAGCGATATTTGTTTATATTTATTAGCACTCTTCAAGCAGATTTAAACGCTGACCTGAGTTTAGTATAGGGAACGAGCAAAACATGGCAGTGACACATTTCTTCAACTGCTGTGGGAATCGCATCCTACAATTCCTAAGACAGAAGTTTGCAGCTTGTAACTTGGGCAAATAAATGTTGAAATGAAAGGCTTTGGAAACCACGAGAGAGAAAACATTTTCTGTTTTTCTGTTTTTAGATTAAAAGTGATATGCTGAGACGTAGGCAAATTAAAAATGTTAACAACAATTCATTTCAATTCTTCATTATATCTTGTATTTATAGATATTCTTCAACCAACTGTTGCTACATCAAAGAAATAATATTTTAATGTTCTCAATTGACCGACTTAACTTCTTATTCTAAACCAAAATAAATTTCATGCACTTTCAAAAAAAAAAAAAATCTTTTTGTTTGAATTCGAAATGAAATAACTAATGAGAATAAAAATTACATTTCTTATCATTATTTGTCACATGAGAAAAAGTACAATTATAAAATAATAATTACAGTATTACTGTATTTTATTCTAAATAATTACACTACACTTGTTATTTAAATAGGAAGTTATTTAAAAGTCTTTTAAATAAAAGCTCTCCTTTTATAAAATAACAGAAGCAAAAAACAAAATCCAAACCTTCCTCTTCTCCGAGGAAATTTATGATGGTTTGCGCTGTATCTGACCTCTGAGAATAGACGGTGGTTGGTTAGTTGTTCGAGTGATGATTTATAGGAGGAACACTCAAGATAATTCCGAAGGAAGATGTACACAAACAGAGAATGACATATTGGAGAACAGAAGGGATTACAACACAGATCAGATTAAAAAACAACAACAACACAACGTACACATCACAAACAATTCCGGAGTCCCAAAAATGTCATCAATTACTAAACGCAACATCAAAACAATTTATACTGGAAAAACGAGGCGGAGAAACTTCAATCTAACGTAAGTCTTATTTCCGAGTTATTTATTTATTTATTTTTAAATAAGATTGAGGTTTGAAATTGAAAATCTGAAAATGTTAAATACAAATTGATTTCTCACGAATTACGGCAAACTTATATCAAGCAAGAGTTATTGAGAGAACTTACAGCCTACTTAGCTTAATTTTTTTATTTACGTCGTGAAAACGATAGAAAGGAAAAGTATGTAAATCTACATGTGTAAATCATAAAGCCAGTCGAAAACAACTATCTTCATTCTACTGAATATTCATTAAATTCGCAAATATTAATTTTAAAGTCGGCTGAATGCAGTTAATTTCAAGCAAATCAATTTTAAAGAGGACTAGACGGTTACTCGTCGTTTCGCTCCGAAAGCCTCGCGACTATAACGGAAACAAACATTGCATTTATTCAAAAAACAAAAAAACAAATTATATCAAATAAGCTACAAACTAAATCTTACGACTAAAACGAAAAATAAATTAAAGTTTAAATTCTAAAGAATGCATGCAATACAATATTGAAATCCATTTGTAACTTTCTGAAAAGTTGAGTTGACCATGCGCCACTAATGCCTGGTAACGCACGTGGGAAATTACATTGTTGCGGACAGGATTGACCTTGCAACAATACTCCTGTTGCCTGGCAACGCGCGTACTAATTGTTACGAAACTCCATTGTTTGGCAGATTTGCGAACGCGCACATAACCTATTTTTGTGTGTAATAATATTAAAGATTACAATGCATTACTATGCATCTTACAGTTAGAAGTTGATAGTGATTTACTGTTTCGATCCTAATACGTTTCTCTGAGTATTTTTATATGAAAAAGAAAATCTTTAATATAATTATGATTCTTTGTCATTATTATTATTATTGTTGTTGTTGTTGATGTTATTGTTACTATTTATAGACTACTTGTAGACTGAATAATACAATACTAGTAACGTATATCATTTTCTAATAACAAAAGAAACAAAAAAATTACAATGCCGGGATTCGAATCTGAAACTTTCAATGTACTGTACATTTACCTGACTCGTCAACTACTGACTGAAATTTTACAACGGAACCTTAGAGTTCATTAAGCGGTTTCATTAGTTCGATGTTTATTCTTTTGTGCTTTTATGATTAGAGCAATTTAAAGAAAGTGAAAAATTAATATCCTCATCGAATACTGATTTTCCAGACGAGGCCGCGCTCTCTATACAAAGAAAAACCAAGTCCCTTTAACTCATTTCCAACGACAAATATTAAAGCATGGGAATTCAAGGCTTTTCGGTAATGTTAGGATAAGGTAATACGTCCTAAGAGGAAAACCTATTTCGCTCTCAGAGATATTCTATCTCTTTTTCAATTCAAACTCGGAGTGAATTCAATACGAAAGAACTACATTGATTTATGAGGGTTTTCTAATCTAGTCTTTGCCGTGTGATCTTAAAGCTGATCAGTTGCTTCGATGACGAGTTTATTCTCCCATATTTGGTAGCTTTTCTACAATAAGTCAATCAGGTTGATTATACCATCATAATTTTCAATAAAGCTCAAGATTAAATTATTTTTTTTTATTAATATCCTATATTAGAAATTGTAAATTTTTCACCCTTCTTTTACATCTTCTTAGACATGATTTAAAGCTATGTAAGCTTTTTATTTATAAATCAATTAGTAACTAATTAAAGTCCCGTAACTAAAAAATTTTTAAGCTATTAATAAACAGGCAAAATAGTGGAAATTTTACCAGATAATACAGGGTGGTCGCTAGAAAAGCGGAAAATTTGAGGGTCAGATGAGATCATGAATAAAATGCGAACAGGAAACAGCTTTCAGACTTTCAAAGGCAAGTGATTATTTATATAAGGTCTAGACCTTAAGGCAAAAAATCGAAGGATGTCGAAATTCAACGAAACTTTTTTACAAAATATGGTTTTTGAGAAAACAAAGATAAGCCATAGTTCAGCTTTCTAGCTTTATCCAAAAAAAAAGTTACAGGTGTTTTTTCCTTCCAATTTGCGACTCATTTTCACGAAGTTTTTGCAAAGTTTCGAGTCAACTTTGCGAATTTTTTTTCTCGAAACTGGTTAAAGCTACAAACTTGTCCTTTGGAATGAACATTATAAAAATAATAATTATTTTTAGAGATACAGTATTTCAAAAAAGTGCATGTAAAAACTGACATACAAAATAAATAGCTGTTTGACATATTTTCCGCTTTTCTAGCGACCACCCTGTAGTTGCGATCAATCATTGGTTTTAACAGCTTAGGAGTCATTGCATAAGCATTAAAGGGGGGAGAGGGGGGTTCAAGCTTTGCTTATTTTTGCTGACAAGAAGAGGTGGGGTGTCAGAACAATGCTTATAGACAAAAATGCACGCGAGAGAGTGCGATGCGCGAGATAGACTTTTTCCTCAGTATTTCATGTGCACTTTTATATTTAATTTGTTATATTTTAATTCAGGAGTGAATATCATGTAATTTTAACTGTTTTAATTTATTGTTCAGTGGTATTTACTGTTAATGATTTGGGAAATCTTACCTAAGTAATGACTGCTTACTTTTATAGGAATCTGAATTTTGTATCAAGAATGTAAAAGATGACAATGTAAAGGATCGAAGTGAACAACTCAGAATCCAAATGTACACATTAAAGAGCATTCAATTCAAAAAAAAAAAAAAAAAACACTATATAATGAAAATATATATCATTTGAAGTTGGATTATTCTGTGCTAGGACCAATGATTTTGTTTTCAAGTGAAATTTCTTTTCCTAGCAGCTTTCTTTTTTCCTGTTACAATGGACCACTTGAGGTTTACGCCCCTATCGACGTCACGTATGACGTGTATCCCAAATGCGGCGAGAGCTTTTGGGATAAACAAACATATAACTTTGTGTGAATTACTTAAAAAAATCGTCGATTTTTGATATTTCAAGACGGATGGTTCAGTACTGTGCAGATCCTTATTGTAATAATTCTGTAAAAACGCTTGGAATATCCTTCTTTAATATAACATTTCTTTTGTATCTAAACCGGTTAAAACAAAGCACATGGCTTTGTTTATCCCACATGCGAAGCAGTAGACTGGTGGGATATTTTGGTACTACGAAGCCCCGCCTATCCTCAAGTGATCCATTAAATTATATCCTTCTTTGAAAATATATTGCTGTCGTCTTCTTCAATAGGGGATAATCAACTCTACATCCAATCTGAAAATTTTGGAAGGCTTACAATCGTTGCATCCAAATCAAATCTTTTATTTCAGCCTCTATATCTACTAGGGTTAAAACGAAGCACATGGCTTTGTTTATCCCACAAGCCAAGCAGTAGACTGGTGGGATATTTTGGAACTACGAAGCCCCGCCTATCCTCAAGTGGTCCATTATATTAATTGTTCAACGTAAATAATCTTCCATCTGGACAAAGACGGATACCTTATGTCTTAAAGAACAGTAATAAAGCAAGCTTGAATTTGTTTTTGGCAGCCTTGCATGCTAGAAGCCTGTAATTTCCTGCATTGTCTTTAGTAATTATGAGATGTAACTCCTTCATTTTATTCCCATCCAATAAGTGATGGAATGAACTCATCTCAGTTTTAATTCACATTTTTTCTTTAGCTGATGAAATACTGAAACACTGAACACAAAGAACGCGTTTTCAAAATTAAAATATTTATCAATACCTTTTCTTCGAACATATGTTATCAATATATTCAGGGCTTTATTGCTTTTATCTCTTCCCAAAACACAAATAAATAAAACTTCATATAGAATTGATTTATTGTCTTTTTATTTGAGAATTTATTTTATTATTTCAAAGTAAATCCCTGAAGCTCAATTTTTTGTGAAGGAGTGATTTTGATGCAGGAATCTTTAGTATGCACGAGAAGCAAAATGTTTCTTGACCTCAGCGTAGTAAAGCCGTCAACAAAATGAAAAACGATGAACTACAATAAATTTCCTGCCAGTCTTCGTGAGGGTGGTGTTTAAAAAAAAATGAAAGACTGAAAAAAAAAAAACTGAAATTATATTAAACTCGGCTTCGAAAGCTCAGAATGCGGGTCAGTTTGGAAAAACTTCATATTCTTTGCAAAATGTCGGTGAATTATAAAAATGAAAGAAAAAAAGAAAACTGGAAAGATAAAAAAATTCTCTATGAATCTTCTTAAGTAAAATAAATAAAGAAAGAATATCAAGGATTTCATTAGCAACATTGTAAGAAAGATTTTGAATCATCTCTATTTTCTTCGTAGTTTACCACAGATAAAAAAACAAAAAAGCAACACCAATTTTGAAACTTTGGTAGAACGTGAATTTATTAATGTACAGATCTTCATTTGCACTTTTGTGAAGAAAACAGATTCTAGTTCTGTGCAAATTTGAATATGAACAATTCATCAATAATTTGTTTGTAACTTGTAGCAGTAGCAATTGCATGCATTTATTGTTTAAACAACCGCTGCCTGTGAAGTAATAATAATAGTAACCGTTGGTTTGGAGATTGTTAGAAAAAGCGGGATTACAATCACGGACGAATAAGGGAGATGAAAAAATGATAACTATTAGCCTCCAAATTAAAATATAAAGGGAATAATAAATAAAAGAATTCAATTCCTTTATTGCAGCAGCCAGGAACTAGTATAAGAAGTAAAATTCTACTAAAGAGGCAGGCAGGATGGAGGTAATCAAACTACAATGGATTCCTGATTCCCGATGGGCAGTAAAGCAGTTATCCGTGGTTGCAGATTACTAATAGATGAACAGTAAAGACACTACCTAAACTCTATAAGATTCCAGGTAATTTCTAAAGTAATTTTCTACCATTCGAAGAGAATGTCTTATGAAGCCTGATGAGGAGGTCATTCCTTTTATTCGAACGTTATTAATATTAGCTGTGTATTGTTTAAGATTTCAAAAGAATACATTATATTTATAGTTAGTTAACTTAGGCTTGGATATTTATTTATCGAGTCTTTAATTGTAAAGTTACTGCCATCTCCACTCTGCTACATTATAAAGTTGTTTTTGTTTTTCATTTTGTGTCAGCTACAACCGAAGATAGCGTTCAGCTAATATTACACAAGTGCTTTATGGGAATATTCTTGTTTTGCGTGCGTCAATCAATACATAAAACATATTGGAGTCAAAAATAGCTTATAAATAAGAATTGATTAAATCGTTACTTGTGATAAATAACAATCATGCAGCAATCTTTTATAATTTATCAATATTTGTCTGCCTTTCGTGTCGAATATTGGACTGAAGTTCTATAATAAAGGTCCAGCTTCTCTCAATCAACTTGCTGTTTGATAAATGCTTCTTTCTTTGGGAATCTCGTATCCATAATTTGACAGTTTCTGACTATAGTCAATCAGTTTTTAACAAAATAACTTCTGAACCGGAATAGGATCGTCTTGGAACGTAGCATTTAGCTTACAAATTTAGAATTCGATAAATCGTACATATGTATTGACTCATTACTTTTAAAAAAATAAAAATAAATTAAACTGAAAGGAATGACAATCATTGAAGTTAGTTAGCTTTTAATTGGCTTCGCAGTACGAGATGTATTGGTATTATTAACATTTTGGTTTATTCGAATAGTCTAAACTATTTAATTTTGTTGATGTGCCTAAATCTGGGTTCTAATCCCGAGGCAGGCATGGATATTCTTCTTTCCTCCGTTTGTCTATTTCTTTTCTTCCGGCTGCCTTTGTCCATTTCTATATTTTGAGGCCTAAGGCTTCAATATTAGTGGGATATAAAATAATAAAACTGTTTCAACCAATTCGAAGTGAGGAAGAAAAGTACAGTACAGTATGTTTAAGATAAAAGCAACATTTTATTTTTATTTAACAGTAAAACGCAAAATTTAATATTTTTTTCAAGTCTTATTTTAAGCTCACATTGCTAGGATACTGAAAGGCAAACATATCATGAGAAGATATAAATTTGTTTACTTACCGATAAAATAAAATTAGTTAGGATTATTTTTATTTTTTTAATTTATTGTTGAACATTATCAGCTGACATAAGATGTCGTTTGGGACGGGAATTATTGTTGTGCTTTGCTGATATCACAGTCAATGACTGTCACTGATTGACGAAATATGTGGTTTTCTGTAATGCTCTGTTTGTTTTATTCTCTATTCTTGGATGGAGGAAGATTCAATCTCTCCGAAACCGTGCTATCAGTTCTTATCAAGCACAATATGTTAATGGATGATAAATTGATGAGCACTTCACACACATGGCAAGTTTCCATCGAATTTACCAGAAACATCCTTGTTATTGTCTGTCTCCAATCTTGAGTAGAAGAGGGCAAACCTCCACGTTTCAAAAGTAAATGAAGTTATCATTTTAATACTATCAAATATTATTATTTTTTTACATTATAAGAAATAATAATCTCCTTTATCGTTATTTATAAAATGGAAGGGCACATTAAAACGGTTTATATAAAGTATAAGATGGACATCAAAATTTTCGTTGATTTTTAAGGTAACATAAACTTTGAGTACTGAAATTTTCTTACGACTAAGTTCTAAATGAAGCAATAAATTTTAAATTATAAAAGGCTTAAAGAAAACCAAAGGATCACAACTTCAAAGAAAACCTAAATTTGCATTCTTTTTTCCTTATATATCAAAACACCGAAATTTTGATACATTTTCAGTAGCTGCTAAGTTTTCGAAACGAGATGATCACTGTCAGTTTTACAACCTACACCCCTCTGAATTGTTGAAAACTGGTAAGTGTCTGATTTACAGTTAAGTACGAAACAGCACGGACAAAATTCTTACAAATGCATTACAATTAAAATAAGGCAACGTAGTAAGAAAAGAACATAAATCGGAAAGTCTTGCATTAAAAACATTTACGATGCACATTTTCGAAAAGAAAAACGAAGTATCTTTCCCAAGATTAATATAAATTACGAACATACTTGCAAATTACTAAAAACAATTCATATTAGTGTAAAAGGTGCTGTACAATAACAATAATGAAATCTTGCATGAAGTTGAGGACTAAGGAACAACAATTTCTGTACAAATTACATAATTATCCTAACATCGCTTCTTTTAAGTTTTTGGTGTATATTATTCAGCTTCATTATCTGCAATTTCAACCTTGCTACTTTAATACAAGTTCCTTTCCTGTATTTATCTTCGGGTATACATGTTACACTGTCGTCTTATCATATTATTGCAATTTATAACTTTAAAATTACTATTTGACTTTTAAGTTGCAATTTCATTCCTTAATTTTTTCTTTTTGTTTCGTGTTCTTTTATGCTTTCTATCGGATTTCTCCTACAAAGAACTTACCGTAAATTAAAGATTTTATAGATTTATTCGATTAAAAGCCAGATCTAACTTCTAAGATTGGTTTTGTTAAAATCTGGAGACAGTTTATTTTATAAATACTGTTCAATAACTTAACGTGTTAACTGGATTTATATAAAAGGGTATATATACAGGGTGATTCCAAAAGGTGTGTCAAAATTTGGCCTTAGGTTCTACTCATTAAAACAAACAAAAAAGCTCAAATAACCATGGGAAATAAATAGTTTTCGTAAAAAAGTAGGTTTTTGTTAATGATTGTATGGTTTTTTTATATATATATATATATATATATACATAAATACATTAATATATGTAAATATATATTTTTGTTGGCATATTATAAGAAATAGATGACGCATCAATGACCTCCACGCTCACCTGATCTTAATTCTCTGGATTTCTGATTTGGGATATTTAAAAACAATGGTTTATTCCAGTCTAATGAACAATCAAGAGGAGTTGCGAGAACGAATAACCAAGTGCTTTCTGGAAATATAACAAAATCCAGAGATTTATAAAAGAATTCGTTTATCAATGAGAAGGTGAGCGGAAACATGCGTGCAAGCCAACAGAGGACATTTTGAACATTTATTGTGATAAAATAAAAGTCGTTTCCATGATCTGTTTTGACTGTTATAACCATACAATGAATAATGAAAACTAAGTTATTCGCGAAAACTATTCATTTCCGGAACCATGTTTATTTAATTTTTTTGTTTATTTTAATGAGTAGAACCTACTGCCAGATTTTTGACACACCTTTTGGAATCACCGTGTTAAATATACAGGGTATTCCAAAAGGTGTGTCAAAAATCTGGCAGTATATTTAACCTTTATTTAAAAAAAAGGTAATATTGATAAGCACCTTGACAAGGTAACCTTGCTTGATATAATTCGACTACAGTCTGCCTTGCAGCCTTGCAGCAACACGTTGCATTCTTTCAAAAAGATCACCCTAACAATGAATTTTATTTATCACTGTTATTACCGCTATGTAGTTGCAGCCATGTGATAAAAAGAAAGCATATGGCAATGCCATTGCCAGCCATGTAACAATGTTCCACAGGAGATCGAGTACATTTTTCAAAACACAGTATTTGAATAGCATTTTACTTACTATTACGAATCTGTCTTGTGTACGGTAAAGCAATTTTAAGTACAGTGCTTATCAATGCAATTTTATTACACAGACAAATGAAACAATACGAACTGAAAAAAAGAACTCAAACATTGTACGACTAATAATAGTCAAGTCTACCAAACAAATCAACACAACGAAAATACTACATAATTAAGAATTTAGAGATTAGATGGTTAATGTTTCTTAGTTTAACTTCCTGAGGGGTAACAATAATCTAACAGAAAGAAACAGAGTGGGTCAGAAAAGACGCAAATTAATTTTTCAAATGTGTTAGTAATAAAAATCTGTTTTGAAAGACAAACATTATTATCAACCGTATTTTATTTGACTTGAATTTAAAAATAGAATAATAACTAACAATAGCAGTAAAATCTCAAATCTACTTGATCAAACAAAGAAGCTTCTTTGTAAAGAACTGGCGGAGTACGTTAAGTGTTGGTTTTTTTTTAACTTAAGAAACAATAGGTAGGTAGCATCTTCAGCAGTAAATTATAATTGAAACTGATTAAAATCTTTTAATGCAAATTCATTGTCAGAACAGCAATAGCTGAGCGTTCGTCTCCTGATTTTTCTCTCGATCTGATACAGACCAAACAATAAGATAATCGGCTTTCATTGACGCTTGCCTTTGTTTTACCATTGATATTTCTCAGACTTTCTCTTTGCCAACGGAAGCAGATGAGTGTGGCAACGCTGACATGGCTGATGGATTCACTTTTTAATGGAGTGGATTGATTTTCAATCTTTCTCCTCTCTCTCTCTTCCCTTATTCTTTCTTTCTTTCTTTTTTTTTTTTTTTCGCTGTCTTTCTTTCCTTCCTACTTCTTCCAAGTTATCTGGAATCCTAGGAATGGTAGTTGCCATGGCTACCAATTCTGATTGACATATGGAGCGATTTCTTCAACTGTTCTTCCTTTCTTCTTTCTTCCACTGAAAATGATCACCATGAAAGGAACCATCATCTTAACTCTATTCGTGTCATTCATCCTCTCGTCCTTTCTTTTTATTTTTAATCATAAAAAACTTAATTCTTTATATATATATATAAACCACTTCGAAAGAACAAGGCAATTATGATATAGATTCAATTCTCTATTTAGATATATATGTTATATTTCGGAAGGGAAAATGACTAAATATCTACATATATATTTATTTAGCTGTATTATTAATCTCAATATTTACAACGCATTAAATTTAAATTAAAAAGTAATTATTCTGAATATCATCGTGTTTCTCTAGTGAGTAGGGTTTTTTTTATTTTTTTAATAGAAATAATTATTATTTATATATTAGAAAATATAAATAAATAACCCAAGAAGCCTATTTCTTCATCAAATTCACGAACAACGTTTTAATGAAATAAAGGTTACTTTTATTTCTATTAGCAAGGGGAAATCAAGTATTTTGTGCTTTAGTCTTCTTCTGTCTGCTGGTTCGGCCTCCATTCGTATCTGAACAGGTGCCTTTTATAGAGAAAAGCAGTTAACACTATTTCTTTCTAATTTTAGGAAATATTAGGAAATTTATTTTTATTTTTATCAAACATATTCTGGCCATTTAAAATTTTAGAAAAATTGTTATTTTAGAAGTAGCGGTTTTGGAGGGACAAAAAAAAAAAAGAGAAAGAATTTTCAGTACATACGTTGACTACGTTAAAAAAAGTTTTGCGCAGAATCGCGCAAAATCCAGAATCTCATGAAATTAGAATTTAATTATTTTAATAAAAATAGGGAATTCCCAATCAGTATAAGACAGAGATAACAATATTAATCAAAGATTTCTTATCGGTAATTGCTATGAACCTTTGCGAACAGCGTGGCGTGTTGCTGGGGATTCCGTAGCAACAACAAGGATTACTAGAAATTCTTGCGTTAATCCTATTGCGAAGCTTTTGCCGATTAAATAGAGAAAAAAAAATACAAAATAAAAAAAGTTATCATTATTCAAGTTTCTTTTCAGCATTTGCTTCTTAGAGAATCCCCCAGTTGACGACCCCCACGGATTTAAAATTGGGATGAAATACTTAGCTGTTTATTATTTTCGAGACAGAAAAAAAAAGGGGGGCAAAAAGAAAATACTTTCGTCCTCAGGTAAATTCTTGTAAGTTTTCTGATGGAGAAGCCCTACACGGCCTGTTTCTGACAGATGCGATATTCAGGTCACAGATGGCTGAATTTAAAACAAGAGCAAAAAGCCTAAAGCTATGCAATCAGTGAAAAAACAACGATCACTACTGGACAGAGACGAGTGATTATTATTCGAGACAAGTTCTGTTCTCATCAGACCTATCTAATTAACTCACATCTGCAAGACTGCAGTTGTAACGGTAAAAGTCAGGGGGAAAAATTAGCGAGTTACGCAACAATATAATAGCTTTCTTTTCGAAATAACGGAAATTCATTTAGGACTGACAATTCAAAAAAAGAAATGAAGGAGATTTTCCCCCCTGCACTTATTAAGTACATCTTTTATCGCTTTACATAAAAACGGAAAGGAATTCAATAACGTGAGTGACTCAATTGCACGGCTTTGAAAAAAATTCAATCATAAGTAACAAAATATTTTTGCGCATATGGAAGATGCTTTTGCAAGAAAGAAAGAGTCGTTACTTAATCATCATTAAAGCACCTAAGTAAAAAAAATATGCTTGTTTCAAGTTGCACCGTCTTGGGATCCAGCACCTGTATATTTAAATACTCATATATTATTTGGCTTCCTTAGAATATCAATCATCTCCAATGAGAATTACTTAATTTCAAGCAGTCTCAATTACACGAAACACAATGATATTCTGTAATACTATAGGCTCCTACGTTACAATATTTCTAGTATATTTTCTTATTTAAAGAACTCAAGAGATTAATAGCAGGACTTGTAAGTATTCAGAAAATAGGTTTTTTTTGCTCTTAAATATTCTGAGTTTAAGTGATCATCTCTTTGTGGTTGTCAGATAAAGAGATTATCAACCATAATAATCATTGAGATCGGACTGATTGTTCACCTGGTCTGCAAAATGCTACATTTTTTTTTTCTGAAACCAAAGTAGAAAAAAAAATGAAGATATCATTCAGTTGCTACTTTAATGATTTCTAAATTTGTCAAAATTAAGAAATTAATATTAATTTCACTAAAATTAATAGAAAAAGATAAACGATTTCTGATAAATTACATAAATTTAATTAAATAAAGACTTAGCTTTATTTAAAAAAGATAACTAAATAAAAAATAAACCACGAGAGATTTGGTAAGGCGTTAAATGACGTATTTCCATAGTTATTATTTTGACGTGTGGTTATTATTAGAGAGATAAATGAAGAATTTTTAGCGATTAATTTATCATCGTGAATTACGGCGTCAATTTCGTTTATTTGGCTAGTCTACCATTTTTTTTTTTTTTAATCAACCACACAGAGAAGGAAATTCTAGAGGAGTGGGTGTGTCTGCCAAGCATTTCCCATTGGTCCTATTCATCACACGAAGGTAATGAATTAAATGGTGCTTTTTAATGGTAGAGGTGACCTGAACGAACAAATCCACTAGTTAAGATAGATAGATAGAAAGAAAAAAACAAGAAACTTACCAAGATCAGTTTTTAAATTTACGATTTACAAACTTTTCAAAGAAAAAAAAAGTAAAAAAAAAAAAAAATTGATGCTACCTTTAAAAAATACCAAACTTTTTCAGATGAGGTTAGACACAAAACAGAATTTACTGAAGAATTGAGATTTATGCTAAAGAAATTTATATCCCAAAACAATTATCAACATTTGAATGCAGAGAACCTTCAAATGTGTTTCCTATCTATCTACATTGATGCTCAAAACAGGCGATCGCGGAATAATAAAGATGCTTTAAATAAATTTGAATAAAAGTTACTTAGTAAGTTTGAGATGACAAGAAACGGCTAAGAGAGAATCCGCTGACAATATCATGAAATATGCTTAGCAATCCATTCCTAGCCACAATTGGCATGCAAAAGGTAAATGACGGCATTTTGTTGATAGTGTGTTTGATGCTGAAACATAAGCTCATCATCAACGATTCAGGCTTCCACTAAGATTGTCTATAAGGTTTAGTATTCTTTGGTATTCTTACAAAAGAGCATAGCTTCTGAAATTTATGGGAAGATGTAAGGAGAAAAGCAATTCCGATTACTAGAATATCCCAAAGATTCTCTATCCGGTTCAGATCACGACCACACTGCCACGGCCGGTTCCCGTATGTTAGTGGGATGATACTGTAATTCTAGGCGAATATCTATCAACGGGAATCACTTTGGAGACTGCATCGGGACTTATCAGTGAACAGCAGATTGTCTCGTTCTCTCTGAATCCACTGCAGATGATATCGGGATCAATTTAATCGAGCTCGTATTTGGGAGACGTATAAGGGACTTGAACAGCTGGTCTTCTTGCATAAAGATGATCCTGACGAAGTCTTAGGGATACAGTTTGCAAGGTGATTGCTCATTCTGAGGACACAGAGTTCTGCAGCCAGTTGTCATACCGAATAACGCGTTGTGATTAGAAGCTGATAACGGTTTTCCTCGAACATCCACGAAACAGATCTTCGTAGATAGTCTGGCCTTTTTTATTTTTTTAAATCTATTACGAAGGAAGCATATTACGCTACGATTTACATTTTTCATCTAGCTACCTCTATTTCACTTTGTCCATCCTCAAGTTGTTCTACTGCTCTCCATCTCATTTCTTGAAGTAAATTTGGAAAAACAAATGACAATCTTAATTTTTTATCAAACAAGATGCAGACAATTATTGAAGAAGCTGCAGAAAGTTATAGACTGAACAAGTTCGGATGCGGGACTAGCTTAACACAATTTTTTTGTTTGCATACTGATATCTGCATAAGTTCTTAGATGACATCAGAACAAATAGAAATGTATGTTTTGATTTATTGCTTAACTTCTGAGCACCAGTATTTAATATTTCAGATTTTTTTGTTTTTTTAATTCCATATAAGAATTTAATGTTTTAGAAAAGTATTTCATATCGTTCTAAATATATAAAAGGAAAATTTACTCAATTCTTTCAGAAAACACTAAACAATCACAGTCTTTTTAAATACTGTAGCCAAAAATAGAACAAAAAAATGGGCATCGATTGCTCTAATCCTTAAACTTAGGTTGTGAACTCGAAACGAAACATCTTCACCATTAAGGAAAACAACAAAAGAATAGTTGGCGTACCAACTTTCGGATATCCTCAAGATAAGACTCAATACTTTTGTTCCACTTACGTAAATCTCAATCCAACATTAAAGTTTGACTTTTCATGGTAATTGAAAACTTCATGACCAGAAGCATCAAAGTCCATTTGGAAGTTTCTGAGACATTAAGTACAAAATTCAAAATAACTGTGAAACTGAACAAAAAAAAATGTTTTCGCTCTTTTTAGAGATTTAGATAAGGGACTCACCATTTTTTCTGGAAATATCAGTAATCTTATTGCTGGAAACCAACGTTGAAGCAAAATACCCTAACAGCAAAAAAGTACATGTTCTCGAAAACTTGTCCAAAACCTACTAGAAAACTTACTATTTGCCAGTTGTAGTTCGCATAGGAGTAACTTTACACACCGAAGCAAACTTTCAGTGGAAAGTCTCATGTTGCTCTCGTTGTTATCGCGATCAAAATATTGTGGAGGCGAAGTAACGAAGTAGTTGATTTTTCAGCTTTAGTTTTGCTATTAATTCTCAACTCCACAGCTGAGATAATGAAAAAAGAAGAAAAAAAAATTAGAAAGAAGACATGGTTGTGGATGACGCCGTGGACATAATAACAAAGAACATTCAACTTTCAGCGTGAACTTAGCACTGCCCACAAAATTTACAAATAATTTTTTCTCGCTGTCATGCGTGCTGGTGTCGAGTTGCTTCTACTGTAAAAGTTGCCTCAAATTAGATCATGCTGTATTTGGACAAGTTTTTCGGCCAAGTAAGAGTTGTTCGAGCAACTTGATGGTTTAAGAGAGCGTGTGAAGCAGCCATAAGACACTCTGCTACGAAACCTTCCGTTGCTTGGTTTAAGGTGTTTTTAACAAACTCTATGTAATTGTTCAGTTTCTCTTTAAATCAATATGGTACATTGAACAGAATGCTCTCCTTTTAAAGTTTTAGCTTTCTAAGATAAAAAGTTGTAGGTTGTAAAAACTCCTTAATTCAGTGGCGTAGCTACAGTTTGTGCCGTCCGGGACGGTCTCTGAGTTTACCGTCTATCTCAATACACATCAAACATATTTAGATAAAAAGTCAAAACAACGTATAGGGAATAAAATGTGTCTTTTTTTTAAAAAAATGTTTATTACAAATGTTAAGTACATACATAATTAATCACAATAAAGGTAAATTTTAGGCGAATAATTTGCGAACGACTTTGTCGGCGCGTCACAAAGTACAAAATTAGACGGAAGAAAAAATGGTGAAGGTAATTTAGCCTGCATTGAATCTGTATACATAGCAAATTTTATTTGTATATTTACTAAGCCTTCATTACCCCTGAGATTTTCATTTTTACCCCATTTGGGGTAATTTACCCGGTTCCCCGACCATTGCAGTAGACCAAAAGTGGCACCCGGGGCAGAACCCCTCCCCCATAGCTACGCTATTGCGGAAACTTACATTAGTCTCTAGCCTCATTTTAATATAAGAGTCTTACTTTTTAAAGTGCGAAACTGCTACTGAAGTTTGCGTTTTGGCAGCATAAATATTTTTTTATTACCTTGATGACAAACAAGGCGTATGGAAAAGAGTATTTTTACGATTTCAAAGCTATTTGTAAAACTTTACAATCCTGTTTTTTTTTTCCCGACCTTCCAATTTAGATCAAGAGTGTATATTCGAAATTGAGATATAACTATGCTTAATCCGCGATTAATTCCTAATGGGCAGATAAACTTACAAGGAGACGACACAGCGTGTATCTTTCAAAAGTGAGTGCCCTTCTGTGAGATGAAAGTACACATGAAGTACTTCAAATATATATATACATATTGGGGCCAATGCCCCATAGATTTCGAGATATTCGGCGTTATTTTCGTCGATTTTCAAGTATTCCCTTATTAGCTTCCTGCGAACGATACGCTTTGAAAGATAAACGCTGTGTCTTCTCCTTGTTAGTATTTTTTAAAAGAAAACTACAATTAAGTTTTAATGGTGTATTTCAACAGATTAATTTTTCTTCCTCTAAAAATTGTAAAAGAATTATGCCTTCCGTTTATTTTCGATTATTTTACGTTTTGTTTTCCGTAAGTTTCAGATTTCGAAGCCAAAATTCTCAATTGCTTTGTAAAAGCTAATCAAATTAAATGAGCGAAACACCTGATACCGTAAGGAGCTACTATCCTGCCCCGAATCTATTAATTCATAAGATATTAACAGGCGTATTGTTTTAGGAAGGATTAAGTGAAGCCAATTTTGTTTACTGCCAAATGGCTTTGTTTCAATACGTTTTGCTTCGTATCGTCGTGAAACAAAAGCATATGGGAATGATCAAACGCTGAAAACTAATCGCAAATTAAAGCCGCTCAGTCACTGGCGCCCTCTTATTAATAGTGTGATACCGGCAAAACTAAAAAAAAGAGAAAAGATATCTAAAGCTGATAATTTCTATTTTTAAATCAATAATTAAATAACTTGTTATTTTGCTTTTTTTTTCGTTTTTCGTGTAATCAAATTTCAAACAACGAATCAACGAATTTACAAATACTACATAACATAAGATTATTTCTTCTTGTATTTTATTTTATAAAATAACTGAAAAAAGCCTCAAATAAAGAATTCGCTTTTATCAGCTAACTGTTTCTCTACGTAAAAATTTAATGATTATTTTTTTCTCGTCATTTCTCGTTTTCAATTATTCAGTAACAGTTCCAGGGAAAAACAAAATAAGGTTGAAACGATTAGAAATTTATGTTAATGCAACCTTTATAGAACACCTCCAATAATTTCTTAGTATTTCGTTCCCTCCAACTCTTTCGTGGCAAGAACTCGTAAATTTGCCGGTCGCTGCCGCCCACAAAAAGGCCTTCAAGGTTGGCGCCAAAGCTAAAAGTGTCCCACTCTGTCTCTCGCCGTTTCGGCAAATGTCAAGTTCCGACCACGAGATCCACAGGAATTCAGAAGAAGATACCACGGCAAGAAAGGTGCCAACCAACAAGTAGACCATCATCAAAAGAGATCTTTACGATAGACATCCATTCCCTTCTACTACAGGGAACTACTGATCTTAATTCTAGATTTTTCTAACCTTTAATGCTTAATGTTAAATCCGTCAAGACTGCGGTAAAGCTAATCTAAAACTTATTCTACTTCAATTATCTAGTGCTGGTTTAATTTTTGAGGTATGCTTCTCTTACCATAACTATAATGACTGATCTTCATTTAGAGTCCTTACAATTAGTAAATCGTTGGTTAATATATGTCAATAAGCACGGAACAAGTATGCAATAATTCGTGAGAAAATAATTTTTTATGTTTCAGTTACTCAAATATATCGTATTATTGAATCTAATTCTTTGGACTACAATGATATAGAGATATATTCATCAGTAATAAATTAATACATTATTTGCATTTTTAGTATTATCAGAGCTGTAGATTCTGCTGACAAACATGACTCAATTTGATTAATTACTAGTGGCAACTTACAATGTCAAACAAAGGGTGGGAAGATGAAAACTGTCATCATGACTAATCGAGAAACGGGAGATAAGACTCGTTCTAAACATCAATCAAGATTGTTGTTGGTTTTGATACTCCATAATCGATCCATTTTGTTCACCTTCAGGACCACAATTAAAAAAAAACAAACAACATATTTAAACTTCCCTTATACTTTCATTTTCCAAAGTCGTACCTAAATGTCTCAGGACTGTTTATCGCAACTTCGAGGTAATGCCGATAGTAAGCCTAAAATTCGACAGTCAACTAACTTGGTAAATTACTTGCTAGAAACATTCTGGTCGAATTCTGTGAACCAAAATGAAACCTGGATTTCCTGGTATTATCTATGTCACCTTAATCTACAAACAATCCCAGTTTTGAATGAATTAAGAATTTTCAAACCGTTGTAAATTTCTTGCTTTAGTTCTCGAGTGTTCGATTAACATTAAAATTGGAATGAAATGAGAAACTTCAAGATCTTTAAAAATTCTTCTGGATCATTCTACATCAAACCAACCAAAGTGGTGCCTAGTCTCCGATTCTATTTTTACTTTTTATTTTATTTATTTATTTATTTATTTATTTATTTATTTTGTAAGTTCTGTATCTGCAGAGATAAGAAGTACTGCACATTTCAATTTTCAAAAACTAAAAAGCTTAAATTTTACGAAACTAATCTACTTTGATGCGTGCACATTTTTTGGATTTTTTCTATTGACCAATTTGTTGATCTCAGAATCACCGTGCAGGATGTCTTTATGATTTTCTTAAAAGATTTTAACATTCTAAATTTAGAACAGACACAGCAACATTTCCATTTTACAAAACAATTAAAGGAAAATTTGAAACAGTATAAAATTGAAGCCGGAATAAACAATGAAGTAAATAAATATGTTTCTGCCTATGGCTAAGCGAAGTCGTAGTTGCTGTGTTGAGGGAAGAAACAGCTTTTCAAGAGTCAATGTTCTCTTGGTTGAAGGCCTGCCTTAAACTTAAATGGTTCCACGAAATAAATGGAAAGGAATTTGCCAGAAACTACGCCAAATGAGCCTAGTCATTTTGATTAAAATTGTCAGACAAGCACTCTCGGAGGAAAAGTAGAGTTCGCTGTCCAATTTTACAAGCAGCACTGCGGGACAGAACCGAAATGAACTCCCGTTGACAGAAAGAAAAGAGAAATGCAATTGACTTGGACGGATTGGCGTCCCCTTCCTCATGGCTATTGAAGAAAGATCACAAAGGGGTCAATCTAACAAGGACTTTCACCGCACAAATCTCTCTTTTTCATTGCTACAAACACAGATAATGCAGATACTAAGAAAACTACAGCAAAACAAAGTTGGTAATTATTCTACTCTGCAAGATTTTAATTTCTGCATTTAAGAAAGAAGCTTTTTTTTTTCTCTTGTTTTTATTTTTCAAACATCGCAATGATTTTTTTATAAATTTGGATTAAAATTGAAAACGTTCATCCTATTTTTCATCAGATTTGCATCATTTGGGAGAAGTCGGTGAATATCATTGTTTAGATTTAACCTCACGATACATTAAATACTGAAGGCTTTAATCTATTACTCCTTACCTTCTCCAATAACGAACAGGAAAAGACAAACACGAAGTGTTTATATATTAATTATTTTTATTTTTTCAATTTTCTTAAAACCCCTATGAAGGACATTAGTGTTGTCCAATTCTTTTGCTGAATTATTGCTTAATTTCAGTACTAACGAGAAGCCATTTATGAAGATCTATCAAGGCGAGGCGATGGTTTCATTTTCAAAATTGGCCTCAGATGGAACAGTCCATCGACTTCTTCGTTCTTAGCAAATGTGATTATATGTTATTCTTTCTTATTTAGTTATTTTTTTTTTAGTTTACTTGTATTTAACTACACAGGCCTACCTTCTCTTGAAGGTGTTGCCTATACCCATCTGGTAAAATAGAATGGTTAGCCTGCTGTCATGTAATCGATCATTGAGGTCTTCACTAATTTTAACAATGAATGTTATAAAAAGGATATTATAAAAAGATTTTCTTAAACTACACAATCTAATGCACATAAAACCAGCAGAAACTAACTTTTTATTCCTAGGCTAATTTTAAACCTACTTATGTATTTTCGAATCATTTATAAGTTTATTTGTTTATTCCGAGGATGGTTACTGCTCTGTAAAATAGACAAATGGTAAAAGTATGTTTGCTTAAATTTTTATTTGAACTCAATGTTATTTCTAAATTTATTTACTTACTGAAGAGATCTCTTTTCATTATTTAATTAATTTTAAAAGAAAGAAATCAAAGTCTTCATTCTTACTTCAAAGGACAAACCTAAGGCATTTCGTGGTAATCGGAACGAGAAAAACTTTTCACGATGGGGCTGAAGGTAATTCTTAAAAGTGTCCAGGGAATCTCAAACTGCCTCCTAAAGATAAGACGGTTTTCCTGCGAGCAGTTCGTTTTCGGCAGTGGAATCAAGGGACATTTTATTGTACAACCAAACCTCCAACCGGAAATTTGCCCGTAAAACCGGATAGACGGATACGACACATCGAAAGCAGACACTGGGTACAGAAGCAGAGGGATTAGGCGCAGACCTCGATTGGATTTGAGGAACGTCGAATTGCGGAGGTGAAAAATCACGGAGAAATTCTACTTTTTCAAGGTGATTTGGTTACGGATTGGATAACATTTATTCATCAATTCCTACGTTAACGGATCACTGAGAATGAAATGGAACTTTGTCATTATCAGACTCAGGATGTTTTTGATATAAAATCACTTGTTTATTCTAAGCACTTGGCTTGTGTAAGCGCTTCCTCAAACTTTAGTGATTTTTTAGGATTTTACGAATGAAGTCGATGACGCTAATGAGACCCAGAAGACTATTTCTTGAAGCTACAAGGTGAAGAAAACAAAGTCGTATTGAGCCTATACTCCTGAGATCGCTCCACCTAGATCTAGATCGCACGACATCGCCAGACTTGCGATCTTCATGTCATCTCCAACTTCTAAAATTCTCAGAGAGATCAACTATGGAAGATTAAAAAACTAAGACATTTAAAACTAGAATCACTTTGGATGGTTTTATCTAACCAATTTTCCTTTCTAACGTGAATATAAGTGGTAAAAAAGGAGTAAGTTTTCGGTAAAGCAAGCAATCGTAGAATTCATTTTTAAGAAGACATTACATTTATTGATAAGGAATCTTTATTAGTTAACTACTGAATAAATGACTGAAGGAGCCAGCCTTTTTCTTTTTTACTTGGCTCAATAAATATCAGTTTTCCATTTTTTTTTTTAATATTGACGTTTATTTTACACTCACGCACTTTACTGTTTGTGTAGAACCACAATACCAGCTTAGAGGGTTAAGACATTTAACTATTCCAATCTTAACAAACTTTTGGATTCTTTTCTTTTATTTTTTGAACTTACTTTAAAAACAAGAAGCTGCAGATGTTATCTTTTATTTTCTAGGAATTGGCAGTATTTCAAAGAATTCATTTATGAATATGTACTTTCATTTAATTTGCTTAACAGTCCGCTTTTTAAGTTGTTGAGATGATTATCAGATGGCTAACAACAATACTGTGCCGTCCAGACCAGAGGGCAAATGTAGGCCCCATTTCAAACTTAAATTCAAACAATATTTTTACCAAAGAGTCCCACTTTGCCTCTACCGGGGAAGTAGGCCCCCAAAATCGTAGGCCTAAACCAACTGTTCCCCCCTCCCACTCTCTGCACGGGCCAGGCTAATAATCGTGCTGATGAGTGCCTTGTTCTTTTAGGTCATTCTAATCAAAATTAATTTATTGCGTCACCATTCATTATTAGGATAATATAAAAAAAAAGAAAGAAAGAATTACATCAGTCAGATTGTTTAGATCAGTCTGATCTAAAAATGGTCTTGAGTAATTTAAAGTAAATACAAAACCGATACTAAGTGATACTGAATGATTTACTGAACAAAAAAAAAAATCAATTTTATTGCTTATTTATACTGCTTGGTTTGTTAGGATTGAAGCAGTGGCCATCTTGTTCAATACGAAGTAATTAAAAATAGTCATTGCAGTAAGTTGTAAATAACTTAGAAATAATTACATTTTATCTGTACATTCCTACTGAGCATTTTAAGTAAATATTAAATATTAACTAAAAATTAAAAATAATAACTAAATAATAACTAAATATTTGTTACAGTAGCAAAAACTGAAGAATGGAGTTCACATTTTTTATCTGTTCCACAAATTAAGATGTTATTTTCTAGCAAACTAAACAAAACGAAATTTTTATTAAATTCCGGCAAATAAACTTAATAAAAAAGAACGAAAGCAAATATGAAGCCTTTTCAGTCATTATTCCTAAGATTTCATAGTTATCAGATGAGTAGTAAAATTTGTTAATGTAAAGTCCTACAAAAAGTATCCGCTTATCCATGTCTATAAACTTTCTGAACGAAACACAACTCATTTTATAAGAATCCGATTTATAAGGCAGAGAAATGGTCTTCTAATTTTGTCAAGGCACGAGAGGAGCTTATTTATTTAGAGATTTTTGAGTTTTACAGTTACATCGATACACTGCCGAGTATAGTTAGGAGAACGTTCAAAATTTGGAAAGCAAAAATTTTGATTTGAACACTTTTGATTATCTATGGTTACATCAAATTCGGTTAATAGCCAAAACATCTCGTCCAAATCTTTCTAAAACTGAACTGACTTTTATTAGAGAAATAAATTTACTCTTTATTATTTTCGTTGATAATAACGGCAAAGACGTAGTCATGAGACATTTCCCAGACGCAGTGAAATCAATAAGCGTTCGGATACTTTTTGGAGCCTATTTGTAGTAACAGATCTAAAAAAATTAATAAATAAATAAATGGCCAAAGAAATGATCAACTTACCCAATTTTTCTGAAACATAAAATAAAATTAGCTTATTAAATAAAGTTTTAGTTTTTCTTTAAACTGAAAAATAGTAAATAAAAAAAAAAAGAAAGAAGAAATAGCTCTACAATTTTATTTTTCTGGTAGAAATGTTCTTAATACGCTTAAGCGCATTAGAGCGTCTACTTGAAACCAAAGATTTTTTTTTTTTTTTTTTTTACGGAATTCTGGACGAAGATCAAAGACAAACGTTAACAAGATTCACGACACAAATTATATTCACAAGGAAGTAAAAACGGAAGGACTTAAATTTAGAAATGTATACTGCGTCGAAATTCTCTAACCGTCTTAACTTTTATATTAAAAAAAAAAAATTAAAAAAATAAATAAAAATAAGGAGTGAATTTTTATATAATCCTCTACCATTTTTTTTTTCACTTGTAGTAGTAGAAGATCAATGTTATTCTTTATCTGATTAATAAAAACAGGAAAAAAACCTAAACGAATTTGATGTTTTTCGAGCGTTGAGGGCATTTCAGTTAAAAAAAATAATATTAAAAGTTACCTCTGTGTATATAAGATGCGATTTTTTTTCTAAAGTGGAGAAGGCCTCAACAGAAGAAAGGAGAAAAACTTACAACCAAGCAGCTTCGGGAATCGAACTCGGATGTGTTTAATTAATAGCCAGACTCCCATTAAATTAGCTTGGCTATGTTTGAAGGATCAGAAAAATGTTCTCCAATCAATGATAATTCAAGAAGCTATTTCATTGTTAATGGAGAAACATTTGCGAACGAAGATTTGACAAATGCCCTGCGTTATGGATAGTATTTACAATTTAAAATGTTTTTTTGAGTGTTGTGGGAAACGAACAAATAATAATTTAGACAAATAAGAAATATTTGGGACATCAACTGACAGTTATAAAATTCAAAAGTAGTGTTTCCAAAAGATATTCATAAGTCTACTTGTATCAACAAAACTTTCAAAATGTATAATCCATATTTCGTCCTAATCTCTTCTCTCTTAATAGTCATATTAATTCATAAATAATACCTCATCACTCTTAGAACATAAATAAATATTTAAAAATATGCTTTATACGCAAATTTTCTGAAAGATAATTCGAATTCCCTTTATTAAGTTACATGACGACATAATAATTTAAAGAGATCCTGTTATTTTTAAATTACTATCAAGCAACATATAGCTTGATAAAGGGAATTCGAATTATCTTTCCGAAAATTTGCATATAAAGCATATTTTTAAATATTTATTTATGTTCTAAGAGTGATGAGGTATTATTTATGAAAACTTTCAAATGCTTCACAAAATTAATATTTATTGTTTTGATAACGGCGTTTTAAAGAGATAATGGTTTTTAGACTTTGTAGGACTATGAATCAAAATGGAACTTTTGTTATCAAAAACTTATATAACAAAGTTCCATTATCGTAACAAAGCCTACGTAATGTTATTATTCTCAGTAATACTATCAATAAAATTTGGATTTGTCAGGCAAAAACGTTTTTTGTTATTGTGATTATTACGATTTAATGACAATATATTTTGATGTTTTTCTGCCCCTATATCTTTTTCTTTTTTTTGTATGTGTATCCAAAAATCAATAGGGTCACATTCTAGTAGCCTAAACACACCTCAAAAATTTCAGCTTTCTAGGTTAATTAGTTTCTTAATTATGTTAATTACAGGCATCCTGACCATACTTCGACTTAAAATTATACTCGAGATTTTTTTTTTTTTTTATTTTTCTCCAAGCATTCTTTCCTCTTCGGTGCATTAAAAGATCTGTATCTTGCGTTTTTTTTAAAAAAAAACAAACAAAACAAAATAAAAAAATATAAATGGAAATGGAATAAAATTATTAATCTGCAGTTGTTTGCGAAAACTTTTCTATTTTGAGATGGCAACAAATTATCAGTTGAGAAACCTTATAGAAAGACTCTCGGAAAATTAGTCGTATTTAAGGCCTCGGAGTTCTTTGAGTTCCGTGAGTGCCATCAATTCCGAATATGCCGTCCGGGTCGACGTTAAGTAATTGGTAAAATGCCAGACAGGAAGTAGTTTCAATCGAGTGTTCGCCTTTAAATATTTCCAACAGGAAGGATTCTTCTGAAAGAGAGGACGACAATAGATAATGAGCATTACAAGACACAAAAATAAATAGAAGGAAGTATTTATTAACTAAAGACAAAGTTACAAAGATTTGGATGGGCGTTAGATGTAGGTGTTTCAACTATTCACTTTTCTGAATTAAAGTGAGGACCAGTCTATAACTTGGCTTAATTTTTATTTGATTTTTTGAAGCTAAAATTCCCGTTTGCTGACGAATAACCGCCATTATTTAGTTGATCGTTCGAATTAGTACTCAGTTAATGAGATACGTTAAAACAGAAAAAAGAAATGCAAATAAAAAGGCCATTAGGTCATATCCAATCCAATGACGTTTTTCTTACAATTGTCATTTCTCATTTTTCAGTATTTTAAACGAAAATTTTTGAAGCTAAATAATAACCCGAATTTATGTCAAGAAGTCTGGATGCTTAAAACTTCGTTAGATCATTTTTCTAAAGGTAAAACAGACTGGTCGACTGCAATGCGGGATAACAGGTAAAGCGGCTAGGTATTTTTAGGGTGAAACTTTAAATATAATTCTGATACTTATTTTTCTACTTATTTTTTTTTTTTTCCAGGAAAAAATTTAAAAAAAAAAAAAAAAAAATGAAAAAAAAAAAACTTTACAGAAAACCGAATTTAATTTCTTTCGTGTTTTTATGTCCTAAAAAGCAGTATTTTATAGCAACGCCGGTAATTGAGTTATTTTGTTGACGCTTTGGTTACACAGGCGCTGTTTATCGATTGGGGAAAAAAAATTCTAAATTGTTTAATTTCTACATTCAATTTCTACCAAATCAAATCACGCCTTATTTTTTTAAGGCTTGATTTGATATGGATCTGATATTCATAAATAATATTGTAATCAATGATTTTGAGTTGCAAAAAAATATTTACAGGCAAAGTAATTTAAGATTTTTAAACTCGGAATACTTGTGAATATTAATAATCTATTCAGATATAAAAAACCAAAAAAGACTCATCAATTCAGTTACTTTCTAATATTAACAATGTTTTTCTATTACGATATTAGAAAGATTGATTCAAGGAAAAATGGATTATTTTTTATCTTTTTATTTTTATTATTATTCTAGCTATTTTAAAAAGTTTTCATTCTTTAAATGATTGTCTCTTTCTTTATTTTGTCTTCTCTTTTCTTCCAACATGGTTATTTTTATTGGAGCTCAATCCGAATGTTTTTGTTATTTTTTTTTTCCTTGCTCTTAAGAAGAAAAGAAATCACTTGTGTGGTTACACAATCCACATGATAAACACTAACATCGCCACGAGCTTTAATCCTTTAAGAGTTCGACTGAAATTCCAACAATACAAGACGGCTTTTAGGGAAGGGATTTTCTACGAAGAAGTAAACTTCCATTATATACTAGGAAAAATATTTTAATAAAAACGCTAATTTCTGCTCATGACAAATTACAGGAATAATTAAAATTTTAGATCAATATCTAAGCTTAGGGTTTTATTTTCTTCAGAGATTCATATAGCTTATTGTAGTTTTTGGACGCTTCAAGTCCAATTAATGTAAAATTCAAAAGGGATATCACATTTGATAATCTTTACATATCATTACATTTCCAGACATCTCAGATAAATTATTTTTGAGTTATCGCGATTACTACCCAATAACAGATAAAGTATTTTGGGTGTTTTTTGTTTTTAACTCTAACCTTTTACATATGGGTCCGATAAGGTTAATAGTGGTCATCCTTGTTACAATCGATGTCTTTCTCTTCCTAAGATTATCTCGTAAGGTATCTTGATCTTGAACATGGATGGACGGATAGGCTTATTACGACTGAGAAATAAAAAAACAACTTTTTTTT
>JAFIDM010006943.1:10380380-10466416 GCA_023159025.1 Thereuonema tuberculata | reverse complement strand
ATATATATATATATATATATATATATATATATATATATATATATATAAATGAAATGGTAAAAAAACTCCAGAAGCGATTATTTATAATATCAACTAAATGAAATGAGAATGGCAATGACAATAAATTTCTGGACACAAAAAAATAGAAGGAAACAGAAATCTAACAGTTCCAGCTTATTTTCATCCAAATGTTAACTTCTCGAACTTTTTTTTTGGGGGGGGGGGGGGGGGGGTTGGATTGTGAGAACCGATGTGGCTTCTTTTTACTTTATTTTTACTCTGTTTGATTCCATAGGCGGGGACTGATTTTAATAAAAATATCAAAATGGATGTGGGAGTGAGGCCGAAAAAACTACGGGTCTACTGATTTAAAACATAAAGGATGTATCGCAAAATACGTAGTATTTATACGTAGATAGTGCCAACGAAAATACGTAGATGGTGCCAACGAAGTTTTTTTTTTTTTTGTTTTGTTTTTTTAACTTCTTACAAAATCAAACTTTTTAAGTAATTTATTAAAATTGTAATAGAAAAAATATAGAAAGAATGAATGAACCAAAAGCTTAAAAACACTTACTCAAACTAAGTTGGGGTTAATTTAAGCTTGATCTTAGAAATTCTTTTATATAAATAATAATCAATTCACCTGTAGCAATCAGAAAAAGGGTTTCGGTGTTGTGACTTCCATTCACGATAAGAAATATTGAGGGAAATGAATTTTCCAACTTATCTCAGTCTCTCGCTTATCTATCCCCACTCTGGGTTTTCAAGATAAGAAGGGACTGTTAAATAGGTAAAATAAATAACTAAATAAATAATAATAACAATAATACTGGGACAGATCTATTCTCACGGATAAGACAATTGCACACAATAGACCAGACGTTGATTGACAAAACACGGGAAACAGCATTTATGACTGATGTAGTCATCCCAAGCAACAACATTGTAACATCAAGTTATCACAATAAAGTATCAAAATACAGTAGAACCTCCATTAACCGAAGTGGTTGGACCGGACCTCCATCAGTAAATCGAAAATTCCGGATAAAAGAGAGCACTTAAAAATGGCCGTCAGGAGACCGCAAAAATTTTAACACTGGATTTTAAACATATATACACGTTACGATTAATACTTTACATTGGTTTAAACGGAAGTTTGCTCTGTCGTAAGCATGACTGACGTCTTTTAGCCGCTCTGTCCCGAAGTTGTTTCAGTAGCTTAAGTTCTGTACAATCAGAATCAGTCAGTTGCTCCAACCACATCAGTCCTTTAGCAAAACATTCAAAAGCATCGGAGTTGCTTATTTTAGAATTCCACCTGCTTCAATTCTGCTATTAATTTGGAACTTCTGTTCCACTATTAACAAAACAAAGTTTTCGTTTAGTAGCCAATAGAAAGGCAGAAGGCAGACGGTCTTGGAGACTAATGGAATTTCCGGCAAAGGGGAACAATAGAATGGAATTTCCGACAGGAGGAGGGATGGGAGGGAAATTTTTTATTTACCCAAAAAAAAAAAAAAAAAAAAATCTTAAGGAAACTGACGTCGGTTAAACGAGATTCCGGTTAAAAGAGTTTCCGGAACTGTACTTTGATCTTGCTATTGAAATTCAAAAACAGTGGCACATGAAGAAGTTCATAATGTCCCAATCGTTACCTCAGCAGCCATTCTAATCCCGAAGAATCGTCATCACAGTCTTAATCTACTAACACTTCATCCAAAAAGCTACTCTCTTCAGTATATGCCATGTAGTTCGCAAATGGGAACCCAATTTCTTATAAACTTCCTCCTTATAAACCATAAAATGCCAAAAGATAAATGTCTTAAGAAATAAATCTCCGATGAGAAGTCATACCAAAACCACCAGTCAAAAACTTGAGAAAAACAACAACAACAACAATACTACTACTACTACTACTACTACTAATAATAATAATAATAAATAGAATATTTATTCTATAATAAGCCGAAGGACTATGGTATTCCTTTTTTTTTTAAAGCGAATTCGCTAAATTGAAATACAGAGGGTAGATAAAATGATGGAAACGTTTGCCATTTGTATAAGTACCGTTATTAAGTAAAAATTAGTCCACGTGACCATTATGAACAGCAGCAATTCGACATACAGGTCTAAGATAACATATCATATCACATATCATAGCACATAAGATAACATAAGATAACGGTATTTGTATCGTTCCTTCTGTAAAATCTCTGCCAAATCTGCGAGTTGAAGGTGAAGAAAATCGTATTCGCACTTTCCGCTCAAGATGTTTCCAGACTGGTTCGAGGACATCAGAGCAGTTGTTTACTTCATCTTCGTGCTTTTCAAATCAACTTGTAACGCACCACGTAGCGCGGATAAGAGCATTTTATCCACCTGAAATCAGGGACAGTGATCAGGAAAGATTCTCTTAAGTAATTCTCCGGACTCTTTCACTCATTTGTGCTATCCAAGCTGATGAGACGTGAAATGTCGAAGAATATCTGTCATGGATCTTGGATGATCTTAATGCTTCTGGGAGAAGAAGCAAAAAAGAAAAAAAAAATCCTTAATGACTGCGAGATACTGAAGTTACGGAAGAAAGGAGTGGGGTAGTAGTTCGGAGAATTACTTAAAGAGAAAAACTTGTAGCTTAAGTGCCGTCTTGAGGTTGAACATCAGGGAAGACTGTTTGCATGTAGTCTAGAGAACGTTCAAATATGTTGCAGCTGTTACACGACCCTTCAAAAGGACTAAAGGTCCTAAAGAGTGCCTTGATACAGCGGTCCATCCCACACCCGCCTCCAAGCTTTGCAGTGGTCCTCCAGACTTTTGCAGGACCTTCCTTCACATAAACTTCCAACGATGAGGAACAAACTGAAAGAAGGTTCTACAAACCAAAGACTCCTATTTGAAGTTTGTATGCCTTTTTTTGGCAATGATATCAGTAACGAAAGGTTTCCGTATTAATATCTAATCTGTGAAATTTCCGATGAATTAAGATGTTCTGGTATTATTTGCACTGTCGTAGTTTGATGTTTTCGGATCAGAAATCATTATGCGCGGTCCCAGACTCATATCTTCTTTTTCTGTCCACAGTTTTCATGTTTAAAGGCAACGAAACTTTTCTGTTCGATAGGCAACTTTAACCTCTTGCAACACCTAGGATTTCGGTCATTCTAGTTACAGAAGCCCCAACTAGATGCATCGATTACCAACCTTTTTTGAAAATCATTGAGGTTTGACATTTCGTGATTATTATTATAATACAACAGGAGTCTTATCTGTGATTGTAGCGCTAATTTCCGACTGTGTGTACATACTTACATCTATATAATATACAGCGTAAAACGCACAACATCGACGATTTTCAACATCGAACGTATTTTGTGTTTCTTTGAGATCGAGTTCAGCACAATGAAGAATATCTGTAAGAATAATGTTAATGTGTGCCTGAATGAATTTTATTTGGTTTCATCTAGCAGTAAGCTTGTAAATAAATTAATTGCTATAGTAAATATAATATATATAATAAATAATTAATTGCTATCTTAGAACCACATTTGAAGGATCTGAATTAACACTAATTACTAAATTAAAAAAATAAAATAAACAATAAATCTTAAATTTTCATAATAAGGATCATTCCATTAATTTATTATCTGTTATTGTTGTATTGGCAAAAAAAAAAAAGCTTTCATTAAATGTCTTTATTTGATCTTGACAATGACTTTTTAGTTACTAACATGATGGTAAAACAGACTGATGTATTCCGAAGGTTAATTTTTCTGTGCTTAGTTCCCCTACCCTTTTCTAACCTGAGAACTTTTTCCCACCATATTGGATAGCAGCTATCAACGCCTTTTCTACTTTAGACTGAGCTACGACAAAGTTTATGTTTAATCCAACTTTGATATAGTAAATTCTTCAATCATGGTGAATTTCCCTAATATTTGTAACAAGGCCCTTATTTGCATGGCAGTTATACGTATTTTTTTAAGTATTATCACTAATATTATAAGTATATAACATTATTATCTTAAGTATTAAGAAGAATCCGCGCCATCTATGGAATCGACGCGTAATCAAAGCTACTGGATATCAATGAGCCATTCCTTTAATTTTCATTCGAATTTTGTATAGACTAAATGGTGTAGTTATCTTTCCTACCATTCAAATTTAAATTTGAATTAAATAAAAAAATTATTAGTAACAAAAAAACCAAAATCTTTAACGAAAATGTAAATTTTTTAATATTATTATCAATTTATTCACAGATTAAAGTGCAGTGATGAGTCCTCAAAAAACAAGCTCGTTCGGATAACAAAGAAACTTTTACTTTTGAAAATAAATAAATAAATAAATAAATAAATAAATAAATAAATAAGATGCATCCGACTGAGAATGTGCATTATTTAGCCGCAGTTGTCGTCTGATACACAAGTGCGGCTCCATTCTTAATCTCAAGACGTGTTTATGACGATCTTTAATCGGGCAGAAGTTCACACTCAAATGTTGATTCAGATGTTTAACGCGCTGATAGCACTTGCTTCCGTACAGGAGGCCAACACGGATTATCTCTACAAAACGTACAACCAAAGATAATCCAATTGCAGTAAAAGTTGCATTCAAGTAGAAATACCTATAGCTTCGCTTTTTAGAAAACAGCAAAACTTTCAATTAAATGTATAAAAGCTTCTAGCAATTCTATTCTGCAATTATCAGTGGATATGTAAAAATAAAAATCCTTTCTTTTCCATTCAAATAAGTGGTGTATATATTTATGTTATGAACATTAAATATTATTTAATTCACTTATAGCATCTTCATTCGAGATCTATGTTAATACTAAACATAACAATAAATTATCATCGGAATCGCAGTGGCGCCTCAAAAGCAAAAAAAACAAAACAACAACAATAAAAAACTCACTAATAAAATATTAGTGAAAGATAATCAGTAAAAAAAAAAAATACCAATAAAATATTACTAAGTGTAAAATATTAGTGAAAAATTCATGTACAAGCAGTCTGCCGAACTCAATGATTTTCTTTTTAATGCAAAGAAAATTCAATCTGCACATGGAATTATTAATAAACAACAACAATAAGCGAGACCAAGTGTTTACTAAGTGACATCCTAGACATCGCTGTTTACTGGTGACTGCGCCTAGCTGATGATCACCAAAGAGCATAAAAGAGCTGTTCTAAGATGTCATTTTCATTGTAAGGAATTGTTAATTGACAAAAACTTGACAAAACTTTACATTTCTACGTCTTTTTCTATGTGAATTTTTATGAACGATATAATATTAAGTTGCAATTCTTTTAATTATTCTGAGAAATTACACTTTAAGAGCATAATATCCATTCCCCAACTTTCTTGCTATTTTTTTTTTGTTTTATTATCAGTACTTCCATTCATTTAGGTCTATTGATATCGAATTATTTTCTATGTATTTTTTTTAAATGTAATTTATAAAAAAAAAAAGTAATAGTTCTTAAATAAAGTAAAAAAAAAAAATAATATCCGCCTCTTATCCGAATACTAACTTGATGAGAAACCTTCCCATCAAGCTTGTACTGTTCGTTTTGAAAAGGCAGACCGACCACTGGCGGACGATTTTACTCCGCAGAGGGGTGATACCAAAGAACGTATAAAGTTTATACATCTTTATACGTTCTTTGGTGATACCCTGAGATAGGCACTTTCCTAAGAAATACTTTTGGACATTTTCGCTTTTAATAAAAAAAATAACGGAGGAGCATTTTTGCAATACTATTTATTCTTTCCATAATTCTTTCACGAAAAGCGCAAATAGAACGCAACTACTAGTAAATTAACACTGATAAAAAGTAAACATCCCCTCTTTATTTCTCCTCGCCCATATTTTGAAGAAATTGAAGGAGACCTGACGCATGCGCAAAAGCGTTGAAAGCTCTCGTAAACAAAACCGAACAGTACGTGGTCATCAAAACTTTTTTTTTTTTTAATAAATAAATCTTATATCGCATGCTTTCCAAGCTTTTGAAAAAAAAATGTAATTATAATTCTCACTACTTAATAAATAACTAAGTAAAATTTCCTTATATTTTCACATGGTTTCTATTAATCAATTAAAAACAATCACAATCGAAAAAGACAATCACAACTGTTTTCAAATAAATTCAATATTATGTATTGTGTAGTTTTACTAATAATAATAATAATAAGAGTTGAAGAAGAATTTTTACTAAAAGAAAAGGCAGACACACAATTTCAAAATAAAATCAAAGTACATTTATAAACAAATGAGCATACAGTTTCGGATTTTTACTTTGAAGAAATAAACAGTGATAAACAATAAATCAATTCATTAAATATTAATTCAATTTCTTAGCTTTTATATATCAATATGTATTTAATAAATATTATGAATAATGACCAATAAGAACATAGGTAACATCAATGAGATAGGACTGAGATTAACAAGATAAGCGTTATTTAAGACAATTTTCAACACACAATCAAACCATGTGATTTCAATTTTATTACTGAAGTTTTTAGTTCATTCGATTCTTGTAGGCTTTTTTTTTTTTAAAAAAAAAAAGCGCAATGTTCATTGATCCCTAATTATAGTAATGGGACTCCTTGATTAATGTACGAGAATAATTTCTATTATTAATTTCTTTACAGTAAACGGGGCTAAAAAAAGACAGGAAATAAAAAAAATAAATTAAAAAAAAAAACATTTCCCTACTATATTTTACATCTTCGAAACTGAAATCCCTATTTTTCGATAATTCAAATGATGATTTGGGTTTAGTAAGATAAAATAAATAAATGGCCAATGAAATTGAAACAGTTAATTAGAAAGCGATTCTTGTATCCGATTAAAGTAGTTTTTGCTGAAATACGTTGTATCAATTGATGTAAAAGCAAATCAAAGCTCTATGTAGTTATGCAACTAATCATTTCATCATCTGTTGCCGCCAATGTCGGGAAATTCCAGTCGTATTTTTATTCAGTGGCGCCACCACAGTCGTTATTTATTCATAGAATTATTTATTATTTGAATGCAATAAAATTGAATGTCAAGTGAAGCAGAAAGAAAAACTGTAGTAGGGAAATACAAGCTGTTATTTTGAAAGTTATTATGTATATTTATTCCGCTTTAAGTTATTCAGTTTGAAGACTTATTTGAAGGACAGAGGGAAACTCACATTCAAAAAATTTCAAATGTTGACAAAAATTGATAAATAAAAAAAATAAATAAAAGAGTTCAGTTATTTTGGAAGGAAACAAAAAGACTTTTAACCAATGTAAATATAAACGGATGCCATTCTTAAAAAAACAAAAACAAAAAAGAAACAGTAGTTTGAACTACAACCAAAACATAACGTTGTAGGCTTATCATGTGAAAGTTCGTTGATGATAGTATTTATGTTGTAATAGTTAGTAAATTTAGACACAACACAAGCATTCCGTCTCGTCATTGTTATATATATTTTCCCATGAATTTTTTTTAAGTTTGACTGGAGATGAAACTAATTAAGAATTCAATCCGAAATTGTAGCTAATTAACAACTATAAGAAAATCAAAATCTTAAAGGTCGTATGTTACTGGAGAAGACTTCATCATGTCGTAATCAGTAGAGCGTTATAATATATACGAAAGCTCAGGAGTACCCATGAATTTGGAATGGGAGGGATTACGTTCTAACCAAAGAAAAAGTTTTGTCCTTTTCCGTATGGGTGGGGGGGTTAGAAACAAAATAATGTCCAATAATAAAAAAAAAAAGTTTAAAATGCTGTAGTTCTTCCATTTTGTAACATCTATCACTGCTTCTATCGTGCAAGTCGTGTATTTAGTTATAAAGTAGTTATATGAATTTTCTAAGAACGTATTTAGAATTATAACATGGGGATACATGAAAAATGACTATTCGTTAAACGAAAAATAAGTTTCAAGTGATGTCTTCGGGGAACCTAACTATATTGTTAAGCGATATGACTGTATCAACATAAGAATGTTGTGGGCGATTTTATTTCAATCGACTTTGTGAGTTTTCAATTTATATTTATAATATAAACCTTTACTGTTCTTTTCGTAAGTTTCCTACTAAAGCCACGTATGAATTTGAAATTGCACGCGAAAGGCAGCACTGAGTATCAGAAAAGGCTGTAGGTTCCCTGACGTACATCAACAATTAAGGAATTCAATACCGAAAATCACTGTACTTTCACATATAATAAACTGCGTTCACTTGAACTTGTACACATAAATCACAATGTGTACTGTAGATGAGAGTCAAAATAATTCAAAACTAAGATTTCATCTTTTTTTTTTGTTTTACTCTTAAGATAAAAAGAAGTGTTGGGTTTGACTGCATTTCCTTTGAGAGTACTTAAATCTTAATATATAAAAATGAATGTTTCTTTGTTTGTTTGTTCCCTGTGCGTTCCTATACCATTCATCAGATTGCGATGAAACTTTGGGGAGTTGTTGTGCGCACGCCCGCGAAGGTTTCTGAATTAGTAGAACCATTTTACAATATCTGGTGCGCGAGTCGTTTCAACAAATAAGCGTATTTCAACGTTTGCAGTTTCCGCTGCGACTCGCATTTGCAATGACCATCAACAAAGCACAGGGACAACACATGGACAGCTGTATGTGGCCTGCTCACGCGTCGGAAAACCTTCTGATTTATTCTTGTATGCACCAGACGGAAAAACAAAAAATATTGTGTATCCAAAAGCACTTCAATAAACAAAATTAAAACATAAACACGTTCTTTGAGTGGCATTGCAACGCATGCCGGGTACAACTAGTAACGTAATAAAAAACTGCCATTTTTTTTAACTTAATATCAGTCAGTTTAGTATCACATTTATATTCCACTTCTGTAGTAATTTATCCCACAAATGTAAGGAGACTGACCGTTATTGCTTCTACTAACTGCAATTACCCACTGCAAATAACGATGCACGGCTTCCCTAGTGATGCTGTGAAGTCACTGTTAGCTTTTTTTTTTAACTCCATTGTACAAGTTAAACAGTACCAAATTTATGTTCTTTGTAAAAATGGATTTTAAGCTACTGTTCAGTTATGAACTAAAACTGTGCTGACGCATGAACAAAAAGGTTATGGGGATTCGAAAGCTATCGTATCAAGGTTTGGCGTTAACAAATAATGGCTAGGATCCGAATCAATGGCACGACGAACAAAATATTACGCCTCTAATCTCCTTATGCTGTTGACTCACATCGATTCCGAGAAAGTCAGTAAAAACACAACGACAGATGGATTGGAAAGTAACAATTCGCATCTCGAGTCTTATGAATTAGTAAAAAGAATTAAAAATAAACAATTGTGAATAAATTTACAGCATCACCAAAAAAAACGATACCCTGAAACATGATGAGTAAACCAAGCACAAAATATAACATAAAGAGAGGAAAATAAATCAAGAAATCAATAAATAATAAATCAAAAATCTGAAAGTTAAAAATTCAAATTACGAATTTTAGGAATATTCTGTTTTTAATGAATCTTGCGACTTTATATTTTGAGTATTTTTGAATTTTGAATTGTTTAATTACTGCACATTTTTTAATGTCATAGATGCACCTTTATTTTCCCTGAATTTTATGAAGAATCTATAACCAATAATGACGGAAAATAATTGTTAACACTTAATTAATGTAATACTGCTGTCGACCACGTAAACTTACATACATAAACTTTAACCCCCGAGAAGGGTTGTAACATATGAGATAAATCCTTGCCATTTCCGAATTGGTTAAATTTATATTATTTATAATTGTAAATATTATACTTTTGAGATGATAGAATCTATTTGAAACTCTCCTTAAAAGACATTGATTATATACGTTTTATAAAATTTTCAATTATTATTAAAATGTTTATTCTTATGTAATGTTAGTCACTCCTTGAACATATAATTGTTCATTCTGTATTTTTTCCTTATTATATCTAATCACCTTGGCTTGACAATCTCTGACTTGAGCTTTTGGGTTTCGAGGGAGGACATTGTTTCCTAATTTACAGAAAGTTAATTAAATAATAAATAAACTGAAAAAAAGAAAAGAAAAGTGGGTCTATCCACCTGTACAGTGAACTTTCATTTCAACTGAGTTCAATTAATATTCCTAAGCAAAACATACCTAAAATTATTCGTTCTCTGGATTTCTGATGCCTTAGTGATTTATAGAAAACAATGACTATATCCGTATTACTGAGAAAAATCACAATTGTTTTGAAAGAGAAACAGGACCGACCGGGAGTTCTGAAAGAACTGATTTCCAGATATTTCACCATTCCAATATTTTTGATTAAAAACTTTTGACTTTATACCTCTTAACGTTTGGAGATAAATTTTGAGACGATATAGAAATCCGCAAACAACAACAACGCATATAAAGAAGATTAGTCCAGCAGGATGGCTAGATGGTTAAGCTGACATCTCGAAAGCATCAATGCATTATCCAAAGGTGAATGTTCTCGATGGAAGCAGGGGCTTTTTGGGCTTCTCCCATTTCTCTTCCATTATTCCACTAATCTTCCATTATCATTCATCACTTTCTCCTATTATCCATTTATCTAGAGTCGGTTTACTCTTTCGTGCTCCCTGCTGCTTCAATTAACCTAGTTATAGATCTGCTCTATAATTAAATTATCTAAATAATAGTTTTAGTTTACCGTATGCGAATATTGATGAGCCCGCCTCTGTCCTCAATCACTTCCAAGATAAAAATATTTAAATACTAATATTTCCACCCAGGTAATTGGTATTCACCTGTATACTTACGCTATTTAAAATGATCAGTCGTATGTTAACGATTTAACTACAATTTTTTTTCAGAAACCATAGGAAAAGAAAACTAGTCTTTTACAGATGGAAAATAAAATAAAAAAAAATAAAATAAAATAAAATAAAATAAAAATAATACAAGAAAAAACGAGAAAAAAATGTCCAAGAGCAGAAGTAAATCTGGACCATTCAGTTGATAAACCTGCATTCTAAGTACTGCACTCATTACGTTCAGCAACACAGACAAAATAATCAATATATTAAAAAAAAAATTAAGGATTTAAAAAACAAAACAGAACTGTTTGCCTTTGTAATATAAATCTCTAAAGTCAATTCACATTTATTGTACCTTAGAAAAGGATTTTTCCATCAATAGAATGTGTCAATGTAATAAGGGATGTACGAAGAACATACTTCTTAATATTCTAGATACGTATGAAACTAAACTATATTAACATACTTATACAATTCACTAATATAAAAAAATTTCATTCAGAAACCCTTTTTTTTTTTCTTTTTTTAAAATAATGACGTGATTCGTATTCCATCACATTTTTTTAATCTGATTTAATCATTTTTTTTTTTTTTTTTGGCAGTGGTACAGAAAAGAAATGGATGAAATATCGGTGCATTCGAATTCTGGGAATAAAAAAGCAGTGACACACTTCCTTTTATCGAATTGATTTGCTATTTTTTTTTCCTACGCCACTGCACCGCTTTCGATAGAAAAAGAAAAGCGTAAGGGGTTTTTAACTTATGTCTTTTCAATTCTTAAACACTATTAAACAGAAAAACTATTTACCCCCCACCCCCAACCAATACAAATTATCTGTTCATTTTACAGTAAGTAAAATCCATGATTTATTGAGAAATTTATTTGCAGTCTGAATTTTTAGGAAGGATTTCCCAGGCTTTTTTGTTACAGCGAGTTCGTTAATAGATTTCTTGTTGAAACTGATCTCTTATTAAAATGTTAATTTCATTAGATAATCATCACTAGCTTTTGGAGCAGGTGGATTTTTGGAAGCGGAGAAAGTGAAAAACCTAAATCACTGAACTTTCGACACTTATGTATATGCGGTAAGCTTGAGGAAAGAACTCTCCAAAAACATTCTACTACGCGTATACCGTAGTTCTCCACATAAGATTAACAACGATATCTTTCAAAACCTTACAAACAAATTTATTTATTTTATTCTGAAAGCAGGGGCTTCGTAGATCGACACTTAGCCGTCGTTTACCAATCACCGAAGAGCCATTAGGAGCTGGCAGTAGTCTTCCCAATGAGCACTCTATTTTCTTTATTCAAAACATTGGATTTAAATCATTCGATAAAATGTGGATGGAATTCGAATCCAGTTAGTTCCAGCTGAGTAAAACTCCGACATCGATGCAACAACCCATTTTTTCCTTCTTCTTCTGTTTAACGTACGACGCTACTCGAAATAGCTACTGATCTTGGCAAAAGCACAATGATTGTGAAGACAAGTTCGTCGATTTCCATTGAAGCCAAAATAAGCAACATGCTCTTTTATTATTACTCTTTTTTTTTTTTTTTAATTTATGTATTCATTGTATGTGTGCGTTTCTTTTTCTTTTTAGTCATTACTACTCGTTTTGATAAGAAGGATTTAGATCGAATCCATCTGCGCAATCCGTGTGAACTGGCAGACGCTCCATCTTCCTCTTGTGGTTATCCTCTCTCTTGAACTGAAATGGTGTCTCCTTGATCAATATGGTAATCGGAGGCAATTTACAAATGACGTCAAATTGAGCATTTTTTTTTATTATTATTATTTTATTATTGTTATCATTATTATTGCACCGTAATTGGATGTCGTGCTCCGTAATTTTTAAAACATCAAAAATATAATTTACAGAAACAGTAAAAATATACATACAGATTCCCTTTACTTCATAAAGTAATCGATAAACTATAAAGCAAGACGTATGACCATTTTCTATTTTATTTCCGAATTCAGTTGGATGCAGTACAGAAGAACACGTCACTAGCTAGTAGAATATCAATAAATCTATCAGAATGGATTTACAATGCAGTAAAACATAAGTAAATAAATAAATAAAAAATAAACAAAGATTAAGTGTAGGAAAGTTCACTTTGCTGACAACTGCTATCTCAGCAATATTTTCCCGCCGTGCAATATTACACCGTTAATTTTTAAACAAACTGAAATTGTTATTATTATTTTTTTAAGTCGTTATAATTGTAGATATTGGTTAGTTAATATTTTTTTGTTTTGTTACTTCTGTAACACCTAACGAGAAAAGGTACTCGTCGTCTTACTTGCAATTCGGCAGCTTCCACTTGTCTTATCTCAATAGCAACTATTCTATTAATCGATTCGATTTTCAAGATATCTGGGAGACTGAAAAGAAAAGCCATCCGTTTAGTACATCGCTGTTATTAGTATTTCTCAATAACTGCTCATCCACGGAATTTGTTCAATGGTTAAGGTATTTCTAAAACTTATATACTTAGAATTCCAAGATAATATGAAAAAATAAATCTTATAACAGACAATCTCAGCTACATAAATCCAAATTTGAAATAGGCAGGCAACTCATATTCATGTATGTGTTTGTAATTACGTTTACGTAAATTTGTAATTTTATAGAAATTATAATTCTTCAATTTCTAGCTATTATTTGAAGCGGCATTTAACAATATACTTTAATTGCAGAATAGCATTTCCTTTCCAAAAAATGTTGAAAATAATGTTTAAATTTAAACATTTATTCTCAGGTATTTTGCCACTCTAAGAAAGAGGAAGTTAAAATCATTCCGATCATAGTGAGTTGCAATCAAAAGTTCAATGAGTTAACGCGTAGAACATCAAAGGTAAAATAAAGGTATAATCAACATCAAAGGTAAAAATGATACGTTCCCCGGAGAGAAACTGAAACAAATACAATCTATAACATCTCCCTAGCTAAACTGAAAGCTCATGAAACATTTGGTGTCAAAAGTCTTATTGTTTGGAGATCTTAATAATAATAATAAAAATAGCACAATTATTTATAAGGTTATTTATAAACCTCTTTTATTTATAAGGTTGTTTTCATTGCATTCACTCAAACGTGAGACAAATGAGTCCAATCATTAGTAACAATTCGCCTGTTAGCCTCCGATTGAAGCTACCTTCCCCAGAGTTGCAATGAATACGTCTACTTCGATCGGCTCAGTGGAAGAGGCATTCAAATAAGAGACGAAAATAACAGTAATGATAAATTTACGAAAATTAAAAGGAAAAATATCATTTTATAAATTACGGAAGGGTAAGAGGAATGAAATAACATTTCACTTTCGCAAAAGTGTCATTGGTTCTCAGATGACAAAATTCGACTGTAGTGAATTGGTAGAGTGAAAGCCAAACGGAGTGACCTACGAGAACTCTCTCCAGCGAGCCAAGACAAACTGGATCTCCATGGCAACCACTACCAGAACTGTAATGACTTGTTTACGCGACAACTAATACCATGACAACCACAAGGAAAAGTTACTCTCTACCCCCTTTCCAAACTAATCATTATCGCTGTGCCTAAAGGAAAAGAAAAAAAATCTGTATATAAGAACAACACACTAATAATCTATTTTTTCCCCTTTTGATTCGGGGACAACTATTCTGTAATCAACGTAAAAAGAAAAAAAAAAATGAACTTTACTTCAGGTTATTTCAGACCCACAAATATAAATAACGAACAAAAAAGTTTATGTACTGAAAGCAAAGGTTTAAAAAAAAAAAAAAAAAGTTTCTCTTGCATAGAATCGATACTGGCTTGGCCTTATTTACAACCACACTCAGTTAAAATGCAAGGACAAGCGTAATGCTGATAAATTGTACGCCCAAATGATAAGTACTGGTGTCCGATAAGAAGAAAATAAACATCGTATTTTTTTTTTTTTTTCTTTTCAGATAAAGCTGTTGTGTCTGAGGAGAGAAATCCCGAAGGATGCTAAATCTTAAAGAAATATGAAAGATAAAAAATAAATACGGAAAACAATACTGTTTGATTGAATAATTAGATTTTCAATAACAAACAGTCATCACGTGCTGTTTATTCTTTTAAATGAAATCTTAATACAATAAACTAAAGATAGCAATAATTTCCCTTCCAAATTCAGCAGGGAAAAAAAAACAAAAACAGTAGACACTAATCGAGAATGCTTTAAACTGCCAAAGAAAAAAAAAACTCCTTTTAATAAATATTTGGGCTAATTTTACATACTTAATAAAACAAGACAACTACTCGTACATTAAAAATATGATATAAGGTGTATTCCGCAAAATCATACTATTTTTCAAATATGCTCTTTCTCTCTCCCTCTTCTATAAAATCACTGGAAAAAAAAAAGTTCGGAAAAAACTTAAATATAAAAATTTCATGAAAATTTATATTTTTTAAAGGGATATTTCGCACTCATACATCGATTTCTATTAAAAAATTATGAAATTGATTTAATAATTGTAATTCATTTATTTGCACTTCGTAAGAGATTTTATAAAGATCGGAGAAAACCAACTTACACTTTTTTATAACAAGTATTTTTTTTGTCATATCTCCCATATTTTTTTTTTTTTTTTTTTTTGGGGGGGGGGGGGTAAAATATGGGTTTTGAAATCAAGTAATCAAAATTAGACGGTTAAGCGGATACGAAACTTCAAAAATTTCAATTTCTGAAGTTTTATTTGCAGACCTGTTCCTCCTCGACTCTGGAGGGATGACTGCAAAAATTCTCGTTGCTATTTGCGACTTCAGTCTCTGGAAGTCCACAGCCATTCATATGATGGATGCTTACAGTAACTGCACGACCAACTTCTCCACGATTGTACGTAGTACATTGTACTGTAGAAAACGATTCTCAAAAAATTCCTTGACAAATGCACAAACGTCCATTATTATTTATTTCACCATAAACACACACACACACTACTATCCGGTATTTTTGCAAAATGATTACAGAATTTTCCTGTACAACGGTTTAACTTCAAATAGAGGGTTCTCAAAGCACACCCCTAATTTGAAGTAAAAAGGATCTCTGGTTCTTGGCTGAAGACCGGAAATCTTTTACAATAAATAAAATTGACAATCGACATATTTCTTTCCATCGAAATCATTTTCCAGATTAACGTTATCATTTTAGGCAAAAAATTCAAAGTTCAGTTAAACAGTGATAGACAATATGGGAAATACTAATATATAAATGGATCGCATTCAGTTGACATCCTGATGTAGCTTTAAAATTTCGGTTCTGGTCATTTTGCTTCAGAATTGATGATGAACGTAGCGAAAGTTGTGGACTATCATTAATTCAGAGTAATTTCATGTTCTTGAAAGGACGGACTTTTCTGCCTAACTCCATTATCATTTCAACCTACTTAGCACAGAGGCTCTAATTTAAAAATTAAGGCCTTTATAAAATATTTGAGATGAAGCTGCTGCTTTACCCAGGAGAAATCTCCAAAATTTGCTTACCGTATTTTAAAGATATGCAAATTTACAATCGACGCACAAACATCTTTGTAAGCTTTTCTTTTTATTTTAATTTCTAAAGTTCGTGTCAAATAGAAGTCAAACACTCCCAAGAATCTTTTAAAAATAAGTAAATGAAAAAAAAAAAAAACTTGAAATGAGATCGTTAGATTTCTTTTTCTCTGAGATCTAAAAAAAAAAAAAAAAAATACAGGAAATCGAAATAAAAATACTTCAAAGCCTTCTGTTTTGAGAATGACTAATTAATAATTTAGCGAGACTTTCGGGTGACAAACAGTTTAGTGCACTTACAGACTCAACTCAATAAATAATGAGGTATGAGATTAAAAATACACGGAGTCAATAAATATCTACTGGAAAAAAAAAAACCCGGTTAAGTATTTGACATTCGAGCTAAACATATCGTCAACGAATAGAATACTACACGTTAAACAAAGTTCACAAATGTTAAAAGATTTATAGGCAGACACAATAAAAACAAACAAACAAACAAATCCTTTGGATTTTTTTTTTTTAAATATATACTTTTAAAAAGGAAGAAATTACATTGAAACGATCGCAGATATCAAAAATGCTAACCAGTCAAAAATATTATTTTTTTTTTTCATTATAAAAAAAAAAAAAAAATGTTTTAAAAAATTGCATTAAAATAAGTTCTAAGCAATTTATATTAGAAAAATATAATTATAATTGATTTTTTTTTTTTTTTTTTTTTTTTTTTTTTTTTTTTTTGGTAAATTCATGATTTTGAGATGATTCCTGAAGAGAAGCAATATCTTCACCTGTTGCAATAAAATTGAGAAATTTAAAATGTATTACGGAATATTTTAATATAATAACTCACTCATTTAAGAAGGTATTGTTGTAGGCAGACAGTAATATATTCGCTCAACAACAACAACAAAAAAATTAATAAAATTAATAAAAAATAAAATAAAAAAAGAGAAAAGAAAAAGAAAAATCTGCATATGTTGTGTAGAAACCAAAGCCTGTCGAACCAAATAGGAATCAACGAATTGCAAGAATACATTTAATGGCCACATCTAAACAAGGTATCGCAAACATTGATATTGTACCATCATTACATTAATAATGTTTGTTTATCGTAATAACAACGCCTTAAAACGATTTGTGTATTTCAGCCCCAACGACTTGATAAATGAATCCAACTTGAATAAAGAAAAAACAGTGTGACATTAAGAATGTAGCTCCAATGTTTGCTAAGTCGTTTTCAAGGCACTGTGATTACTGAGCATCATATTTTGCATCTGGAACCTTAACGAAAGCGACCAAAATCAAGAAGGATATTCCTTTTTGAGTAAACTAATCCTTGCACTAAACTTTCAGCTTCCTACGATAAATAGTTGCTGACTGTTGAGTGTAGATAACGTAAAATTAGCGGGAAACAGATGTTTTTACTCTCTAGACCTGGTTTTAAAATCCAGAAGTTTATCTCAGCAGCTAAAACTAAGACTGTACAAAACATTAATTATGCCAGTGGTATTTTGTGGTTCTCAGACCTGGAGCACTCGAAAACAAGACCTTGTTCGATTACTTACATTTGAGAGAAAGGTCCTTAGGAAACTTTATGGACCAATCCAGGATGAAGCTACTGGAAAATGGAGAAGGCGACACAACTCCGAACTATCTGAGCTATACAAGGAGCTTAATATCGTTGGGGTAACGAAAAGTAAGAGACTTCAATGGGCTGGGCATGTGGTGAGGATGGAAGAAACAAGATGGCCCAAAATTGTAATGGATTGGACCCCAACAGGCAAAAGACCAGTGGGAAGACCTAGGAAGAGATGGATGGATGGATTAAAAGAAGACTTATAGCGATTGGGACTTTCGGAGAGCTGGAGACGGATGGCTGAAAACAGAGATAGATGGAGAGCCTTGGTCCACAGCGCGCGGTCCCCTGGGCCTGATCGCGTAAAGTAAGTATGTATTTTCATACTTTACGATTCATTTTGTTTTTGTAACGCTATGAACGTTACAAACATTAAGCCAAATCTACAATACTCTTTTCTTTTTCTCTATGCGTAGTACAATACGGATATAAAGAGCCCATTTAAATTTACTTTAGTTAGTATGTTTCTATTTGAATGCGTGAACCTAAAGTTACTTGTCAATTCGTGTCCTGCACGTTATCCCGACCTCAACCCCTTGTTAAAATCCTCCAGTGGCTCTAGGAATTTGTTTGGTAGCTTTTAAATCTTCTCCTTAAACCCATCGATAAGATGTAACTTTACAACAACTACAGTATTGGATCATTTCACATGAGGCGAGTCAGACGTGGTATAACGTGATATAATGACATATGATTAAACAAACTACTTCTATATCAATTGAATATACTAATCCGCTATTAAGGAACACTGATGGAACTTCTTTAATTTATTGTTTCTAAAATACTTTTAAGAAATATATAAATGTATAAATTTATGCATGTACATGTGACATCTATAACGAAACTGAAATCTGTAGATACACAGAAATTTTTAGAAAAGCCTATAACTCCTAAGAAAAACAAACAAACAGTAGAAAGTTAAATAGCTGACAAGCACCTGAACGTTTTCTAATCTAATTATGTCGTAATACGTACCAATTAACCTGAACTTAATTTAAAATCGTAACAATTTTACAAAACAATGGACACTTTGCAATATTAAAACGCTCAAGATAAAATCTGAATATTAAATAACTTAAAAACGCGTTCAAATTTAAAGGCCAAAGAAAGAAGAAAAACAAAAGAAGTCATCTGAATAAACTTTAAATTAAACCATTAAACCAGTTTCTACTTAATATTTCTGTTACAGGAGACTGGGGATCAAAGCTAATTTTAACATAAAGAAAAGATTTAACGTGCCAGAAACGTGCGAATTTTAACAGTTATCAGAATGAACTTTTCCAAAGTTAATATGTATACCAATATTTTTAAAATAAATTACTGAAACTCAGTTTCCTAAAAGCTTTCTTCTCCGTTCTACTGACACTAATTCAAAAGAAAACCCTCGAGTAGGAATTTCAAATCCTAATTTTGGAAGTGTGTTGTTGCATTGGAGCGAGAGCTGCCTTTTGTCTGTCACATCCTCCCTGACGAATGGGCCACAGGTCGGCTTGGCATTCACCGATTTCCGGACAGGACGCGATGGCCGACTTACATATACAAAGAGACGCTGGAAAACCACAATCACGTTCGATGCAATATTTCTGTAATTGAGTAAGCTACAACCATTAGTCTATTTCCGGCCCCATTCAAATATTTCCCCTACAAAACGGAATTGAATGTCTGCGAACGTAATTGCGATACCTTTTGGAAGAAAATACAATAACGATTCTTGTAACTTGAACTTAGAAATTAGATTAATAGCAAAGGAAAATAACTTTACTTATGTATTTTCGGTAATAAGTGAATAAAGTTCCTGTCATTCATATGCCCTGTCAATGTGGGGACGCAGCGTTTATTGCAGTGACTGTCGTTGTAAGCTGTTACTGTAGTGATATTTATTGGTTAACAAAATATTTCAAATATTTACTATTCTTGCACTGTTAAATGTTGTAAATATGTTATTGTTATTTTTTTTCTATTAATTCAAATAGGTCTATACCTTATTTTGTTTTGAAATAATCTGCTTGCTAATGTACATTGTTTTAAACTGGTCTATCCGCCCGGTAAATGCAACGGCCTGTTATTAGGTAAATTGAAAGGTTTTCGGAGATCGCGTTTCGACATTACTGGAGATCTCATCTCATCAATGACAAGGATGGATGAATGAACGAAAAAGCACTTTATAACTTAGCAATGCAAGAATATTTGTTTATGGGATGAAGAGAAATTTTCAGCGCTTTAACTTCAGTACAAAGAACATTAAAAACTTTTTTAAAAAAAGTAAAGTACTTTTTAAACACGGAATTTTCTTTATCTACAATATTTAATCTATTCAGTTATTCCACACATCGTCTGTAATTTGGTTTTGCAATTTTTATTTTAATTTTCAATCGACCGAAACATCGAAATCTGGCGTCACGCGTGACAAACTTGATGAATGATCCTACTGTTTATTTAGTTATTGTGTTGCCTCACAACAATGTTTTCGAACCAAAGAAAACAGGCCAAAACAAAATGAAATGAATATTTTGTTGGTTAATTAATATTTTCCGATTTAAACGCACGTGGTCCAATGACTTGTTTCCTTACGATTATTATTATTATTATGGTTAATGAACATTTATAGTTTCCGAGCCATTTAAAAGACAAAACGGAAGCTTCCCGGAATTCGATCTCACAGCACAACTGGCACAACAATGCTCCTACGTATCTCGTCTCAACCAGTGCCATTTCATTTGGAAATTAATTCAGCTGTTTGTTTTTAGGAGAGCGGAACTGATAGTTAGTTATGTTTTAACTATTTGATCTCAATGAAGCTACTCCAGTAGTTTACAAACAGCTAAGAATCTGCAAGTAACGAAGATGTGAAGTCCATACATTACAATACCGCTATTTCTAAAGGAAAAATGGCAATTAAAAAAAACATTATCAAATATGCAGAACCGTATACACAAGTGTAAATGGTACTACAGTAGAACCTCATTATAACGGACTAATTGGGGCTGAAGGTTGTCCGTTTTAATGAAAGTCCGGTTTATAACAAATAATTCTATATCGGTGTAATGCATCAGGGTGTACATCAATGAAAGGACAATAGTTAGCTATAAAAAGTACTTAACGACATGACTCAAAGGTTACTGAATAAAAACTGATGAGTGTGTGCGGCAATTTGTGGAATTTTTCAGACAATAACGAAATTAAATGATCGATAGAATTGAGAAAGCAAACGAAGGAACAACGCTACAAAGTTGCGAATCCTTCCTTGTAGCGTTGTGCCTTCGTTTGCTTACTCAATTCTTTGAATCATCGGGCACGTTAAAAATTTTTTTTCATTAAATGATCGATGTTTAATCGCTTGCTTGGAAATGTAAAACTCGTCAGATAAACATATGCATCCTTTATTATTATTATATTTTTTTAAAAAACTGTCTGTTATAAGCGATTCCGTTATAATGAGGTTCTACTGTACATTCATAAATAAGTGAAGAAGTTTGATCCTATCAGCGTTTATTAAACTAAAGATAAGAAGAATACTACAATCATTGCCAAGTCAACTTTAGACAGTACTAAAACAACATAATAAATCTACAGTTATAAAATTCACATACAATAGATATCCATCTTATACCGTAATGTTACAAAGCCAACGAGAACTGCTTATTATTAAGCTTCCAATTTATTAATCCTATGGATTTACTAGCATTTGCTCTTTTTTTTTTCCCCCATTGAAAGACATAAAAGTGAATATTCGTGAATTTTATTCAGTAAAATGTTGCTTTAAACCACAGTTAATTTATTAAAGTCGTCAAAAGGACAACTGCAGAAAATTTAAAGGAAGGTGAGAGAACTCGCAAATAATCTGTAACAGCTACAGTCGCAGACACAAATACTTTGGCATCCATTTAAGTTGATCCTTGACCACCCAACTAAAACGGTTTAGGCTTTATTTTAACTAACAACCGAGAAAGTTCAGGGAAAAAAAGTTGGTATTCGATTAGGGATACCGTTTTTTGGCAGGTACAAAACGAATTATTGTAATTTATAAAGCTTGTTGTCGTGAGGAAACAAGATATTTGCCAAAGTGTAAATACAACATATTTTTTTTTTTTCATTTAATTACAAGGCGCAAATAATCAGAGCTATTTACGTTCAACGGAACAAACAGCGCCGCCGGGCAAAGAGAAAACAGCAAATATGACAAACACTTAGCTGAACACAGCGTGAGATGAAAGGGTTGATTAATGAGACTCATTTAATCTTGATGGTAACCTTTCACTGCGCTCAACCGCAATGTATTATTAACCAAGGATCAGGAACTATTGGCAATCAAAGTAGTCTGATGAAACTTAACAGAATTGGTTAGTCAATTAAAAGTATTGTACATAAAACGAGGACAACGCGAAAATAACGGCAATTATGAAGAAATACGACGCCCAGAATGCTGAAAATGGTGCAATTCATTCATATTACTACTAATATCAATTTTACCCATTTATTTACAATTTATTATTTTATTATGTAACTGCAATGTTAGTTAGAGAATCCAACTAACACTAGAGAATCTAGTAATTACTGGCTTTTCATTTTTAATTCACTTATTACATTTATAAGCTGTTCTGTATTTTCTTTTCAACTTAAGGTCACCATCGTTGAATGTAGGCTAACAATGATATAAAATTCATTGGCTTTAATTGTGGTAATGTAAGATCTTCAGATAAATTTTCATGTTTTATTAAGGATACATTAAGAATAAATTTAGATTATTAGATAAATATCTGGTCTCTGGATAGGCTTTAACTCCTTACACAAGACTTATTCTTTCTACGATAGCTTGCAGAATATTTCAATAATATGAAGGCAGGCTACCATTTGCTGAGTTAATCCTTTTATTTAGAGTCAAAACTTTTCAGTTTCCAGCCTCTTTTTTGATGAAAAATCTTAAGTTTCCTTCCTTCCGATTAAATGACAAAAAGAAAAAAAAAACAAAAAAACACGAATAGTTTTATTTTTCTCATTAAAGAAAACAGAATTTCAACTGTAAATTTAATTTCACTTAAAAAGAAGCCACAAAACTTGTGGCTGACAGCATCTTGTGCCAAACGACACCAAAGTCACAAAAGTCACTGATTAGAGTATAGAGTTCTTGTAGTGAGACCCCTCCATATACTGTTGGCTGCTTATGGCATCGAATTACGTAGTTCGATCAGAAAAAAAGCTTACAAAGCTTGTATACGAAAAGCAAACCTTAAATTGGAAGAAAATGAGGTGGTGCCCTTAAAGCGGCACAGATACACTGTTTTTCTAGAGAATCACCTTGACGATTGAGGCATTTGTCACAACGTTTGATCAGTTTGTCCATCCTAGCCGCATAAAAGTCAGGGCCCTGCTATTGTAGACATTTTTTTGAATCACGTTAGAATTCTTCATTGCATGTTAAGCGTCGATCTGACATGTCCTATGTCAGATAGTAGGGAACAGATGAAAACCACTGGGAGCTAAATCCGGTCTGTATAGCGGATGTTCCAAATTTCCTAGTGGAAACCGTGTAGCTAGTTCTGTGTTCCGTCCAACGTGTGGTCGGGCATTGTCATGAAGGAGGATCTCACCGTCATTCAGAAGACTCGGACTTTTCTTCCTGATGTTGTTGCGCAATTTTTTTTAAGGTTTACATTACAAAGGAGACCAGGTATCCAAGCGAATCGCCATTTTGAAATGATCTCTAATGACACATACACACGAGAAAGATCAACGGCACTAAGCAGTACAACCGTCTATCGGATATTTCAGCAATAGTCGGCACTATGGCAAACTCATAAATTTAATTTCTAGAAGTTGTAAACTATTTTTCTTTTCTTTATTTCATAAGTATAATGTAGCTATTAGATATCTTATACGGACGTTAGGCAAAGAAGTTTTTATTAAAAGCTTGCTTATGTGTTTATTCTCTATCCTTCTATAACTGTTTGAATTCCATAGGCAAATGCAATACCAATAACAGATTAAGCTAATCAGCGGCCGATGCTTCTTTTCCGTTGGTAGTTCCTACCACTAATTAGGGAACCGAAACAACAAGCGACTGTTAATCCCCTTCGTCGAAGGAGAGGGTTAAAGGGGTCTCCATCATTACCATCATCATCACCACCCTTCGCTGAGACGCGGGAGAACGTTTTCATTCATCACGGACCGGTGCACAGCAGCAAATAAACTTGATAAGTTGATGACAGCGATGCGATAAGATTAAAAGATGCGAAGGCAAAAGACACTGGAAGGGGAGGAGGAGCAGGCACGCCCACGCACAAAGATAGCCGCACTCCCCCACAACAGCGCAGAGATAAACAGATTCAGATTAGGAATTATTGTTGGAGGGCAAGTTCCAAATGACCCCGGGTCTTTTCGCAACACTTAATAGCAAATGGTTAGAGGGCGCGAAAAGGGTTATCTTGGAGGTTAAAAAAAAGTGGGAAAAAGAAAGAATGGAGACATTATATTAAATGGAATTGCTTTAATAAGTTTAATATATCTTACAGAGTGGTAAGAGGACCATAAAATCTGTAAAGAAAAGTTTCAAAATATTAGCTAACTCTACATTGATGACAATTCTGAAATTTCAAATGGCTTCTTTCTTTTTCCAGATCTCCATAACCATTTCCAATATGCAGCAACTCTACTTACCTCCAAGAGACAGAAGATGATTTCTTAATGAAAATTAATGGCGACAGCTTGAGCTCAGATCAACGACGAAACAGTAAGAATAAAACAATAAATCAGTATTTTTTTTTCTTTCAAGAGCAAGTTTTCATATGAGTTTATTAACACACGTTAACTAATAACATAATATGGACCGTCTTTTTCGAAGAAACTAAATGAATAACGTTAAATTTAAAAATGAAGATGCTGTTTTTAGTGATATAATAAGTTCTAAAAATTGTCAGATAACAGGTACCAAGAAAGTAAATACGAACGGACACCAACCTATTAGAAGCAAATGTAATATTCCAACAAAAACAAAAATAAAGTGTAATACCATCCAACCAAAAAAATAAACTAAAGCAATGACTTTAATTTAAATCAAAATAAACTTTTATTTTTTTTCTACGGCAACAGTACCTCGATTTCCGGATCATCGCCGTTTGTATTAGTGAAAAAAACAAACAAACAAAAAATGACTTCAGAGGAACCTGAACTTATGAGTGCCTGGGAAATAGGGTTGATTGATTTCACCGTAAATTCATGAAGATGAATCAAACCCAAGTGTCGGTGTGGGAATGACATAAAACACAGAGAAATAATCAAAAAAAATCTGCACAGCGGAAGTTCACTGAGCTAAAAAAATAAAATTGGGTGAAATTTTTCCTTTCATATGGATTGAAACCGGTCTGAAAATTTATGTACCTTTCTGCATGTCCGTATTTAGAATGACAATAAAGGACTACACTTGTACTATCGTTTTGGAGACTGTTGCATGGAAAACATTAACAATAACGTTTATTGTTTTCCAAACTAAACTAAATCAAAAAGTTATCTCTAAGCATCTTCATAAAGTCGCTTAATGCAAATTCTTAAGAGATTTTTTTTCTTTTTTCTGAAAACCAAAATTTTCAGTCACTGAAAGCACAGTTTATTTTGATTCCTGTTGATAAATAAACATTAAACATATATTATTATGTTTCCTTTGAGAAAAAAATCGTACAGTCATCTTTAAGAGAATTAATCTTTCAGGTTAATCTACTGAACGTGTGTGATGCACATTCCTCTATGGATGTCGTTATCGATGGGAAAAAAGGAAGTTAATTATATTTAGACCTATTTAAGAAATTCCAAAAGTACAAAGAGTCTTGGAAAAAAAAAAAACCCCGATGACAATCACCGACTGACTCCAGAGATTGTACTGTAAAGGGCAGTAGCATTTCTTTATCTTTACGAGGATAATTGTTTACTGTAAATTGAGAAAATATGTACACCACGCAAGTACTTTCTCAATGAAGATATCCAAAACTTGAAAACTATTCTTTTTCAAGGAATAAATCGAAATATTCTTTCTTCTGTTAGAGGATGTTAAGTTAGAAATTACATACATTGTAGTATTTACGTCTGCAATCCAGGAAATAGGTAATATCCAATATCTATGAGATGAATGACCCAACCTAGATGTTGATACTATCCTTTGATTGAGTCTAGTTCTTGCACAGAAAGTAATTTTAAGTAAGTTACGTCATTTTCCAGTCTGTCTAATAATATCTCCCTGTATTATTATTAATATTAATATTTAATCAGAAGAAATCTCAATTTCAGCACGATCATGTTCTATTTCATCAGAAAACATTAACACAATTTTAAGCGTTGATAATTATAAATGCAGAGAAAGCTATTGTATATAGTACAAAGCATTTGAATTCATAGGTTCAATGTAGATTACATCACCACTGCCCATCTTTAAAATGCAATCGCACAATGAAAAAAGACAAAAAAAAACAAAAACAAAAAAAAAACACTCTCAGGGACTAGAAATTAATTATTACGTTTTCTTAAAAACTCGCTTACAACAGGGAGGAAAAAAAATTGGCAATTAGCTGAATTGTGTTTATTTGAAGGACAAACTCTAGGCCGTTGTCCAAATAGCTGTCAGCGAACATATGGTTGGTTCGACAAAGCCACAACTCGACATTTATACGTTATTGGAATATTTGTCCTGAGAAACGCTAGGCTTCGAGGCAAACTCGATTTGTTCATATAAATACATAAATGTTTTTTTTAGAATATAAATAATTTCAAATTTTCAATATTTTACAGATGCCTCTAATTAAGGAATAAAATACATAAAAGGGATTATTATTTTAAATATCTGTATATATAGACTTAATGCCGATATTTAAATAATATATCTATTATATAAATATAAAGTATCGAATTTGGGAGAAAACAACAAATTCATCATTGAAGACAATGATGCCAAAATGAATTTAAATCCCCTAAGAAATCTATATTACTAAAATCTTTTATTTCTCTGTCTGTCCGGTGCAATTCCCTGTAAGAATGGAAAATTGAAATGGTTTTTACAATGAAACGTCCGCGACGGGAATCGAACCTGTAACCTTCTGATCCGAAGTCAGACGTCTTCGATGTAGGCCACGGGGGACTACAATTCACTTTATATTGTTTTTGACTTATGTTTTCTTCCCCTTCCCCTCATCAATAATGAAAGTATTCAACCTTTTTTTTTTTTTAATCTCAAGATTGTTTATTTATTTCCGATCCGTCTATTTATTTGTAATTCGAAAATGACAATTAGAACTATAATTGCCGAAACATTGCAATATTTTAAATATAATATTCTTATTTAACCAAATTCTATGTGATATAGAAAAACAAGCGCATGTACACGGGGGATGGCCTAGTTGTAACAGAAATTTAAATTTTCAAATCATATTTTAAAATGTACAGAGCAAGTGTTTTTAAACTGCTGCAAATGATGTTTATCTAGGAAAGCGAGACATCTAACCTTTAATAGGACGTATATTCTATAAAAAAGAAATATATAAAATTAAAATAGAATAGAAATTTAAATTAAATTTTTTCATCACAATTATTTAACATTCTATATTTTAAAACGCTAATACATTACTGTGAATTTAAAATTGCAAGTTTTCATAAGCACACTATAAGCCGTTAAGCACGGGAATCTACAGCAGTTGTTTTGTCCTTACCAAGATTCATTATCCATTTGTCTACCCATCAGCTGATGCTGATGAACAACTCAGAGGGTGTGGGATAAAAAGTCTTTCATCACCTCACTTCTGAAAAGCACATCTCCCCCTGCCCCATTATTTTTCATAGTTCCCTAAAGCACGTTCCACTTTTTTATTTCTGCTTAAAATTAATGGTTTCCTAGTTATTATAAATAACTGTATACTTAATCATGAATAATTCTAAAAGAACGCGTAACTTTACAAATGCGCTTATGTGACGAATTAAACTAAATAAGCTCTCTTAAATATTAAAAAAAAAAAAACTTTTTTTTTCTTCTTCCTATATTCTTAACATTGTAATACGTCAAAGAACTGATTCACTTAGGCACACGAGAACTTCTAGTAAGTTTAATTTAACTAAGTTAAAGGAGTAAAATGTAGGCCCCAAAGGGAACTGCTATTGAGAATACAGTAATGCCACACTATTGGTAGAAGAGACAGACTTATTCATAAGCTATTACGATGTGCTCCTGCAAAGCTGTTTGAATATTTATGTTATCATATTAACTGATAAACAAAAGTTTAAGATAAACAAAAATCAGAAATAAATACCGGTAGTAAATAACAGAGTAGATATTCCATTTAGGAACTTACAAATTAAAGGTTGGATAAGGAATAAAGTAAATATTTTTGACATCTTAATTCAATTGTAAAGCCCATCATGTTCTCAGCCTGTTTTTATCTATTAACATCGTAAGTGCATTTGGAACTTCTACTTCTTTGATGGCCCACAGATAGCGACAGCCTATAAGTCCCCGGTAATTACAAATGCAGAAAGGGCAAAAAATAAAGCGAATCCGCCTCTTAGTACAACACTACAGTTTACCACATATATTCTTTTTTGGTTTGTTATACACTTTTCAGATAAATGGTGGAATTCGTAGCACTATATGCAATTTTGTCTTTTTTCCTAACTTGATTCTATTTAACAGCTAACAATCCAACTACTAATAGGAAAAAAAAAATTCACTTTTTAGAAATATATAGAGTTCAAAATATATCGACTAACCCCCCCCCCCCCCCTCCCCAGGTCTACATAATTTAATTTTTTTTTTTAACTTTCATCAAATGGAAACGATGTTTTGTTAATTAATTCTGCCTTAATATCCGGCAGAATGGAATCAACGCCATGAAATGTCATAAATTATTTTCTATGACTCCCCATCTGAAATCACTTCAGTTAATTGTCATCGTTTCTTGACAAATTCACCATCATTTTATCCCGTCGTTAATATCTCATCAGAAAAGCAGCAACGAATTTTAATTAAAACAATCAACAGGTAGTGACGAGCGAATTTATGGGTTTCAGTTCGCAAGCTATCTCAATGCTGATTTATTAATCGGAATCAGGTTTACAGTTTCTGGAAAGATATTAGTTTTCAAACGTATGAGAAACTGCAAACGACTTTGCTCTTGCAAAGAAAACGAAGAGTTATCTATTCATGGGTTTCATTTTAAATCCTCTTATTTAAAAAAAAATAAAAATAATCAAGGGTTGGCTAAAAAATTACGGTAAATATTTTATCAGAAATAGCTCAAAGATTCACTCAACGAAATTGAGTTCAGACCAACTCGGTTTTAATTTCTGAGAATTGTTTACGATGATAAAGAGCTTTTGATTTATGATTGCCTACAATAATATTTTCACATCGAAAGAAGTTGACTCAACGATACGAAGTCCGTGAATGCTGGGAAATCTATTATCAAAGAATTCAATTCTCAATAAAGCTAATTAAGGATAATTCGCTAAATTTTGATGACTGGACGAGCTAAAAAGCAATTTAAAAAAAGCTATCCTTTAAAACATTTACTATCCTTATATATTATTTTCAAATGTGTTTTTGTGTCGGTACGCCATATCTCCCTTAATATCTCGTACTTCATCAAAATCAATGATTGAGACATCATTTTGAAGATTAAGTTCACCGCTAATGACGAAAAATAAACAAAGTGTTGAAAATTAATGTTTTCGTTAAAAAAACTGTATTTTCAAAAACCTTTTTATAAAAATGGAGAAGGCGCCATCTTTTGACAATGTGTTTAACTAACATGCACGACAGCTGGAGTTGGAGTTGTTAATTATTTCTCGAAGGTGGTTTTTTTGTTGCGAATTATTCGCACGGGTCAACTAGTATTGTAGAATTATTCTTCAATAATAATTTATCAAGTTAATTACAACTGTTATTATTAAAAGTAATAACATAGTAATGCAATTTTCACGCAGTTACTGCAATTTTCATGTTATGCAATTTTCATATTTATCTTTTACTAAATAACTAACCTATAAAAAGATCAAAATAAATTTATAAGAATTGTTTTATTTATAAGAAGTGAAACCGAAAGAAAACACAAGAAATAAAGGGATAAAAAAAATAATAGTTGAAAAACAGTTAAAACAAATTGGTCTATTAAAATAACTACACTGATTCCCTAAAATAAAGAGGAGAAATTATTGAATGAGTGTCTCAACAATTTCCTATTGAATCACTTTTCATATCTTCTCTCTTCTCATCCAATCTTCTATCTACGAAATGGGCTAAAATAAAAAGGTCGTAATCCAACACTGATCGTCTCACCTAACAGAATTAATCAAAAAAAGAATCTATTCAGTGCCTTCTTCATTGGATGAAATAATCTCATCCCGGAAAGGACTTGAGATAGGAAAACAAAAGAACCTCTTTTACATCGTTTCTTCTAATTCAGTTAATAAATACATGTGATGGTATCTTCTATACGTTTCAAAAACTTAACGAATTTGTAATAGGTTAAAATGCCTGAAGAAGGTCAGTCGTAGGTCTGACTGAAATATTGTATAGCTGTAGAAATAGAAATGATTTCAAAGAAGTTATTTGGATACGTATGGAGTGATTGCCTTTAATATTTTGAAAACAAAACAAAAAAAAAAGAAGAATAAAAATGATAGGTGAAATAATAATGTGAACCGGTTTTATCGAGATTAAATCAGTAAGATAGCTTCCTGTCCTTGAAGACGACGTTAGCTGTTAGAAATAACTACTGAAATTGTGTAAATCAAGGATAATTTTAAATTTTGTTCTGTAAATGTTCAAAATTTAGGACTCTACATAGTTTTCTTACTGTTATCAACTGATAGCCATTACCTTCATTTTTTATTTTGGGGGTGGGTGGGGAGAAACAATGGATATGCTGAGGACGATACAATGTCGGGTTAGTCTGTTCTCTGTTGATTACAAGTTATGCTTTGGAGAAGCAATTACTGTAGTTAATGAAACTCTTGTATTAATTCCTCAACGCCAACAAGTGATATTTCGCAGACATTTCCATCGGTCTGCATTGAACTTCGTAAAACTGAACACGATTTTTTGAATCAACAATAATAACCTACAATTCCTTTACAATCAGTTCAGTTTACGAAGTCGTTTAGCTTGAAAAAGGAAATGTCTGCGAAATTATAGGAGGAATAAATACAACAGTTTTATTAATATATACATAAATCGAAGAGTGGTTTTTATTAATTAATGTAATTAATGTAATTATTAACGTAGTTAACATAAATAAGCAATCTTAAGCATAATGAGTATGCCGTCCATCTTTCTATTTGAAAACTATTTATCTTCAGAACCTGACTTTTAACAGTAGATTTACCACGTAGCTACTCTTATTTAAGAAGGCAACAAAACTAAATTTCTATAATTCGTATTGATTAGATATTACGTTTTCTTAATTTGTTAGATAAAATAAAAGATTATAGGTTAAGCAGTAACAGCATAAAAAACAAAATAAATAGTTATTGTTTATTATTTTTACTTTGGTAATTCTAAATAAGAATGAAATGGAAGTAAATATTATGTCTGTATTCTATTGCCTAATTGATAAATCTCCAATTAGACATTATAGATCGCTATTTAACCTTTACACATTTAACTAAGCTAATCAGTTGCTTGGATCTACAGAGATCTGAAGTAGAATTTAACAGAGATCTTAAGATAGATCTGTTTCGCCGAACACCGGAGTTCCACGAAATGTTGGTTTCATTCAAGAAAATGACTTTTCTTAATTATTACTTTCATTGTAAAATAACTTACAAAAGTAATAATATAGTGACGAGACTAAATGCTACCTTACACAGTTCAATCCGAGATAAACTATGCAAGAAGTAATTCATTGAATTGCTTATATACCCATATTTACATTTATAAAATTATATGAACTATCTTCAATTCAAAAAGTTATTTTGATAAAACAATTTTATGTAGAATAACAAATTGTTTTCATATAAGAGTATGAACAAAACCTGCAAAAATAATTACAAGTGCGTTTGGTTTTTCGATGTTTCGCCAATTGTCCAATATGCGCAATCAATCAGAAAAAAACACAAGGTTATTCATTTAACAGAAAATATTCACAAATGGATTACACTTCCAATCTGAACTGTGTTGCGATCTACAGTGGCCAAAATAAATTAGGGGATACTGCGAAAATAATAGGAATGGACAATCAAAATCACCATTTTGAGCCTTTTATTAACAAACAATGTAGGATAAGCATCTGCAAGAAGACTTAGTCATCGAATATGCAAATTATCATGAGTGATCGCTACGCGTGGACAGATTGGGGTGAAATTGTATTCGTCTACATGGAAAACAGCTACACATATTATCTCTTCAATAGTGACACGAGACCGCTGATACACTTTGACAGTGATGAGGCATCGACAAGACCAGATTGTCCGGTAGTTCTTTTTTGGGATTCTGTGTCGTTCCTGGGAGAGGACCATCTCCATTTGACAAAGTCATGGGTTGATGTTTGCAATATGCCTTCTAAGCTTGTTCCACTAATCTATGCACGGCGGGAGCGTGCATTATCATCCATGATAACGAAGTTTCTTCCAACTGCTGCCATATCATGACTCTACCACCATCCAAGGAGTCCCATTCATGCAAAAGCTCCCGTATTCTTCGTTCACACCAGATCAGGACATGATGATTTTCTGGCTGTAAGCTGAACCACGACTCATCCATGAAGACAACAGATGACTACTGGTCCCTGTTCCAGTTACCGTATTGTTCAGCCCAGGCTCTGTTGGCTCTCCGGTGTTCTGCATCATACCATTAGCCGTCGGGCGTACAGTCCACTACAGTTAAGTCGATTTCGTGCGGTTTGAATGCACGCCTGTGCTTGCAATAAACTGATCCAGTAGCTGCGTCGCATGAGATCGGCAGTTCCTTTCTGCCAAGATACGTCAGTATCGATCATCTCGTACTGCTGTGGATGAGAGCCTACCCTGCCCTAGTCTTCTCCTTACTGTCCCGGTCTCTTGGAAGCGGTTTCACAATCGGCTTACGACACTCTGGGATGTCCCCAATGTCACCACCACTATCTTCAATGTCTGACCAGTTTCCAGTCGTCCTTTTGCTCTCCAAGTTGTTTGTTAGGACAAATCATGTTGCAGAAACATTATCCATGATGTTGCACTGATAGCTGCAACAGCAACTTTTTGCTGAACATCGAATGAATCCAACATTTAGAGCCAATTTGCACTGCAGGATTGTCCCCTTTTGATAATAGCATTCTATTCTAAATTTACGTATTCCGATTACTTTAATTCTTCTTGCATGTGATTATGACACATCATTAATAAAACACTAAACAATGATGAACCTTTCCTATTATTTTCGCAATATTCCCTAATTGTTTTGACCAGGGTATTTTATACTAAAATGCAAATATGGAAAAACTAAAATCCGCGCCACAAGAAAAGCAAAATTCGGAGATACTGAATAACTGATTGGACATATCCATCTCCTTTGAGCCATCAATACCGAAACAGTCGTAAATAATTTTATGTTATTTACATAAGTTAAACATGTTCCAGATTTTCTTCTTTTTTTTTTTTTACCTGAAGTGAAGATAGAAATCTCTGGTCATTGACGATTGTGACGTTACAGTCCAAGTGTAATTGAGAGTTCATTTCCTGCCCAAATTAGGCAAATATTTATTTGTGGCGCCAAACCCTTAGAATGCATTATCTACCTATTCTTTCATAATGAAATATTTTGAGGGATTTTAATAAAAACCCAAATTCTTGATATTCTTTGGGGAAAGGACTATCTAAACACAATAAGCTCAAACTAACGGATAGATTGAGGGGAAAGAATAATTACCCTAGGATACCTCAAAATTAGTACAATCCAATGAGCTGAGATTTACTATTTTTTAGCCCCACTTCTCTAGTTACGATGTTTGGTAGGGGATATTTTTATTTGAGAAATTAATATATGATGATTTTTTGTTTTGTTTTTGGCGATGGGGGGGAGGAGGTGTGAGGGGAAGGTAGAAGCCTCAAAACCATAGATGAAATAACAATTTGGAATTTCTTTCAGATTTGAAATAATTTGAGATAAAATATTCCAAGCATTTAATAGGGAGATGGTGTCGCTCGCATCGTGAAGCTCTTCCTAATTCATGTCACTTCTTTCTCACAAGAGATCTGAAAGATCTCTTCGTTCTCGTAAGAGATTTAAATAAAATTTAAATCATTTGTACCTTCGAAATGTACAATCTAATTTACAATTTTTCGTATTCTTTTTTACAACGCTAATATAGTTTGCACTCCTCTTGCACTTTTCACGGACATCAACGATTCTAAAACACCTAATAACAGAAGATATATTTTCCCCCAAAATAATAAGAGAAACCATTTATCTTCAAAGAAAAAGCGATATCCTGCTGTGAGAAACGGAATCTAAGAAAATTACGGTCTGGGATTTATCATTTCGGCATACTGAACTGCAATACGAATAAAGGCATGGCTGAGTGATAAAAATAACTCGGAATGTATGGACAGACAATTCATTTCGCTTTAAATTCTGAAGAAAGTAATAATTTAACCTAATGGTTTATCGATATTTGACCAGAAGAGAACATTTGATATGTTTTACATAATTATAGTAATTACTCGAATTATCAATACCTTCAGTCATGCTTTAAATAAAAAAAATTATACAATATCTTTTTTGTGGAAAGTCGACTACAGAGAAGATTCGATTCTTCAGAAATCTAAAATAACACAGGATTTACGTTTATTTTGAAGGTAAAGGACATCTCTGGAAGAAAAGCTTTAAAAATTAAGTAAAAAAAGTGCCCCGCCCCCACCTTTTTTTTTTTTTTTGTCGACTGATGCAGTTAGGGTAATGAACACATATCCATCTTTATTTATATAAAAAAAGACGTAAAATAAAATAAAACGGGTCTTCAGATATAAATCTTAATTTCGTCGCGAAAAATGATATTAAAATTTGAAGGAAAAAATGAACTTAAAGCTTTTTTATTTTTTTTGGTCGACAGATACAAAAAAAAAAAAAGGGGGGGGGGGAATGGCATCGATAAAAAAATATAATTGTTTAATGTTTTTTATTAGTTATGTTGTCACTAATTACAACGGAAGTTGTATATAGATTCTAACGAAGAAGAAAAAAAACAACACATGCAATTAAAAATAGTCAATCAAAACATACTAAATCGTTTTTCTCAAAGCAAATGTATCTGTGGCTTGTTGTATCAAAACAACGCTATAACTGAATGCTGTAACTATAAAAATTAAAAATACGGAAAGAGGTCAATATGAAAAATAAATGAAAATTGTTACATCACAGGAAAGTAAGAACATAAAACAGAGTCGTAATTGCAGGTAATAAAAGAAAAAACAAGCATTTTCTTTCTAAAATTTAGAAATTATCCAAAGAAGCAAAATCTAAGGAGAAAACTCCCCAACCATAGACTAAGTACTTAGGATTTTACCTGTAATTTTCTAATAACAATAATAACAATTCATTGGTTTTATTATTTGATGCAAAAAATTTATTGTTGAAAAAAATTATTGAAAACCAAAAAGTAAAACAAAATATTAAAGCAATATTCATATCTAATGAACCTTCCGTTTATTTATTTATTTTTTTTAATTGTGATTCAAAAAGACGTTAACAAAATAAATAAACAACAATAAATGAATTTTTGTTGAAATAAGGATTTCAACTAATAAAAATAAAGTATCCTTCACAACGTTAAAGAATTCGGTTTCACGTTACCCCTACTAACATAACAATGAATACGTAGGTTAACAAGTTCATCATTTTATTAAAAAGTAAAAATAATATTTTTCATTCAATTTTCTTAACTATTCCTTTATTTTTAATCAAATTCTAGCAAAACGGTTTAAAACACTATAGGATTCGTTCATTTACTTTATCCTTTTACTATAGAGACGACATTTAAATCCTTGTTTAGGAATTGCTTCAATGTTATGGTTAGTAAACAAACAACCAACCATTCATTCATTTATTTATTTGTTCGTTTCTTTTTAAGTAAATTCTAATGAAAAAGATTTAAAGCACCGCAACATACAATATTCTTTCATTTACTTCTCGCTCATTTTCTAGAGAAAAGATATATTAGTCCTTGTTTAGGAACTCCTTCCATTTTACTGTCAATAACAATTAATCACAACGGACAACAATACGTGGTTTAACGAGAGCATAGTTTTACTTCGATGGAATCATACAACATTCATTCATTTACTTATTGTTTGTTTATTTTTCTCTTAAAATGCTACCAAACATGTTTAAAACACTGCAACGAAAAATTTTCATTCATTTAGTTTTTGCTTAAGTGCTAGTGAACAGGTATTAAAGGGATAGCGAGTTCTGCTTCAAGAAAATCTATCGGTATTCAACACATCGTAGCATTATATTGAAAAAGAATACAATCGAGCACCGAAAATCCGGACAAAAAAAAAAAAACCCTGGATAATTGGAGTACTGCAGAAACTGCAATATCGTAGATGGGTTAAAGTTGAAGCTGAATACATATTTTGTCATATAATTAATAAAGTAAAAATCTATATCCAAAAATTAATAAAATATAACTCGTATTAAGAAAGGATAATGTCTTTAACTCCTTTAAGAACAATTTTTTCCCCCTTAAGTTTACAATTAATAATAATAATAATAATAAAAATTAACACGAAATTAGTAGTAAAATAATTTAAAACTGTAAGCCATTTCTTCCCCTCCCTCATAGTTTTTTTTTAGTTAAAACGTTTTATGAATTTTATAAATTATCAATTAGCCTCAATTTTTTTCGAGAAAAAAATATTATTTAATTAATAGTAAATATTGTATATATATATTTTTAGTATAAAAAAAAAGTGAGACAGCTTTTTCTGTTTTCTTTATAATAAATTTTGCCCCATTTTTTTTTTCTTTTTTTAATCATAAATTTTAAATTTAACATTATACATTTCTGTATTGTTGGGATGCATTTTTTAGATTATCAGAAAAGAAATTGTTAGACTGAAATAGGAACAATCATTTTACATAATTATACCGGTCGATAAATAATATTGCATTGTTACTGAGGTTTATCTTCTTCCGGGAGGATGACTTTTTCATTCAATATAACAAAATTCATTTGGAGAATCGGCGCTAATTGAGTTCATACAAAATTTCAATGATAGCAAATGAAAAGATCCGTGTTAAAAGGTGAATTATAAATATTTTCAACCTTAACATTTAATCAATAGAAACTAAAAGTAAATGAAAAAAAAAAAATTAAGAGCAATCAATATTTTTTTCAAACAATCTTCATGGATATGTAGAATCGTTTTCTTTTATTTTTTTCGCTGGAATATTTACATCGACGGTTCTTCCGAAAAAAAACACACACAAAAAAAACCAATATGAAAGTAATATCTTTCTTACCTCTTGCTGATAATTTTTTTGTGTTGATAATTTTGGCTGCAAATTCTAATCCTGTGGATTTCTGAACACATCTCCTAACAATTGAGAATGCACCTCTGCAAGAGAACAGAGGAGAATTCAAGCAAAAGCAATTTCTCAAACAGAAAAAAAAATACATATACATTAAGACATTGCATTACAAATTAGCGGCTTCAATCAAACGACAAATAAAAATAATTGGCTAATATTAAAGTGCTGATCTAGAATGATGCTGGGTACACTAATTTAGAATCCGACACAAGGTCACCCCTTCGCAACCTGCAGTCGATTTCCAATGTAATTGAACGCAGATTTTATTAGGCAAATGCCGATCATGCAAGCAATCCTACTTAAAAAAAAAATTCAAATTCCATCTCCAGAACCATAACATTGCAACGCATTCCCTGCTTTTTTTTTCTTTCGCCGCAGTACAAATACTGTCTGTATGACCTGAGCTAGCAAAAGCCGTGGCATAGCGGCGCAGACATGCGTATACTCGGAGCGGATGCGAAAAATTTTAGCATTTTGAAATCGTACGATCTATTTCGGCTAAAAGGGATAAAAACGGACCTTTCCTTACATCCGAAAACCGTTAACAAAAGAAAAGGAAGCGTTACTTACTTTCCTAATTCTTCTTTAAGCTCATAATTATCGCTAAATTTAGTAGATGTTGTTTGGGCGGCCATATTGAGTGAACTAGATAGAAGATGAAGAAAACTTCTCGTGAAATCTCGTTCGGAACGGGAGGAAACGCGAATCTATTCCAGCGCCGTGCTGCAACGGAGAATGAGTTTTACGTGTCGATTTGTCCATTAATGTAAACTTTGGCGCAGTCTTTAAAGTTGATAGTGTATATAAAAAAAAAAGCCGATTTCTTTTTTAATCTCGGAGCAGTTATAATGAAACGGTAATCACTGAATTCTTCCAATTATGCTAGAAGAAAAAAAAAATTATTATTTTTCTCAAACAAATTTTGCGCATTGCATGCGACATCACTTCCATTTCTCTTTATTTAACTTTGCAATCGAGGATTTGTAGTTTCAGTCTATTTAATTGATGTACGATCGAAATAAGTCGATTTATTTGTAAGAAAAATATGTTTATTAATTCGAAAATGCATTAGAAATTAAGTTTAGAATGTCAATGATGTTTTAACAGTAAAATAGTTCGGCAGAACAGATGCAAACATAAACGGGTATTAGAAAACAAGCAGGAAGAAAGTCTGATTGTCGAAATGATTATTTGAATTCTGGATAATTCTTTATAATTATTAATAAGCAAGATTCTAAATGCTTATTAAGAAGGTTTTACTTCCAAGAAATATCCTCTAAAGCGCTTTGTTAACTAGTGGTTGTAAACTATTGCCTAAAAATGATCATATATTGAACTAATATATTGTAGTTTAATAAAATTTACATTATATTTCATATTTGGAATCGATGTTAATTGGATATTTAGTAAAACATAAATATATGTTTAATTTAAAGTGAAATTGAAACTAGAACTCCTAAAAGCAAAAGCGTCGAAAGGTGTTAGATCGTGGATAGGCCTAACTTGATGGCGGTAGTAACATACAGTGTTTTCACAACGAAGTAGTTAAAATGCCCAAAGAAAACAGGTACGAATTAGCTCTAGCATTTAGTAGGAAGTACATTGACAGTTAAAGACAACTTCTAATTAGAACGACTGTTCGCAAACTGATTAAATGATCATGTGCGCTTTATTTGGGAAATGTTAGGTACGAAGCTATGAGAGTGATTTTGAAATAAAAGTTAAGTAAATAATAAAATTAATGTCACTTCAGTAATTTTTGTTAGATAGTTATTAGTTTGAATTGTGGGTTTGATTATGTCTTCGGGTTAATGAATTCGTGGTTTAAATATGTGTTTGTGAGCCCCATGTCAAAATTATGGTTATGGGCCCAAATAAAATGGCTCCAGATTCGCGATATTTTGCTATTAAGATTTTTAAGAATACTTTGGCAGCATTTATTATTATAACTGCATTCTCATATTGAAAATATTTATAATAAAATCGTTTTATTATAATTACTTTTTCATCTGGAATCTATTACGTATTTTGCTCTCAGTTCAAAGTAAACGTACATCACATGTGCCATAATTTAATAAAAAATATGAGTTATTGTTTTAATAGTTTACTATATTGGTCAAAATCTGTCAAAAGTAAAATATAAAGAGTTTATATGGAATGGTATTTTCTAGTAACATCCTAACTGAATATTAATTTATAAAGATTTGAAGAAGAACGTATTTTATTATGTTAAATAACCATATTCCGTTTAGTAACAGAAAAAAAAAAAAAATCAAACAATATAAGACAGTAAATTACTGAAAACCTAGAGAGAGAGAGAGAGACTGGATGTACTCTTTTTCTGTAAATTATATGTCATGTCTAAAGATCAGTTAAAAATTTTTCATAAATGTAAAAACAACAGTTTAACCTTAGAATTCTGAATTAATCATAGATGTAAATATGTTGGAAATTCTCTTTGCCTCTGTCCAAATAACTTCAACAATTCAGTTAAAAACTGTATTTGCATCTCCACCATCCTGATCACTACAAAAATCCACAGTACAATAAATTTATTTCTCTTATTATGCAAAGTTTTGAGAATGAACACAGTAACAGCTTGATTTCCCCAAACACATCCAAATCTCTGCCAATTAGAGAAGATATTCTCTTTTTTTTTTTTTGCAGTCTTTCATTATAATACAGTATTTATTATTATTATTTATTAAAGGAAAAAATCTGAATAGGATACTGTATATTTAACATGTTTATAGTATTATCTATTTGTGTTTTTTGTAACTTAATAGTAAAAAAAATGTTTCTTTTTGTAATAGACGTTATCGTAAACGGTCCAGATCAGGCTCACACAGTTCTTCCAGTAGTGTGGAGAGGAAAAGAAGCAGAACTAAAAGTCCAGATCATCGAAGATCAAGAAGTAAAGACAGGAATGTTCGGTCACGAAGTCCTAGAAGACGATCTCGTTCAAGAGAACGAGAAAGAAGAAGGTTTGTTAATGTGTTGCATTGAACTTTTCATGACTGAGAACAAGGCCATCAAATGTTCTGTCTGACAGAACAAAACAATGCAGTCAGTGTTCATACTACTAAGTTTTCTGCAATTAGTAGATTAATAAAAAACACCTTCATAAATTCAATTGTATACAAATGAAAATATCACTTTTCAGTAGAACCTCATTATAACATACTAATAGGGACTGAAGGTTGTCCGTTTTAATGAAAGTCTGCTTTATAATAAAATCATTCTTATAGGGGTGTAACGCGGTAGGGTACACATCAATGAAAATACAATAGTTAGCTATAAAAAGTGTTTATTATATATCAAATAAAAAACAGCCTTCAACATAGTAGGTTGAATTGAAAAAGATGTGTACATATATACTGCATTAATCTTTAGAACAAGAAGGTCCTGGTTCATGTTGATTGCTTACATTTATTGGTTTGAAAAAATAATTTATTTTTGCTGGGTTTGTTTGCTGCTTATTTCTTTAGTTAATAACTGACGTAGGTACCGTAAGTGTTCATAATATGCAAACACATTTTCATTTGCCGATTGTTCAACATATTGAATAACAAAATTTAAGTGGTCTTTCACTTCGCTAACCTTAATTATAGGCTGACAATTTTTTTAAAATCTGTCCGTTATAATGAGGTTCTACAGTATTCTGATTATGTAAAATACTGAGAATAGATAAGAGTTCTGCTTCAGCACTCAATTCTCATATATTCTTCACTTGTTCTGTCAAACTGATATTGAAGTGAATATAAGAAATGAAACTAACCAGATGGGAGAGAGCTAAAACAAATTTTGTTATGCTTTGAATACATATGATTAAATAAATATATTTAAACATATCACAGTATGTTTAACATGTATTTAATATATCATTGCATCACAATATTTGTTTTAGCTGTTGCCCATTTAATTCCTTTTCTTACATCTAAATGCTACTCATTTGTGTTTTCACTTGTCTTCAAGACAATAGCCAACACAACACTCTGGAATGGTTGTTACTAAGTTTCATGTCTTATTAAGAAGGCTGGTCCCCAAAAGAGTAGCAGGCTGAGGCTGTAGTTGATCAATGCAGTATCTCAGTGCTGTTTAACTGTTAGCTATCCTGAATGTTGTTTAAAATAAAAATAGGACAACACAGTTTGTAGTTTCAGTTTTGTTTTATGAAGTTCATTGCTTCACTGGATTTGTATTGTTTTTTTGTTTTTTTACTCCATTCATTATGACAAATAATCATAAATTCTCCAACTGTTGAAATATTCATTCTATTGAATGAAATCTGTCCACTATGGAATGTCCATGATTCATCACAGATACAAAATTTTGAGTTGAGTTAAACTTCACCGCAACAGTCCATGCAGATCCTGGGGTGCTCTTTGAGGTTTAGCCTCCCAGTGATTCTCGACTAATAGGACTAGTTAAGGTCAGATGATCAGTCCGACACTCACCTGCATTTAATGCTCGAGTAAGAAACTCTTTATCCATCTGGAGGAGAAATAATTATGAAAAAATCATCAACCACTTTCAGGAATTGAACTCGGGTTTCTCCTATCCCCAGTCCAGCACCTGGACTACTGGACCCACACAAGAATTTGAGTATTCGTTCTATATTATAAAAACAAATAGAGATATTTAATTATTATCAATTTGAAGAAGTGTAGTTCATTGTTTAATGTTTACTTTGCTGCTTCATTTTATTTAGCAAAATAAAATTTTAATTGGATTAGCTTAGTAATTTAAAATCAATAAGTTTAATTAATATTAATAACTTTTAATTATTTATGAGAATTTTGGAATGTATCTAAAGGTAATTTTGGTTAGTTTTAGAGAAAATGTTCAGCTGTGAAGTGATAAAAGCCATGATTTTTGAGAAGATGAGAATATGCGGAATACAAAATATATTATCTTATAAAAATACTCTTCCTTGGATTTTACATTAATAAAAATGTGTAATTATGTAAGAACTTAGGGATGAAAGTTTTAATTTATTTCTCTACCATTTGAGAAACAGTATCGCTTTTTGTTTGTTTCGTATTCCTCATTCTTAACTACTAACTATCTGACAGTTTCTATCCTTTTAAAGAAGTTCATCAATTTCTGAACAGGCATAGGAGATGAGCTGTGGTAGCACAAATGGCTGAAGAAGCACAGATCAGCAAATAAGAATGAATTTATTTGAGTTATAATTTTTTTTTTCCTGAACATTCTGGTTTGTTTGTTTGTGTGTGTGTTTCCTGTTTCTAATTTATTTTATATTTTTGCAATTACGTAGAATATCCAGAAGCCGATCCCGTGAAAGGGAGAGGGAGAGGGAAAGGGAAAGAGAAAGAGAGAGGGAGAGAGAAAGGAGAAGAAGATCGAGATCAGGTTCCCGAAATAGATCTAAAAGGTCTCGCTCTAGAGATAAACGATCACGATCACAAGAAAGGTACAAAAAAAAAAGCATTACCCAAGTAATGTATTTTTCATATTGAAAATGCAATTTAAAATTAAAGACAGAAATTTTATTGACCAATATTATATTATATTACATTTTTTTTTATAGGTGGCCTCGTTCTCATCCTAAAGAAAAAGATAGCAAAAAAACTGAAGAAAAAGAAAAAGTAAAAGAAGAGGTTAAAATTAAAGAAGAAGTCGATGATGACAAATTTGAAATGTCTAAGCTTGATAAGGTGATTTTTTTATTCTGTAATGATAATTCTTCAATGTTTTTGGTAAGGTTCATTTGTTTATCTTCAGTTTTTTCTTACTAATGTACATCTTAAATCTTACATACAGTTTCTGTCAAAAAAACTAACCATTAGGCCTAACCAAACCAAACACACAACTCTTAAATTAAAGTAATTGTTGCAGCTTTAGCCATTGCTTCTCCAAGCTTATATTCCTGAATAAAATAACACAATAGTAGTGACTTTTATATAAGAGAACAATTAAGTACTTTATGGATGGTAATTTTGAAGCCTATTCTCTAGCTTAAGCCAATCTGCGACACTGAATGTAATACTTATCATTGAAGCTGAACTGTTGCCATTGTATGGCAGTTTGTTTCCTCTTTTCTTTTAAATTTTTGTTACTTGCAGAGGATAACACTTTTATGAAGAGTTACTGTATCTCTACAAGGAATTTGTTGTATTTATTACATTGTAAAATGAATACTGGCGAAAGTGAAATGTGATCATATCAGTGCATCAAGTTTTAGAGCAAATTGATAGTAATAAAGAACCACTGTAGAAATTTACTTTCATCTGTAAGTTGAAATAAAGCACCTTAATTTTGCTATCACTGTGATAACAACTAAATTATTACATCTTTGAAGAAAATTTAAAATTTGTGGCTTCCTGAATATATGCAGAAGATAGGGGTGGGCGAGTAGTGATTTTTTGATCAGAGTCGAGTAGTTGAGCCAACTACTCGAGTATCGAGTCGATTCGAGTAGCACGGGTTATAAGTAAAAGACTTAGTTTCCAATAGTTTTTATTATCAAATTTAAAAAAGACTTGAAAGTTACACCTCAATAAATGTCTTCTGAGAGACGCTAGCGATCCTGGTGGCTGGCTGTTACACTAACTCAGTCTGGCAAGTACAGCTCAATGTAGTCAAAAGGAATCAGCTGATACTATGACCATTTGGAGTACTGTTGTGTTGATCAATTTCGTATTTCTGGGGAAAACTAACTGGAATGGATTAAAGTTTGAACTTTGGCTGTGGCAATGTGAATGCATGGTCGAAAAATGTAATCTTATTTAGTATCGATTCACACCCACTTCGGTAATATCGTAATCTTTTAGCGATACGCGGAAGGATATCAAACTCGTTGTTGAATATGCTGGAATTTTTGTAATGTTAAGAATCGAGACATATTTATTTTTGGCAACGTTAAGAGGAACTTTTCTTACTGATACGATAAAGATTACTACGCCTCGTCTGCGATGCTATCTCGGTCCCATCTCTGTCCAGTCTGCACTGACTACGGTGTTCGGGAACAAAATAGATGACTGTTGAATTAATTATTCTACTTATTGCATGATTACACGAATTAAATCAGTATTCACTTAAAGGAATGGGGATTAAATTAAACAACACACACACAAGTATGTTTTTAATTTGTTAAACACATTTTTTGTAAAATAATAGCGATCGGCATTTTCAACACTTTTTAATTACTCGACTCATGTTTTCGAGTAGTCTCCACCACTCGCTCGAGCTCCGAGTATTAAAAAATACTCGAAAACTCGAGTACTCGCCCACCCCTAGCAGAAGACAACTAAATAAAGGAATTGAAGTCTCCAAAACGATAATCTTATTCAATCATGATATACAACTAAAATGTCTTCTTAAAGAAAGGAATTTTAAGAAGACATTTTAGTTGTATATCATGAATGAATTGGAAGATTCAGAAAATTATCTGTTCTCAGACAATTTCTATTTTAGGAAATGAGCATTTTCTTTTGACAGTTACAATTAAAGTCTTTCTGCAGTTGAACTTCTGTCCACCTGATGAAATATGGAAACTGCTAACAGCTGAGAAGAATATTAATTCAAGAAAACAGTTAAGAGACTTTAATAAATTGCTTAGACTACTCCGCTCACTTTCTTCGCTGAACTTTTTCTGTAGTTCTTAAGCTAGGAGTATCAGAGTTTTCAGATTTTTTTAGTCATTCCAAAACATTGCTGCTTTTTTTTTTTTTTTCTAGTTAATATCTTGCATCAGCTGAAACAGCTCAAATGAAAAAAATACTCTCCCTAATGCCATTATATTGCGTCTATACTTAATGTCATCTTTTTTTAATATATATATATATATATATTTAACTTTTGCAATTTCAATAGTATTTTATATTGTTATTTATTTTCTTAATGTATATTTATATATACGTATTCATCAATTATGTAGGAGGCTGAACAGAAGCGACTGGAATTGGAAATGCAGAAACGGAGGGATAGGATAGAGAAATGGCGAGCTGAAAGAAGAAAACGTGAACAAGAGGAGGGTACTGCCACAAGCCAATTAGTAATTTTACCTCCTACAAAGAAATGGACTTTAGAAGATGATGATGATGAAGACTTGCCTCTTGAAAATGGTGAAAATAAAGATAATTCTAAAGAAGAGGAAGAAGTTGATCCATTAGATGCCTTTATGCAGGTTAGTGCCATCTGGATAAATAAATGATTCTGAAAATCTTTGATTTGTCGATAAGAATAGTATCTTTTAATTGTTATATCTATAAATATCTAAAATTGCAGTGTAAATATGGAAGCTTTAAGTAAAAGGAGGAAAAAGTATACTTTAACACCAATCTATGAAAAAAAAAATTAATATATATGAAGAAAGTAACTATAATTATTGTTGTCAAGCTAAGTTTTCTATTACTGTGATTGGATAAAAACTTTATATCCACAATTTGTATTATAAAAATGAAATTTATTTTTTAAAAGGAATATGAAAATTAGATCTTTTATCAGTTTATAAGAGTTTTTACTGTTTCTTTTTTGTTTTGTTTTTTAATCTATTTGATATATCAATCAAACTACTGTAACTTAATTTTTTAAATAAACTCATTGATCTTCGCTTTGATTAGGGAGTGCAAGAAGAAGTTAGACAGATCAACAAGCAAGACTCAAAGAAATCGACTAGGCCTCCTTCTCCTGCAGAAAAACCAAGTGACCTGTTAGCAAGTACTTTACCAGTTTCAGTTGTGGAAGAGGTATTTTTGGCGCCGATTTAGACACAATTTTTTTTTTTTATATCTTAACAGAATTAAAAACACAACTAATTCATATAATCATTAAATATTCAAACCATCAATTTTTTTTTTTTTAGGCAAACGTGAAAGTTTTATGTATATATTTCCTAATTATCTTTCTCTTCAAATTTGTGACTAAAGTACCATTGTTTTAAAAAAAAAAAAAAAACAGTATATATATCTTTTGAAATTTAGGAAATATTTTTGATTTTATAGCTTGCAGCCAAGGGAAAGGATGGAAAAGTTACTATGATGAGTGGATTTGCCAAAAAGCAGGAAGAGAAAAAGAAAGGAGAGCTCATTGAGCAAGATCAAGACGCCTTAGAGGTAAATGAACATTTTAATCGTAGCTTCAGTTACTCACCAACAATAAGGAGAAATGAGAAAATGTCTTGGATTACCTTATTTCAGCTGATCCTGTCTGTTCTAACAATTAGGCTTATTTTATAAAATGATAGTTATTACTTGATCTTTTTTTAATAACAGCCCATTTATTCAAATGAATACTATTAAATATATATAAAGCTAACTACTCCTAACACTATGTTCTAGGATATGTAATGTACATTAAATGTTTGGAGTTAGTCAGTTAGGTATATAGGGTGTTAAAAAGATTTGACCCCAACTTTTGAAGCATATAGAGGGGTCCAAGTACATAGTTTGAGCACTGTGTAAAGTACTGAAAGCTTGTTCCGTTTATGGCTGATTAACAATAGATGGCCTAGCTTCAAGGGCCTGTAGTTCTTTAGATTTACTTTGTCAGAAATGATTCCTATTAAAGCTATAAGCTACAGAAGTTTAGTTCAAGCTTTTTGAATCACTGATTTATTGGCCTTTTGAAGATTGGAGCAGCAACATAATTTGAGTGTTTATTATTTATTTTTTCTCAATGTATTTCTATATGTAAACTACTTGTCAATCAAAAGAGTCTATTGTAATCCAAAAGAAAAAAAACCCTAATTGGTAGTAGATAAGATCCACAGCAATTATGAGGATGTAATTCAGCATTTCTTTTCAAAGTGTTATTTAATTTAAGCTCAACAATAATTGTTGATATTGCTGAGTGAACCACGATTAAATAATATTTTACGTTTTGGAAATGCTTTTTGACTTTCATAAAAACAAAACTCAACGGCCATTTCTTTTATTATTGGTTGCTTTACATATCATTTAAAAATTTGGGGGAAGGAGATGGAATGTATAGTGTAATGTTCCTCTTTGTCTCTCTTTACCCCTGATAAATCATTTACTCTTTTCATTATTTCTTATAGTATTCCTCTGAGGAAGAAAGTGAAGATTTGCAGTCAGCCATGTCTGGGCTTCAAAGTAAACAAAAGAAATTGTTACAAGCAGTTGATCATTCACAAATTAAGTATCTCAATTTCCGAAAGAATTTTTATGTCGAAGTTCCTGAATTGGCCAAGATGACCAATGAGGGTGAGTTTTTTTGCTTTTAGATACGATGAAACCTTTATTATTGAAATAGGTTTTACTAATGTTTTTTAGAATTCTTACTTTGTAACTATCTTCTTTATTAACTGTTTTTGAAATATATTGTCTAGAGGTGGAACTATATCGTCAAGAACTTGAAGATATTCGAATCAAAGGGAAAGGGTGTCCCAAACCTATCAAAACATGGGCACAGTGTGGAGTCAGCAAGAAAGTTCTTGATATATTAAAAAAGTAAGTTTATTGATTTATGCTGAAAATTAATACAAAAAGATTCATAAATCCATCTTAAAATAAGAATAGATAAATTAAAAATAAGTTCTGAGTGTTAACTTAAAAGCAGTTTGGAAATAATGCATTTTGACCAACTTTGTGAGATAAGAATTTTTATAGTGTCAGAGGTGGAAATCATTTTATATTCCAAAGAATATATTTACCCAAATTTGCAGTAATTTTTTAAATTTAAATTTTCCATAATTTAATCATTATTTTTCATAAGTATCATCCTTTTTGCAATGTTATGGATGTTTATAAAACAAAAGTTTATGAAAACAAATTTCTAAAAAAATACAGATTTAAATCATACTAAGATTGGTTCTATTTTATAATCATTTATGTTGTTTGTTTGTTTTTTTTTTTAACCTTTTAGGCACAACTATGAAAAACCCACTCCAATTCAAGCTCAAGGAATACCATTAGTTATGTCTGGACGGGACATCATAGGAATTGCAAAAACTGGTAGTGGCAAAACATTAGCATTCCTTATACCTATGTTTCGGCATATTCTTGATCAACCACCATTAGAAGCTGATGATGGACCGATTGGTGAGAAACTAGCTTAAATATCTATGAACATAATTGAAAGCATATTTCATTTTCAAAGAGATTTTAGAAGTTAATTAACTTGTTTAGGGAAAAGAATAGATTTATGCTTTATTTTAAACCTAAAAATCAATCTAATGAACATTTTTTTCCAGTTTTGTAAATAAATAAAAAAATTGCTGTGATCAGCAACAACAGATCTTTCTGTGGTTTCCAAGTGATTCCCATGCAGTAAATAATCTAATTTGAAATGGTTTGATATTGAAAGTGTGCATACATGGGAAGAAGGGTATCATACATTTCCTTCTCTTTATCTTGCATAAGACTTTGTTTCTTCATTGTGTAACATCAGATGTGGATACATCTAATAGCAGCTACTCAATGAAGAAGCAAAGTCTTAGAAGCTGCAAAATAAAGAAAAGGAAATATGTAGACAAGGTATCCATATTTGACAAGTTAACATAGACATTCATATGTACTAAAGTCCTGACTTTTAGCTTGCCAGTGGTGTTTACTGCTGTTCAAGCACACTATTGCAATGTTACGGTATGCTTTCCTGATATTAGGCCCATAATTTGTGAATGCATATACGTTATTCAGCAACTTATGTTGCACATACCATTTATGTTGTCTCTGAAGTGAATGAACTGTTTTAGTGTCCATTCTATGTGTGTTCTTGATCTTGTCCTTATTGGATGGAAGATAATGAAATTCAAGCTGAAATTTGGAAGCTGACCACTCTTCAGCAGTCTATTTAAAACTTTGGTTGTAAAATTCATGAGTAATTCTTGATCTTGTATCAAAGTGATGTCACATGATCAGCTTTTGAATCTCTGCCGTGGTAACTCAGTCAATTATGCTGCTCCCTTAATCTCTGCCGGTGCAGATGATATCCCCGTTGAACGGAAGAGGCCTTTCGTATTCTATCATTGAAGCATTTTATGCAGTTCTTTGTCTTTGTGTTCATTTTAATACATACATAGTCTTATACAGGTAGTGGCGAGCTTCCTTCCAGGTTTGACTCCATTTGACTGTCAAAGTTTTGTGTCTCTCATTTACTTTATTTTAATTTTTTGATTTTTACAGTGCTTTATATCTGTTAAACTTCACATTAATTCAGTTGTAACAATGTACAGGCCATTATACTCACTTTTTCATTAGTTTATATGTATCTGCAGGAAACTTTCCTCATGAAATCCACAATTGCTTGTTACATAATCATCAAGTCATCAAAGTTTCTGATAACACTTAAAATTATTTGTAACCTGAGTGTATCTAGTGTTTAAGCTAGCAATCCTCAGAAATATTCACATTTTTCCAGCATATTTCAAATCTTGATGGAATTATGCATGCATTTTTGCTTGTAAAGCACAACATAAAGTTTGAAATGTGTTCTATCAATAATGATAGAATCTTTGGACTTTTAAAAGGACTCTTTTGCTGTTTTTGTTAAATGCAGTGAACTGATTAGAAATATTCCTGACATTTTACAGATCTTCACTTAACAGACTTTCTTTCCTTCTACTTTCTTTGGAATATAAGATTCACAGAGTCATAATTGCTGCTCCTTAGAAGATTTGAAGTCCATAAAAAATTGAAATAAGTTGTGTCTGTGATCAAGACAAAGACTTTTACTCCCAACTCCAGCTCTGCCATTTATCAAAAAAATGTTCAAGCCATCAAAAAGAATGCCGAAAGACATAATATTCTTTTGGTTGAGATTATAATTCAAACCAATTTATTAAATTCATTCAGTATTCTTCTTATTATTATTATTACTTATAATAATTCTAGTTATTAATTATTATTATAGTTGTTGTAAACCATTAATCACTTATGGCTGCTTTAGATGTTCTTGAAAACTTACCATTTGCCAGTTGCAGCTCAATGAAAACAACATCGCTTTACACATGCCTCAGCAAATCCCGTTTTACTCTCATTGAGATTGCGATTAAAAATTCCATTTGGTAAACCAACAAAGGGGCCCCGTAGCCGAGTGGGTTAGGGCGCTTGGCTGCGGGTTGGAGGTAGCGGGTTCGATTCCCGGCCTCGGCGGAGGGCGGGAATTTTTCCACGCTCCTTTCTTCTCCAAACGGGTCCTAGGGTCTACCCAGCCCTCTGTAGAATAGGTACCGGGTTTCTTTCCCAGGAGTTAAAGGCGGGCGGGCGTCAGGCTGACCTCCTGACCTCAACTTCGTCTCGTTAGGTCATGAAAAGATGGAGCCTAACCTCCAGTAGCCCCAAGGGTCTGTAAAGACCTGTTAGTGGGATACTTTAACTTAAACCAACAAAGAAGTTGATTTTTCAGTTTTAATTTTGCTGTTAATTCTCAACTCCACAGCAGATAAAGAAAAAGGAAGAAAAGAAGATGGTGGATGAAGTCGAGGATGAATTTCAATGTGAACTTAGTACTGTCGTAGTTTTTCCAAATGAATGTTTCTTCCCACTAAACACTTTGATGTCGATTTGCTTTTAAAACCTCCTGAAATTAGAGCCTACTGTATTTAGAGCAAGTGATATGTTTTTTAACAACTTGCCGATTTGAGGCAAGTTTTCGAGAGCATATAAAGCAGCCAAAAGTTTTGGTGGTTGGGAAAAACAAGTTTACAAACTATATGCAATACTTTTTAGAAAAATTAAATACCTTTGTTATACAAAGGGGAATATTCATTTTATAAAAATAAAAGAAACTTATAGTGCTTGAACATGTCATAGCATTATATATTTTATTTGATTTTAATTAAAATAGAGAGATTTATAGCACAATGGTCTTTATGCTGTTTTTACTAATTTCTTATTTTTGTTGGATATGAATGAGTTATTTTTTTTTACTTATGTTATATTTCAGCCATTATTATGACTCCAACTCGTGAACTTGCAATGCAAATTGGAAAAGACTGTAAGAAGTTTGCGAAACCTCTAAATCTTCGAGCAGTTTGCGTTTATGGAGGAACAGGGATTTCTGAGCAGATTGCTGAATTAAAACGAGGGGCAGAAGTTATTGTTTGTACTCCAGGTCGGATGATAGATATGTTGGCAGCCAATAGCGGTAATAAATTTATTTACACTCATATATTCCTCTTTTTTTTTTCCCAAAAAAAAGAGTGTAGTTAACTTATTTATTATCTGAGCCTTGTTTCTTTAGTGCTTTGTTTTTTTATAGGTTTTGACCAATGTGTATATAAATATATATATTTTGTTTTTTGTTTTTATTTTTAATCTCAAAGTTTCAGCTCATTTTTTTTTTTTTTTTTTACCAAAAGTCCTTTCACTTTTTATAATTTCCTTGTTGGCAAAAGATCTCCTTGGAAATTACATTGGTAAGGGTTTGCTTCACACCTAGAAACAAAAATTCCAAATCTACTATTCTGTAATAAGATTCCTGCAACTTACTCAAATGTAACGTAGAAACTCAAAATTAAATTTATACTTATTTAAACTTTAAATAATGTTAATCTTTTGTTTTATTTGTTATTCTGTTGTTAATGAAAATTTTTAAAACACTTTCTCTCTCTAACTATATATTTATATAAAAAGCTTTTTTGAAGAAACTGATCAACTCAGTACAGTTAGCCTCTGTTCTGCATAACACACTTTCAACAATTCAATTTTTATAGTCACATCTGCACAGTGAATTAATGAAAATGTCCATTTATCTTTTTATCTTGAAGAAATTACATTTTTTTTCTCTAACATATATATTTTCCCCCTTTAGAGTCTATAATATATATACAGTCAGACCTCGATATAAGGTCACCCCTTGGGACCTCTCGAAAGTGACCTTATAAGCAGGGTGACCTTATAACCGATTCATACATATTTGTCAATAAATAAGCATTATATAAATATAGTATAATTCTTTGTAATATTTAATACGTACAAAAAATATCAGTTTATTAGGTTATAATTTTTTAATTTAGTTGAACCAATTAAAATTAATGGAATCAGAAAGAAATTATTTTTAAAAATTTTAATTCGGAATAAAATTGTATACAAATAGTACTAGTGTGCTCAAGCAAAGTACTGATGTACAACTGACCTTACTTAAAATAATCCATAATACAGGACTGTTGCGATTTTGGTTTCATCTTTTGTACAATGTTTTCTAAGTTTTGTAGTTTCTGAAAATTTAATGCTCTTGAGGGCTTCTGCTTGTGTCACCGCTTCACTTACAATATCACTGTCGTTATCCTCACTTTCTAATGCATTGGAATCTAAAACTTGCGAAACAATTTCGGAAATCGAAGTTTGAGAAGTGGTAGCAATTTTATCATCAATTCTCACATATGCACTTTCCCCTTCTATAGCACAGCCGCGATTTCTGAGATCTTTGTATTAATACAGGTAAAGGAATATCGTCTTCATCAACTTTTTTCCTAGAATTTGAGGGAATGAAGTGCTTTGTGAAAAAGCTGTCTCTCCATGAGGAGGAGAAATGACGCCGATAAAAGATCGTACCTACAAAAAAATTCTTGGAATTGAATCAGTGTGGCACTGAAATCACAGACAAAAGTGACCTTATATGCGATTACGGTATTTAAGACCTGACCATATAGCTGATAATCCATATCAAAGAATTCCTATTCAATGAGCTGGGACTTTAGAAAAGTAACCTTATATCGAGGTCTGACTGTATTATAATATAGACTCTAAAGACGGAAAATATCTTTGTTAGAGAAAAAAAATGTAATTTCTTCAAGATAAACAGATAAATGGACATTTTCATTAATTCACTGTGCAGATGTGAGTATAAAAATTGAATTGTTGAAAGTGTGTTTGGCAGAAAGAGGCTAACTGTACTGAGTTGATCAGTTTCTTCAAAAAAGCTTTTGAAACTTTCTTTATGTTCCACATTATAAAAACATACAAAATCAACAAAAAAGTTATCAGTTAAATTTTTCTAACATTATTTAAACCATATATCTAGGGTTTTTCCCCTCACATGAGGATTTCTTTCTTTAAAATAATCATTTTAAAAAGAGATACTGCTGATAAATCTAATTTACAGAAACTTTCGAGTAAATCACATGCAACACTATCTTTCCTGAAGCTGTGAAAAGTAATTATTGTAATTATATGAAACTTAATAATAAATTATAAATTTTAGTTAACAATATATATATATATATATATATATATATGTATACACACACACACAAGGGGACCATCAAAAAGTAATTGAGTAATGTTTTTTCATGAAAACTTTAATAATTACCCAAATATAAAGCTATTGCTTTATATGTGTCAATTACATGAAATGGCATGTAATTGATTCTTTTCTAAATAGTTTTCATTGAGGTATACACACTTGTCCCAATGTGAAATTAATTTGTGTATGCCAGAGTAATAAAAGTTGTTCAGCTGGACACGAAGCCATTGACGAGCAGCTTTCTGCACATCTTCATCACTTTTGAAGTAGATGCCGTAAGGTATCTCTTTATTGAGCCAACTTGGCTCCAGGTCAGGACTGTAGGTAGGATATTTGAAAACTTCTCATTGCAGAAGTGGAATTTGGTGGTCACGGCTGCAGCAAGAAGGAGATGGGCTTTGTCATGGAGCAATAACATATTGGAAATCAACCTCTCTAGATGTTTCTGGCAAATGGCAGCTCTAAGTCTATTCATTGTTTCACAATAAGCCACCTCATTGACACTTTGCCCATTTGGAGGTAATCGACAAGCAGAACACCTTGGCTGTCCCATAAAACAGTAATTGTCATCTTTCTGATACAGTAGACTGTATAGCTTTAAACTTTTTTGATGGAGGAGAGTTTTGGTGTTTCCAAACCATACTGTCTTGTTTCCTTTTAGGTGAGAAATGAAACTTCATCTCCTGTAATGATTCCTTCATGTTGGTAATGCAGCAAATGTTCAAGACTGTAACCTATTCTGTTCTCTTTAAGTGCAGTGGTATTAGTTGTCTGGATATCCACCTGGCTGCCACCTTGGATATTAGTGGATACGTCAAAAACAGTACCATATGATATGTCTAAAGCCTGCAGTAGTTCTCTGATTTTTACCTGTCCCATTCTCTTTAATCATTCCATTCACAGATTTTGGAATTAGATCTGCCTGACCAACCTTCATTGAATATGCTTGTCTGTCTCGCTGTGATGCATATGTTCATAAATGTATGAAGTCATCTCCAAATGTTGAACACATTTCACAATAAATTTCAGCAGGTTTTCTTCCCTTCACCAAAAGAATTCCTATCTCAGTATCACTGAATGTCATTATCAAACCTTCCATTTTGGAACAGCTGTGATGTACACTACTGATGATACATATGCATGCCATCTAGTGAGAAAGTAGCAATTGCATGTCCTTTCATGTATGTATCTTTATATCTGTGTAATCACTAAAGTTTTCATGAAAAAAATGTACTCAATTACTTTTTGGTCGTCCTATTATATTTAAATTATGACAAACTATTCTATTTTACATTCTTAAAAAATATGAAAAAAATTAATATTGTGTCAATTGTGAATAATAAAATAAATAGAAACTTAATGATAAACATTTTTTTAAAGGTTTAGTTTCATTATTAGATCTTGTTCAGATAGTTTAAATAAAAATTAAAAAAAAAACTAATTTCACATTTCACCAAAATAAAACTTAAATTCAGTATTGTATTCAGTAGTGTTATTTATTTATTTTTTCATTTTAACATAATCAAAAATAAATTTTGGTTTCATTATATAATAAATACATCTTTTTAATGTAATTTGCCCAAAGATACATAATTAAGATGGATTCATTTATAAGTAAATTACATTCATTCATTTATAAATGTTTATTCATCCATTCCATTTATTTATTTGTTGCTAAAATAGAGATCCTTGGGAATTTTGAGCCAATTAATAATATTAACTCTAAACAAACAAAATAATAACAGAAAATATTATTATTTTCCTTATGAAAAACAAAGATGTTTTTTCTTAGATGGCTTTCAAATTTCTTTATTTAGCAACACTTCAAATGTTAAATAAAAAGGCATTTCAACCATAACTGAATGAGCACCAATACTGATTTCGCACAGTTCACAGTGCACCTGATAAAAGGCAGAGCTATAGATCCACTAATTATATCTGATACCACATTTATTGACAGTTAAATATGTAATGGCCAAGGGATTCTCTCTCAGATTATAGTTCTTATATTTTTTTTTACTCATATCCCAGTATCTCTGTGATGATGACGATGATGTACTAATTTCATTAATTTTGAAATAAACTTAAATTTCAAGTTTAAATGACATTCAATATATCATTTAGTTTAAGCTTGAATTCCAATAACTCTTCATCCTGTTTTCTTATTGCAAGGAAATAATTTCCAGGGCTATTCTCAGCAATTTAAGTATGTACTCAGTATTTACTCAAATGTGTCATTTGCTTGTCATGATTGTATGAATATTCATACTTTGTTGTACTTGCATCAAAACTCAATCAAAACTTTTGTAGTGCACTGTTTTTCTAATCTTTTTTAATTCCCTATTATGGTTTAGCTTTAGTTGTACAGTATTTAATTCTTTCAGTATTGCTTTAAAGATTTTGGATTACTCTGTTGAAGAATGGGCTATTTTTTTTTCCTTCTTCAAACTAAAACTTAAGCTAAATTAATTAAATCATGGTTTTGAATGCAAAATAGCTTCTTACAAACATCTCATCAATTAAAGATAATGTATATTCTAGTTCCTGTTGTTAATTAAGGTCCATTTCTAGAATAGTTTTACTGTTCCAAACACTGGTCTGAACCTGTTGGTAAATATTGCAGGATTCTCTTATTTATTTTTGATACTTTTGAAGGCAGTGATGTATTGTTTCTTTTGCCATTATCTTTCATTTCTTATTATTTGTCATTACTGAAACTCAGCCTTTTAACTTTTTTTTAAGGCCGTGTTACAAATCTAAGAAGGTGTACATATGTTGTTCTTGATGAAGCTGACCGGATGTTTGACATGGGATTCGAACCACAGGTAATTCAACTGTCTTTGAAGTTGTATAGGATTTCTTTTTGTTACAAAAAAATAAAATGTTTCTAATTTAACTTTTAACACTCTTTGTGAAGTAAATTATAAATAATGTGATGAATTGATTTTACTACTCAAAACAAAATTTTAGGTTATGCGGATAATAGATAATATTCGACCTGATCGCCAGACTGTCATGTTTTCAGCTACATTTCCACGTCAAATGGAGGCCCTTGCCAGGAGAGTTCTAACAAAACCAGTTGAGATACAAGTTGGTGGACGCAGCATTGTGTGCAAAGAAGTTGAGCAGCATGTGGTAAGTTGAGATTTTTGTTCATATTAATGCATCATCTTAAATTATCATAATCAACTTCAAGGATTAGGCCTTCTGGTCTGTTCCAAATCAACGGACCATCTTTTTGCGAGGACGGCCTACATTGCGTCTTCCAACAGGATTATTCTGCAGAGCTAATAATCATCTTAGATCGGAATTGCATATACTGCTGGCTATTTTCATTTTAAATCTGAAGCTAGCATGTTGATTTTAAATTCGAACCTCAAGTGGAAGAATCAAAACATTCTATGAAAACATTCTAACTCAATTGCCAACTGTAAATGAAATTTAACCTGCGGAATAGTTTGATTATATTTTCAGTTATTTTGTGGTTTGTTCTTTTTTTTGAAAAATACAACCCAAACTCTTCCGTAAATATTAATTTGCAACTGACAGCTGATTTACGAATGGAATGTTTTAATTCTTCCACCTAAGCTCAAAATTTAAAGTCAATATCCTAACAGCAGACTGTAAATGAAACAGAAGGGGGTTAGGTCACAAAAACTCTTTCATTCTCTCTGTATAATTAGGAATCTTCTGTATTCTTAATGCAGAATCTATAGAATTTTATTTACACTTTATATAAAACTAGCAAAAATATCCATGCTTCGCTCGGGTTACAAAAAAGAGTTGTCCTGATGTGGATGACGATGAAATTGTAATTTTTTTGATCACTTTGAAGCTTTTCCATTTGAGTAATAAAGTTATATGGTAATTAGAAATTAATGTTGTATTCTATTTTGAACATGATGAGACCTAGATATCAAATTAATATCAATATCAGAAAATATAAGACTTCCCACCCTTCTGCCCTTCTCCACTCCCCTATCACTTCAAACCTTCCTCAGCTGTTAAAAATCACGTGATGATTACAAAGTAATGTTATATTCTGATTTTGTAACCTGAAAAAACCCTGTAAATACCCTTCAATATAGTTTGTCTTCCCCCTCCCCTTTAGCACCATTTTACCCTTTTTACACCCCTTAGGATATGAATTTCGAAAACTTGTTGATAATATATTTTAGATTTTGACAAAGAACACATGCGAAATTTTGTGTTTTTAACTGAAGCTGTTTTGGAGAATCACATACCTTCAAGAAACTTTGACTCCCTGTTTACACCCCTTACTCCGGATTCGGATTTTCATTGTTATTAAATAAAGAACATTTAATTAAACAAAAAAGTTAAGAAGAATGTTATTTATTTTAAAAGAAATAAAAAAAAAAAAAAGAAAATTCATTATCATAAATAAAGAAATTAGTAAAAAAACAGGAAAAAAAAACAAACAAAACTTATTGCCATGAAGCAGATTTGAACCTGATAACCATAACTTCAAAGGTTTAACTGCTGCACCACATGAACACTTTCATTGAAGATACATCAGTGAGTTAAAAAGCCGATACTTGAAAATTATACAAAAGTGTCAAGGGGATTAAATAGGGGGGTGGGGAGAAGATGTGTCCAAGTTTCATTGTAGCCTGTTTCTTTCCAGTGTCCTAAGAAGTAATTGTGCAAAGTTTGATCCAGATCTGTCAAAGGTTCTAGCAGTGTATAGCAAACAAACAAAGTTTGTGCTTTATATATAAAAAATCAAATTCCATTCCAAAGCACTCTTAGCCATTTCCAGATTTACGACTTATTCGTTTGACTAAATACACAAATACTAGCATTAAAGTTAAATTTGGCAGTTGATGTAGTTATTGAAGTTTTAAACTTTTCATGACTGAAGGCTCCTTTTTGGTGATTCAGGTTGAACCCATAGAATACAAAGATGGAGTCAAATCAAACCAAATTGCTATAAACTAGCTTTCAGTTGAGCTTAAGCTAAGCTTTCTGATACGAATGGAATTGATCTGCCCTCAAAAAATCTTTTGAATTCCAGCTGATTTATGCAAGAGCAATGAAAAGCCTCTTATTACCTATAGTTCTTTGCTGTAATTCATTAACAGAGGGTCATTTAAAGATTAATATGTGTAATTATTTAATGATCCTAGGTGCTCCATTTTTTTTCCATTGTGATTACGGCATAATCACAGTTTAACACTGTTTATTATCTGTTACAGATATTATTGGAAGAAGATCAGAAATTTTTGAAATTGTTAGAGCTGCTTGGATTTTACCAAGAAAAGGGTAGTATCTTGATTTTTGTGGATAAACAAGAAAATGCTGATATTCTGCTCAAAGATCTCATGAAAGCATCCTATAATTGTATGTCTTTGCATGGGGGAATTGACCAGTTTGACAGAGACAGTACAATTGTGGATTTCAAGGCTGGCAAAGTGAAGCTATTGGTAAGTAATACCTTTCTCTTATATTTATGTAAAATATCAAGTTATATGAATAATTGTTTGATTGTTATTTTCCCATTCTTACTTCTCTTCCTATTAAACTATTGGAATTTGATAAAAGCATAGTAGAAATGATATCATATTGATCTTATTCAACCAGTTGGGCTAATGCTCTCTGTTTAATTAGATGAATCTTTATAATATGATTTATCAATAGATTAGCAGTAATTATATCAATTTTTTTGGTAAAATTGACTTAAATTATTAATAAAATGATTATTTTTACTTAATTTTTTTTTTAATTTACATTAATTTGATAGACTAAATTAATAATTTCATAGACTAAATTAATTTGAAATAAGTAAACTTTTTTTTTTTTTACAGTGATTAAAAACCAAAAAAAAAATTCTTATCAAATGCACTTCTATCCTGGTGCCCAATTTTCTGGGTTAATTGCTAGTGCTTTGCTATATTAAAAGTAGTGAAAAAGGCTCAATTCTTATAAAGAAATTCAAACAAGGAAGGCAATGAAGAATATCCACAATTCAGTTACATGAGTTTGCTAAGATGAAAATATTTTAATTGCTTGAATTAGATTACTAAAAAAAATAAAGCTAAAACTTTTGTTCATCACATTTTTACTTTTCTGTATTAGGAATGAAAATAGATTATTCTGCTAATTGTTTTGACTTTTGAATATTATATTACAATAGAAAAGTCCTATTATTTGTTGCTGTACTGAAAAGCGAGATGCAGTTTTGCTGGATTGTAATGGACTGCATTTTTAAGCAAGTTATCAATTATTATAGACAAATAAGAAGGAAATCATATTAAAACTACTGTTGACACTTTGTAGATATCCACATGATATTACAGTATATTATTTATTTTAGTTTGGGATCTCCTCAAGATATTCTAGTTCCAATATACTGTAAAGAGAACCTGGTTTTTTAATAAATGTGCATTTCTAAGCATATAAATAGGATATTAATGATTGGTAAACATTGCATCAACACCTCTGCAACTACAGTAAACTCCCGATTATCTGTGGAATTGGGTGGCGCGGCAACCACGGATAAGCGAATTCCGCAGATAATCCGACATAGGATGAAAAAAGACGAAAATCTACACAAAAATGCTTTTAACATGTTTTATTTACATTAGAATGGCAGTACATACATTATAAACAATTATTTTATTTTATTTTATTTTCTTACTTTTTAACAAAACAATCGGTTAATTGTCTTTGTCTTTTTGTGTCGAAACACGAAAAACCCCTACTTGGACGTCGCTAAATGTGGATGTTGCACTGCCAATCGTGACTCATGCATTCTTTCTCAACATGTATAAAAATGTGTTCCGTAATTTATTGTACAGTAAAAAAAATGGAAACAGGAGAGGTCCGTGGATAATCGGGAGTTTACTGCATATTAATTTGGCCAAGCTGAATTATATATTTGTGATCAAACAGCCATACATATGATGGGAAAGTCTTCTGGTATTTGTTTTCTCGCTAGATTTAACAATATTAAAAAAAAAAAAATGTGTTTATATCTATTTAGACTTCAACAGTATTTGTCGATAGATCATATATTTTTTTTTTTTTTAATGGAAACTTTTCTATAGCCAGCAAGGTTTGTTCATTATGCTGGTATTTCACTATACAATTTTATAAAGACAATTTGAATGACTAGTGGTGGGAGAGGAGAACAGTTTTCTCTTAATATCCATAGCTGTTAGTAGACATTGCCTCCTTATCCATTGAATTTCAATATACGAATGCTTTCATGCCATTTGGAAACCTTTAGTGTCTCCTTGCACATTGTCTATTCCACCATTTGGTAAATTTTTAATATTTTTGTCAAACGTAATAAATAAAATCTACAAATATAAGCAGGATAAAGGAGTATCTCTCATACCTCATGGTCTAAGAAAAGCCAGTGATTATTTAGTGACAGCAAGGATAAGAAATTGCTCTAGATATTCTGTTGAACAGCGATGCACTAAATATATATTGGTACTTTAGTATTTTAATAGAATATAAGTACAATGCAGTCACAATTTAGATGCTATTATTAGAAGACTAAGAATGTTCGATTTAATTTGAGGTGCATGAGAAAAAATTTGGTAAAAAATTGTTTGAAATTCTGTAAATGAAAAATCACTCAAGTCCCATCTACAAAGCTTTTGAGTTCCACCAATTGAGAAACATTGCTTTGTCCGAAGTTATTGTGAGAAATAGACGATTCTAACATTTATTTTATCTCAGAGAAAGATACTGTGGATTTCTCTTGCATCCTGCTTAAAATAGCAGGTTTTTAAAATTAATATTTATGTTTCTATATTATTTTCTTTGAATTTTAGGTTGCAACATCAGTGGCTGCAAGAGGTCTTGATGTGAAGCAGCTGATTTTAGTTGTAAATTATGATTGTCCAAATCATTATGAGGATTATGTACATCGCTGTGGGTAAGGTGATTTTTTTGGTTGCTTATTTTTTTTTTAAATACTGTACAAATAACCATTTCTATTGAACTACATATTTCATTTTAAAATTTCCTAGTTTGCTGAAAAGAGTATAAGTCAAATTCTTAATAAATATAACTTTAAATGTAAGAACAATTACAAATTCAAGAAGTGAATTAAATAATTGAATTTCTCAAGCTGATTTGGAAAAAAAAATGTACTGAATTCATAGTGAATCCTAAATTCCCAAAATGCATTCAGAAGCGTTTTGAAAAACTCCCTTATTTTATTTTTTAAAAATTTGCTGCTATTTATTGAATGCACAATTTTTTATTGATTTATTTTATTATTATATATATATAGACGGACAGTGATTTGGGATTTGAAAACACTAATACCAAAAAACAAATCACTGTTTCTATGGTGATAAAACCAATTTATCAACCACAGCGGCAAAATTTAGAAACAATTTTGAAAACAAAAACGCAATATATCTAGACTTTGCTCTTTTTTTAAAATTAAAAACTATAATCAAATTACCTAACATTTAAAAAAAATTACCAATATAATAACTAAATTACCTAAATATAAACGAAGCAATAAAGAGATTAGGAGTTCTTCATTACTTATTGAATTAACCTAATTTTATATATTAAATTAAAATTAAAACCAAACTACCAAAAATTATAAAAAATTACCAATAAAGACGTATTTAAATTTAAAATTAAAACTAAACTATCAAAAATTTTCAATGTAACAACTAAATTACCTAAATATAAAAGCAAAAAATTCTAAATAAAAATGAAGCATTTAAAATAAAATTAAAAAGAGCAAAATCTGTAATATTGAGTTAAAGTTATGAAATATAAAATAAGTAAATACCTTAATAAGAAGCCATGAAACATAAAACTTCAAAATTAGTATATGGGTCAATCAACTATTCTTTGTACCTAAGTGTGTCCCGAACACAAATTTAATAAATATTGTTTTTGGAAATAATTATTGAACTTTATTTTCACGCCAAAGTATTATTAGGTCATTGATCAAAAGCTTTACAGTGACCGATGTTAGTTTAATTACGAATATTTTATTATTTTTACAGTAACTTAGGAGACAATGTTTCCCCGCGAGTATTTGGTTTCCCTGTCACTTCAGAGACTTCACAAACTTTCAAAGCAAATGTTTTAATACAGATTGCTATTAAATATACAAAATATATGTTAAATAGTAGTAACTAGTAGTAAGGATATGCGAAAATGACAGGGAAGAGTAGGCTGTTTGTTTTGTTTTGTCCCGCAGGGTCAGTAACGCAGGGGACAAATTACCGCCGCAGGGACAAATTACCGCCATAATCTCACTAAATAAAGCAAAATATTGCTCTTCAAATTAAAAAAAGTGCTCTGCCCGTTATCTTAACTAAAACTTCATTCACTAATCGTTAAAATGTGCTCCATAGGAAGTTAGATTTTCGATTTTTGTTTATTAGAAAATCATTATGTTGTCACTCACGTTTAGTACAAAGAATAGTTGATTGACCCATATATACAAATTAGTTAATCTCTTAAAAGTCAAAATCTTCCAAATTACTGTAATGCTTCCTATTTTATGTTTCATTGTGTGTGGTAGTTAAAAGGAATTTGATTGAATTTGGAGCAGGATTAAAATAATTGCAAGAGTCTTGATTTTGATATTTGATTCTCCAAGAAATAATGAATTGTCAGTCCTTCCAAAAAAAATTTTATCCACTAATCTCATTCAGTTTTTTAAGGATTTTTCATTCTTTTATGATGGCTTGTGAATTCATAGTTAAATTCTTTTTAATGGTTATCTTTCTAAAATTGCATATAAACAATTTAGCTGCCGTGTGGATTTCTAAACTTTTTTGGATGGTTTGTTAATTTCGGTTGACATTTTTTTTTATTATACATGCAGTTATAATAAAAATAAAATTTTTAAATATGTAATGCGTTAAAAGTTAGACCATTAGTCTAAATAGTTCTCATCAATTAATGTTTCACTCCTTTTCATTTGCAGTCGAACTGGTCGTGCAGGAAATAAAGGTTATGCTTATACTTTTATCACTGCTGAACAAACAAGATATGCTCTGGATATTATTAAAGCTTTGAAACTTTCCAACAATGCAGTTCCACCTGAACTCCAGAAAGTAGGGGACGAGTATGAAGCCCAGCAGCAATTGGTAAATAATAATTTATTGTTAATAAAAAAAAATTATTTAGTATTAAAATTGAAAAATTATTAAAGAATTTTGTATTTGTTTTTAATTTTAATAAATAAATAAATTCTTAATTTAATTCACTTTATATTATTACTGTTCTATTGATATATAAGTTATGTATAGTGTATATATATATATATATATATATATTGGGTCAGGGAAAAAGTTTGTGGCGTTTTTCCCGATAGATGGCATCTATTGCAAATAACGCCGGAAACACAGATCGCAGCGATACCACTAAATGCTCGTTGGAAAGGTTGATACTTCGAGCGTTACTTTGAGTGTATAAACATCGAAATTGGAGCAGTGGTTGGAATTCTAGAAAACTATCTTCTTCCATCTTCTCCTGCATGTCCTGAGCAAACAGAGTTCTCACACTCTTATCTGATGCATTCAGTGCATGCAGCAACGGTATTTCTATGGTGTCATTGTTAACTGCTTATGCAGTACCTTCTTTTTCAGCATTTGCAACTCTGTTGTTACAATTGTTCTATCCTTGGACTCCATGATACATCTCTCACTCTATCAATGGCAGCATCATACAATGCTTGGACTTTGCTTCATTTAAATATTAAATAATTCTTAACTTTAATATAGATATTTAGGTAAATTTTTTAATTTTTTTAAAATTTTAGATAGTTTCAGATAAAATATTTTTTTTTTTTTTAGGTTTAACTTTAATATAATATTTAGGTAATTTTTTAAATTTTAGATAGTTATATTTAAAATGTAAATTTAAGGAGAGCAAAGTCTCAATATATTGCGTTTTGCTAAATTAGTTCTAAATTACGCCGCTGGTGGTAAACCAGAAGACTTCTGTTTTATCACCATAGAAACGGTAATCTGAAATTTGAATTGACATTTTCAGGCAGTGATTTGGTCTTTACATTGGTTTCAAATTTCGAATCACTGTCCGGCTATATATATATATATATATATATATATATATATATATATATATATAGTTAAAGTTGTGTATTTCATCTGCCTGTTATATTGAAAATCTTGTTCTAAGCGAAGATAATTTGCACTTCTTAAGAGTTTTTAAAGATAGTGTTGTATTTATCATTTCAAATTGGGTCTTTAGAGTATCAGCATCAATATTGCTTTAGTCTTTTGATTAGATGCCATCCTTAGTATTTGTGCTAAGTTTTTATTTACTGATATAACTAACAAAGAACATTTCAAAGTTCTTTGGTGAGTAAAGCTCAGAACCCATAGTACGTTTTGAAAACAGTTGACTTTTCTTTCCTCCTAAAATCTTAGATTTTTTTGTTTACTTATATCTAATTCAAGTTAGTATTGGATGATAATTACAGTAAAAAATTTGCTTCAAATCTACTTCATTTCTTATCATTAGATGGCTGTTTATAGATTTGCCTATTTAAATGGGGTAAAATACTCTCTCCCAACTGTGATTTTGGTGCTTTTTAACTTATAGTGAAAAAATATATAGTGCAAGAGTATCCTCTCAGGGCTTATACAGGTGGCCCGCATGATTTGTTGGAAGTAACTAGGAATCGATGATTTCTATATGTAACTTGGACATTTGTTTGGGATTCTTGATGTTATTTTTATTATTTCCTCTTAAATGAAAAACATTGATTTGCAAATTGAAATAGAACTCAGTTTTCTGTCATTAATGCTTGTATTTTATTTCAGTATTGATTTTATTTTTTTTTTGTAGGAAGGAAAGAAAGCTAGAGGTGGGAGTGGATTTACTGGAAAAGGATATAAGTTTGATGAAGCTGAGGCTCAGTTGGCCAATGAAAGAAAGAAGTTCCAAAAAGCTGCTCTCGGTCTTCAGGACTCAGATGATGAAGATGCAGAGGATGATGTAAGTTGGATTCCATTAACTTATTAATAGGTGTAAAATATAAACATAAATAATAATATTTAAGTAAATTTAAAAAATAAAAGAAGAAGAAAGTTTGGCATTAAAAAGTCATTTGACCTTTACTTTTTTATTTTTTTATTTTTTATCTTTTTATTTTAATTTTGCTTTAAATTTATAAAATTTAATTATGCTAATAGGTTTTAATGATATTATTAATGGGTTTTTAATACATAATTTGGCATCTTTAAAATTAAAAGCATTGAAAAAACTTTATAAGCTTTACATTGTACATTCTGTTTGAGTTATGTGATTGAAATATTCAGTAGGAAGTGAAATTATAGAAAACATGGTGAAGCTTTGTGAACTATATGTAGAAACAAATTCAAGCATAAAATATTATGTAAAATTCTTCTCTTTTCTTTTGGTAATAGATTGATCAACAGATTGAAAGTATCATGGCTCCTAAACGAACCATCAAGGAGGTGACTGCTCCAATTGGACCCCAGACTGGCATTCCAGCACCGATTGGCACTAATGCTGAGAAGCTCGAATTAGCAAAACTCCGAGCTTCACGAATCAACATAGCTAAAAACCTTGGAGCAGAAGCCAAAGTAGTGACACAGCAAGCAGCAGAAGCAATAATGAAAGGGGAAACGGCACAGCCAGTCATCTCAGTTAGTGTAAGGAAAATTATTTTTTTTGCTTAAAGCCTTTAATAGTTCATCATCCTAATTGGTGAATTATTCTGTACATAAAATGTTTATGATATAAAACAATTCTTCACAGGATTTACCTAGTTTTTATTAAAGGTTTTAGCTATTATATTTACTACTTTCAATGTTTAGTGAATGATTTGGCTCTAATTGGAAATTATTGGTTGTTAATTAAAGGTTTCCAGATATCAAAGTAATAAGAAAAAACAAACTGCTCTAATATTTTTTGCCTTTTAGGAAGAAATGCTTTCAAAAGAATATGTTTTCACTTTTCAAGGAACTTTTAAATAAGTGAATAAATTCAATTTTTTTCAGGGAGAAGCTGTTTTCTATCCAAGTTTCTTTTCTGCGAGAATGCAAGCAGATTTTTGTAGTTCCAAATATTTTTCTTGATAATTTTTTGCACATATGCAAGCTTTTGCAAGCCCCAATGAGAGAACATTTAATCTCAGTTTCTGTTACAATAGTTAAAATATTTGAATCTTTTATTTATTTTAGATGTTTCAGAAGTAAATTGTGTGCATCATCATTCATTTCTTGTTAATCTTTGAAGCAATGCATAAGAGTAAAACCAAATTTATAATAGGAAATTTGCCTTTTTTTTTTTTTTTCAATTTTAATGATAAAAAAAAGAGTCAAAATAGTTTTTAAGATGCATAAAGAATGTAAAAAAGAAAAAAAAATGTAAGAGGAAAAATCTCAATATTTATAAAATAAAATAAAACTTGTAAATTATTTAAATGGGGATATTTCCATAAGTAATCTACAATTTTTATAAAGCAGATTTCTGTGTTTCCTTTCTGTTGTATTACTTTGTTACTTTCAAGTATTATATTAAAAACTATATTATTTGTGTTTTTAGGCAAAGACCATTGCTGAGCAGTTAGCAGAAAAATTGAATGCTAAATTGAATTACCAACCCAAAGCAGATGATGAAGCAAAGGATGAGGAGGCGCCCGTCGAAACATTCAAAAAATACGAGGAAGAGCTCGAAATTAATGATTTTCCACAGCAGGCAAGGTGGCGGGTCACCTCCAAGGTAACACATGCAGTTCTGTTACGTAAAATGTATATGATTTATAGAATTAGATCAAATGACTTGGAGATATCCAGCATTTAATTCTCCTTCCTTTTTTACACTGGATAGTCCTAGCTGATGAAACTTCAACAAACGTGATACAAACCTAAAGTGTTTAAAGTTATTGTCATTTAGTAATAAAAAAAATCAAAATAATAAAATGTATTATACTTTTAACATGGTACTTTACTGTTTTGTCATCTTCCCTTCTCTCCCCCTCACCCAATCATGAAGTTTTGGAAAATGCTTATCATGATTTACTAAAAAGATTACAATCAATTGTCACTTTATTTATTTAAAATTATAATTTGTATACTTGTTCTTAATCCTTTTTCATGATAATTTTACTATTGTAAAATTTGAAACCTGACCCCTTGCCATAGGCTTGCATCAGAAATATGGAGGGAAATTTTTCATTTCATATTTTTTTTTTTGCCTTTTGTAATCTCACTGAGAATTGTTTCATTAACTAAATAATCAACATGATTCTTGGTTTTTATTCTAGATGATGAAGTTGTTGAAGCAACAACTATTTCCAACAATTTAAACTACAATACTTAATAATTATCAGTGAGATTTTTTTATTTAAAGTGAAATAAAATTAGTTATTTCTTTAGTTGGACTTCATTGTAGAGAAAACTGCATTTTTAGAATTTTGGAAGTCAAGTCTAATTCAGATAAATTTATTATTAATAAATAATTATAAATTCAACGTTAATGTGTTTGGGAACGAATGTGTTGATTCAGCTGAGGATGACCTACGGTATTCTGCAGGTTGAAACCATCCTGTATGTTATTATGGTCTTTAATACTAATTATGAATAAAACTATGAACAGAAATTAAGTAAAATTTCAGAAAGTAAATGTTTTATCTCCTATTTTGATAGTGTTGCAAGAATCAAACTCAGTTGCCAACAAAGTTTAACTGAAACAAATTCAGCATTCTGAACAGTTGTTCTATTAAAAAAAAATGAAAAACTTGTTTGGAAAATAGTAGCATTTATTAAGATGCTTTATGTAGCTGTTTTTGCATTCATTAGTTAAATCTGGGCTTGTGTCACTATCTATGGATCATCAATGGAAGTAGAAATTTCCAAAGGGAGTTACTTTGTGACCTAGTTTAGTTTGGTGTTTAAACATTAGCTTTTGTGAAAAGTTAAACTAAAGGCTCTTAATTCTCATCCAGTCTCCAAAAAATTTGGTCGTGAAATTTCATTGATCTTGCTTTATACTAGTATCATTACAGAGGAAGTAGTTATTTCAATTCATATGGATGGAGCCCTGACAGTAGGAATTTTTCCTTTTGTATTTCCAAACATATACACACAAAGACGATAAATAATACTATATCTGAAAACTGAAACAGTCCTTACAAAAGATATAATCAACAATTAAAGCTTACCTTATGCCTTTGGATAGAATTGATCTTAGAAATTTAAAAACATCTTTTTTTTTTTTTTTTTTTTTTTTTCAATGCTACTTGTATTTCTTGTTTTTAAGCTAATTGGCCAAAAATATCTTTAAGAAACAGAAGACTAACTAGTTTTCTATCTCGTCAGTAAAAATATTGAATTCTGAATTTTTTTTTTTTTTTTGTAATTGTAGGAAGCTTTGGCACAGATCAGCGAATATTCCGAGGCAGGAATAACTGTTCGCGGTACCTATTATCCAACAGGTAAAGATCCCAAGGACGGAGATCGGAAGCTTTATCTTGCAATTGAAAGCACCAATGAACTGGCTGTATCAAAGGCAAAAGCAGAGATCACTCGGCTCATTAAAGAAGAACTCATTAAACTGGTAAGTTTGATATCGTTTACTAAGCACTGTAACATCTTTGGTTTTCATTTTTTTGTTTTTTATTTTGCCCTACAAGATTGCTAAAATTAAAAGTATCTCTACTTAGAGGGCTCTGGAGAAAGTTCTAAGAAAGTTCTAGATAAACAGGTATTCAAAGGATTCATTCACCATTTACATTGCAAAAAAAAAATAAAAATAATAATAATTACAAAATTTGTCACTAGACAGCACTGTTGCAAATACAAATACAAATTTTGTGAATACAAATCATTTGAACAGTGCTACAATTGTTCAATGTGTTCTCAAGATGTCTGGAAACATTGGCAGATGACCCTTCGTCTGTCAAGTGCTGCCTAAGCAATCTTTGGAATAATGGTGCATGTGAGATGGCACACAATCTTGTACGAGTATGGTATCCTGATGGTGCCCACATTGTTACAGCTCTGATATTGCAAAATTTGCCAACATTTTATAATACCGCTATCCAGTGATGGAATAGGTGCACAACCTAGTCAGTGTTAGCTCTTCAAAAAGATATGGCCCAATGATGGCTCTACACCACACTGTCACTTTTGGAGAATGCAACGGGACCTCTTGGATAACTCAAGGTTTTTCTGTTTGGCAAATGCGACAGTTGTGTTTTCACTTGCTCATTTCAGTAGAAGTGAGCCTCATCATTCCATAGGATGGCCAAGTACAATACCATCATTTGTGCTACTGTAATTCAGTGCATCAACTGAAATGTGACAAGAATATCTTCATCACGATTTTTGGCTGCTATAGCATATACATCTTGTAAGGATAGTACCACAACATCTAACACATCACTAGCCTTACAGTGGAGTATGGCATGTCCACTTCATTTTTGCTATCACGTGGAGATTTGACTTAATAAATTCAGGCTTGCCGTAGCCACATTTTCAACAAGAGAGGAGTTCACTCATTTTCAACTTCTACCTGGTTGAAGGTCAAGATGTTCTGTCACTTCAAATTTTGCAATCATTATGGGGACAGAACAACGTGCTTCTGATACCAGAATTCTCTTTTTGCCGCAACTGAATTGTTGCTATTCTGATAGTACAGCTTCACTAATATCACCTTTTCCTGGAGTGTTATTGGTATTGCTGCTGTGTAGTAATGTATGATTTTGAAGAGACTGCTTTGAGTAGTAAACATTGTGCAAATAATGTTATTGCCGCAGCACCATATAGTGACAAATTTTGCAACTATTTTTTTTTTCTCCTTCGAAATACCTGTTATCCAAATTTCTCTTCATTAAGAGCCTTAGGACTTCTCTCCAGAACCCTCTAAATAGATACCTTAATCCCTGTATTACTCATCGGAGCTTAACAGAAAAGCCTGCATTAAGATAAAAATAAAGAAAACTAAATGCCAATAATGAGGACTAAAATAGTACTTAAACATTGGCAAACAGAATGCCATTTCCATATGGTCCAAAATCAAAACTTAGACAAGGTTGTAAGATAAGAGAATTTATGATACATCTTGATAATTTTTGATCTTAAGAATCTTGGAAGATTCCTAAGCTCCACTATGTTGAAGATAGGATGTTAACTTTGCTGTTGATACTTTGTGAAAAACATTGTTTTGTGTGTCTCGACAAGTAAGGAACACATGCACTCACACATACGTGTGGTGTATAAATTAAATTCTAGACTGTTCTATTGTGCCTTACATGTAAATGTTTAATTTTTCGTCCGAATTTCAGTGGAGTCTCTAAAGCTTAAATAAACGGAATGCTGGCACGTTTTCTCACCAATATTTCTTAGTGAGCCTTTTATTGTTTATTTAAGCTTTGGCATATAACCCACTGCGAATCGAACAATTATTCCTATTAGCCTCTGTACTGAGACCTCGCTGTTTACTGGTGATCTCCAAAGAGAGTGAAACAGCTATTCTAGGATGTTACTAGTCTCATCCATTGAAGTTTAATTTTTCTTTGTTCTATAATTAGTCATTAGATAGGAGATTGTTTCTGTTTTATTTACTGTTTTTCTCTTTCTTTTATTTCTAGCAAACAACCTATCATCCCATCAATAAAGGCAGGTATAAAGTCTTATAAATGCAGTTGGGACTCAACAAATACCTATTTGGTTATTATTTGTACATAATTTTAAAGTCATCATTGGTTCATTCTAAAGCTTTAAAATTATTATTTTTAGTTATTACTATTATTTTGTATTATACATTTTCAACACAATGACAAAATAAACTGTCTAAAATATTCAAAATTTTCTTATTAAAAGAATTTATCAGATAGGCTACACAATAGTAAACTTTTTTATTGGAATCCTTAAAGTTTAGAACAGTGAGCTACATGAAAGTAACATAACTTCTGCAACTTACAGTTTTAAGCAAAGACTTAAAAAGTCTTTCAAATAAACCTTGCATCATTATATTATTTTTTTTAGATATTTTAAGATCCTTCATTGTTAGTGTAGTTCTTTTGTATAAAAACATCATTATTCAAAAGCAAATGCTATTGCATGATAAGGTTTTGGATTTCATAAATGATTAAATACGTACATTTCCAAATAATTTATTTTCCAGAATTCCAAATTCTTAATTCATTGTATTTTTAATAGTTTGAAATAAAAGATATCTAGTTTTTTTTTAATGTCCTCTAAATTAAAATTTTCCATTTTCCATTAGTATCTTGCAAAGATTTGTAATCTAAGGCATTTAGTTAAGTTGTTAAAATTAATAATAATGAAGTAATATGATGTAAATCAGTTTTAAAAAAAGATCAGCAATTTAAACAACACTCTCAAAGAAATTATTAAAATATAAGTTTTGATATGTACATATTACCTGAATTAATTCCTATTTGAAGAAAGGCAGATACTTATTTCTATCAATTGAATTCAGCAATAATTTTTGATTGAGGAGGTCTTTCATTCCTAGACTACACTGTTAAGCATCACCAGTTATACAAAAAACACACACTAAACTACTACTCTAATTCAAATGAATTCATCAGGTATTATGGCAGTCATAGTTTGATTGACTGACACAATAGTTGTTTGCTCAGTTAAACAGCTCTTTAGTTCCTAAGCATAAATTCCTTTATTGAATCATTACAAGAGGAAATTACACATTGTTAGTATTGAAGAACAACTTGTTTTACCCATGTGGTCCACTTTGGATGGTTCGTCTTTTAGCCAATGTGTTTCTATAGATACAGTCGTCAGTTGCTAAACGACACCATTTCTTTTTACCCATGTTGCCAGCATGGACAGATACCATATCTATTTTCTCCATGCAATTAATTTTGTTCCTTTTCTAAGTACATTTTCATGTCAAACAGTACCAGTCTTTCTCATTCAATTTCAAAAGATCCAAACTTTGTATCTTATAAATTTGGAATTCAGTAACATCTTCAAGCCTGTTCCTGATCCTTATTACTTCAGCTTTACATTCAACCATGACTAAATTCCTTCCTAAGATGATTCATCCCATTAAATTTTGTTTTTCCTTAACATATGCATATATATTTCATTGAATTGGTAAATAAAAAAAATAAAAAAACACACTCACATTAATAGATTAAAAACATTAACAATAATGCAAAAGCTTTTCAGTAAGGCTTTTCTTCAGTTGAATGTGTTTGCTGTCTTACTCCAACACTTCTATGATCAGTAATGGAATATTACAATGTGTAGTTCAGTAAGATTTTTAAATACCATGGTTTGCAATAAAAGTTCCCAAATGTGATTACTTAAGATTGTTGGGTCCCTGTGCTAAGCAATTTGTCGGTTGGGTCCATCAGGCTATCCTTATTTCTTAAGCATATTCTCCCTTTCTCTGTGCAGTGCCCAACTTGGTACTTGACCTCATTATTTGTAGTCACTGACCTAGCTATCAGGTAGAGATGGTTTTTCAGCATCTTATTTGCTTCCCCTACCTTCAGAGCATCTTCTTTTGGATATTGCTCTGATTGTCTTATCCAATCCTGACAGATGGATATGACCCAGAGTATTCTTTAGATCTAATTTCATATTTCTGTTGCTTCAGTCCTTAGACTCTTCCGAGTTGAGAAATAGCAGTTCTCAGGTTTCAATGATAATTATATGAATAATACACCAGTTTCATATTTGAAAATCATCTGGAACTGACTCCTCCTGCCCATCTTTCATATTTTCATGTTATTTAAAGAACAGGTGACTTCCCTGAGAAACAAACATCAGGATAGAATTTTTTTTATTTGCAGTACACCTGGAATAGCATTGACCTGTTCACAGATTTTTTACGTGTAAATTTGGTTCCTTTGTTAAATGCTTCTTTTATCTAAAAATGTGTTTCCAGTTGTTTCAAAAATGTGCTGAAGTTTTCAGCAGTTTATATAGAAGAAATTTCTTTTCCACTAAAATATTTAATTTCTCATAATAATGAAAAGGAATAAGATTACTTCTTGTTCTGCTAAATATTTAAGAATCTGCAGTCAAACAAATTATAAATTTTTACTAATTTTTATATTACAATTGGTGAGTAATAATATGTAAAAAGTGCAATTTGGATGTCATATGTAATTTTGAAAAATCAATCATACAAACCTTTATTTATAAATTAGCTAAGCTTTTTATTTAGATTATTCTGTACAAGTATACAGTTAGTATTATGTACAAAGTTAATAATCATATAAGAAGTGATTAAGTACAAACTCAAATAAGTTATGCATCATGTGCTCAAAATAAGTTTGAATTATTTACATTAATAAACATTTGTGTTCTATTTTCTAATAAACACTGAAATAAGAGCACATTATTATTATTCAGTTCAGCATATTTACATACATCAGTATGGCAGTAACATTTCATTGCAATTAAATAAATAATTACTATTTTTTTTTTTTAAATTGTTAATCATTTTTATGATTTTGAAGACATGATTTATAAAAGTTACAGCAAGTCATTTCAAATATTGCAACACATTCACAGAGTTTTTCACAGAAAAGGGGGGGGGGATTTATCAATCAAAGTTTAAGTGGTTTAAAGATGGACAAGGAATAAAGCTATAGATAGAAAGTGAAGGATGGCATTCAAGAGATAAGAATAGTGTATCAATTCTTTTTTCCAACCATCAAGTTTCACTGAAGTTGAAAGAAATTGAAAATATGTTAAAAAGCAGTGATGATAAATTCATGACTTAATGAAGTTAATTATTCGTAGTTTTTATTAAAAAAAAAAAAAAGTGATCTTCCTTTACAACATTGCAATCTCAATTTTTTCCAATTTGAAATTTAAGTGGCAGCTGTGTGGTTAAACTAATTAAAAAGGGCAAGGTCATGAACAGGAAACGCAAATTTTTACTATTTTGGATTTTTTTAAAATATCAAATTTGAATAAGGATTTGTATTTCAAATTTCATTCAGTAAACAAAGCCAAAGAAATTTAAGAAACTATTAATGATTTACAATAATAAAGAAATACTTGCAAATAATCAAAAATATGAAAAAGAGAATTGTCTATTTTCTGGCATTCATTCGTTTAAAATTATTAAAAACAATGGTAGCATAAAAATCTCTCATTTCATCACAATTAGGTTTTCAATTTGTACAGAAATCCAATTCAAAAAGTATTAATTTTTTTATTAAACAAATTTTGTAGTTTGTTTGTTTTTTTTAAATTATTTGTTAACAATTTTTTTTTTTTTTTCCTAATTCTTAGAAATGATGAAAAGAAAAATAATAAAGATCAAAAATGATACCAAATAATTTAAAAATTGCTATTTAAGAGATGGTAGTTTTTTTTTTTTTAAAAATATAAAAACTTGTTGCTACAGAACTGTCATTTAGGCTGTGAAATAAAAAGCACTGGCACAAACAGTTAAATAAAAATTGACTTAAACGATTTGAATCATCCAAGCCAAAAAAAGGTACCGAGAGATAAAGGACAGGAATTTTTCTATTTTAAACTGATTAGACAAAGTAAATGCAACTGTCTTTATTTTTTTACTGTAATTTGACTGAAACGGATCAACCCTGTGCACTCTTCATAATCAGGTTTTCGATTTCTCCTATAAAATATAATATCTATGTTTATAGAAGGAAGAATTTGTAAGGAAGTCTTATCAACAGGAAAAGGTAAGTTAAATCTTCAAACACAACTAAATTAAAGCAAGGAAGAAAAGATCAATAGACACAAAATCTGATGAAACTGACCATCGTGGATTATGGTGAGCACTTCACATTTCAAGACAAAAATCGATACTACAATTTTCGAAGCAGTTGAGTCTTCTGTGAGGATAAAGAACCTTAGGAAGAAGATGCCTTAAAGTTTTGGAAAGGTAAGGAATCGTAATTTATATGAAGAACAAATACAAAATAATTTCTGATGTAAAGACTGTGTTCAACGTGTGATCTGTACCACTATCAAAATGATTACAACAGGAAATTACTTCAGTTAAAATTTTAATAATAATTAATAATAATAACAATTTATGATACTTTGAGTTTGCTTGTGCAGCTTTTGGTAGCAAATATTACTTCTAAAGTGTACAGCCATCAAAGTCTCAGCTCTCTGGTAAAAATAACTAAATAAATAAGACTAATAAGAATTATTGATGGCCAACAGCAGTGCTGGTCCCCAAAAATGATTAAAATTAATTTGTATCTATTTAATTATGTATTTAAAGGTAGTATTGTTTATCTCAGTGTGCCTTATCAGAATATGAAAATGACATTTGATTTGTAATTGCCCACTTTTCTTTAACATAAATGTGCCATTTCATAAATGCAGCATTTGAAAAGAAAAACAGCAAAAGAAAGCAAATCCTACATCTATTCCCAAAAATTTAAAAGACTTATGAGCTATATCCAGTATTGGATTAAAGCCAGGTAAATGGAAATGGATGAAGTTGTGTTATTAGCCATTTGAAACAGCAAGGTTACAATCAGAAATAAAAGATTTTGTTTAATATCTATGCTTTTAAACTTTATGTTAAAGTATTTTTTATATATATAGAGACCACCCAAAAAATATATAAACACTTTCAACACAACATCTATTAAAGTATGCATACATTTGTTTTTGCGGACTCTGTATGTACAACTGTAATCATGTTTAAGTACTTTTAATTTTTTTTCTTCCAATCCTAATGTAGTAATTGCTATTTCAGATACCATAGCAGTCCTGTTGTTATTTTTTTTTTTACAAGTTCCAAGTCAGTGGAAAAATACTCAATGTGTAACATCTAAGAACTACTCAATACAGATTATTGACAGACTTCCAACCATTCCAGATATATGTTTAGCTGGCTAAGAGTACATTGATAAGGTAAGCTTCAAGTATGCAGTTGTTTTTTGAAAGTGCAAATTTTAGTAACTATGAATAGGAAGTTAAATTAATTGAGCAAAATTTAAAAACTAGCTCTGTCCAATAGTTTTGTTAAACAGAACTATAAATTATCTGGCATAGATTAGAGACGTAATTCCTTATAATGAAATGAGAAATGGATACTTTCTTTGATTTTAACAAGCAAGGGGAAGATACAATTTGTTTCATTGAATTTCTTTATAACAATATGGAAGACACAGTAGTTTCGAACTTGATTTTAAGAATCAATAAAAGAAATTTCTTATTTTAGCACCAAGTTAAATTGAACAAAAAAGTGAAAAATAAAAATTTAAAGTAATAAGTTTTAGGTAAACTCGAGTCATAAAGAGGAGGTTTCTAATTCTAAATGTAAATAAATTTCAGTTATCTATTTAACTTGCTGGAAGCAAGAAAGGAAGTTGTGTATTTTCTTAGCACCAAGAGATGATCAAGAATTTGATATAAGAAATATTTTTAAAAGATCTCAGTGTACTATATCGTCTTTAATGTCTTTGCAATGATAAAATGAAATCTCTTTTTAATAGAATTTCTTATACAAACACATGAAAAAAATCTTTCAATTAAGAAAGTTTGAATTTTCAGAAAAGGTCAAGAAAGTTTAGTTGAAAGACTAAATGGTGATGCTAACCAGACTTTTCACACCTAAAATGATTAGATGTAAATTCATCATTAGAAAGAGCAGGTAAGGAAAGATATGTAAACTGATAGCAGTGGAATAAACATATAAGCATATGCTAATTTAGCATTATTTACTGATAAGGAAAAGGGAAAAAATATTTGACAGTACTGATTAAAAAAAATAGATAGGCTTCTTAGATAGCCTATTTCTAAACTTTAGTAGCACAGCAGTAAATTAGAAATTTGCACAAGGGCTGATGAGAATACAACAATTTGCCAAAGGTGCATAATAGCAATTTTCATCTTCCAAAATAACCCAAAATAAATAAAAGGCCATTGTTGAGTAAATAGAAACTGAACTTATTTACAATCAACTAATGCACATAAATTGGAAAAACTCAACATTAATAAGTTTTGTTTTTTTAATTTAGTCTCAAAACTTCGGATATTGATTTATAAATTAAAAATCAAAGCTGAATGATACAGGATCCTCTTTTAAAAACTGAAGACAGTATTTTATTGGCTACAGTTGCCAGGTGTAAACTAGGAAGAACTCTTTTTGCATTGGTCTTAAAATATATTTATAAATAAATAAATTAAAATCTTCAAAAAGATAAAGAGAGATAATACAGATTAGTAATTCTGTTTGTAACATAGTATACATCAACACAAAATATATCAATAGTGAATTATGTTTGCTTTCGGAATGAGAAGAACTGATGTGTTATAATTATACTGAGGAAAAAAAAATAAGCAGTGTTTGACTTGTAACAAAAACCAACATTGTTATTTTTTTAAATTTACATTGAGTTAACTGCAATCACATATTTTGTTTTATGGATTTTAAAGAGCACAAGTTTCCTGCCAATCTTAACATTATTCAGACTGTAGTAAACATACATATTTAAGTTTTTAAATGAAATCTGACAATTAAATAACATTTTTATTTTCAAATAAGCTTTAATATTAAAAGAAAACAAATTTCACTTTAAAAATGAAATGTATCTAAAAATTATTGATAAAAAAAAAATTGTTTCAATTATAATTTTTTTAATAGTTTGGCAGGATTTACATAAGAACGTTATAATTTAATTATAATCTATTTTTACATAATTCCATGTGATCAAACTTCTACAAATGAATTGTAATTAAGACTTTATATTGTAATAAAACGGGGAGGAAGGAGAGAGAACAGAAACAGACAACTAGGCTTATGATTATGTGGTATCTGACAAAATCCTGAAGTTGCATTTCTTATTTATATTCTGCACTCCATTCATTATCTGTGACTAGTTTTAATCATGAACTTTTAATTACATCGGCTTCCAAAGGAAAGATCTCATGATAAAATTACTAACACAAAACGAATCCATCTTTGTGGAAAAGAGGAAGACAGTAGGAACTTATTTAAGTATAATTAATTCTCTTTGGTTTCAATTATTCCCCCCACAATTAACCGATTCAATTTATTAAAGGTCCATGACAGACTTAACAGAAATGACTAATCTAACCTTCTGCATTTCTTTTCTGCAGCGTCGTTCTTTTATTTCTTCCCCATTCCACCACAAATGTTATCTGTAGTTGACTCCATACATGCAGGTAACTGGAGGAGAATGTGTAGAAGCCACTGCCATAAGAAGTGGCAAATCACTGGGATCCAGCCCCAGTGAACTTGTTGCTTTCTGAACATCACACCCGTTTTTGTCCAGCAAGTATTCAGCAAGAAGACGACTTTTGAAGTATACTTCTTGCAAGCGATCCTCCAAATGCATCAGGCACTACAAAGAAAAAAAACAAGGTAAACTATCAACATTTAATACAGAAATATAATTTGTAAACTTATAATATTTTTACACTGTAAAGCTAGTTAAACTTACACTATAAATTAAATTAAAAATATTTTAATTACCATAACACACTAGTTTCATTACAAAATATTAGATTTTCAAGACTCAAACTACATAGGCCCACAGAAAAAACAAAAATTTTGAATCCAGTTTCATTTTTTTTTATCAATTTTCAATTAAATCAAAGAACGCTTGTTTAAAATGTTACAGGCATTCAAAGAGTAATGAAGGAGTTTCTTTCTAGGTCATTTTGTATTCACTTAAGCATTGTGTAGATTTTTTTTTTTTAATCCTGAAATAGGATTCACTATTATTGTTCAGTCATTGCATTTTTCTGAATGCTATTCTGTTTGAATAACTGGTTAATTCTCAGTTGGATAATTACTATAAGAAATCGTAATGAAGCCCGTAGCAGATTACTTTTTTTTTTTTTCCGGATCTTCATTTCATGTAGCAGCTATAAAGTGCTCTTCTGGAGACTTCCCTGAAAAACATTAATGTCCAAATATGTTCTTTGTGTGGTTAATTCACTATTTCAAGAGGTATGACCATACTCCTGATTCTTTTCATTGGTTTACTGTCCTCAGTTGTTGACTTCCTCAACTACAAGATATCTGCAGTAGATATTACTTAGTTCATTGCTTTTGTCGTGTTTTCCAAACCTATTTCAAGTATCTACTCAATGGGATAAAATTGATAGAAGCCAGACACTATTAGTAACAACGAATTAACAAAGGAAGGTTATTATTTAGATAATCCTGCACATTTTGACAGAAATACCAAGCTGATATATCTTGGGAAAGAAAGAACTCTTAAATCATACTTACAAATTCAGGAGACATTTTGAGTTTCCACAAGTGGAGCAGTGTTTCAGTCATGTTTGCCACCAACTGCGACATTCCTATATTTACTCCTACGCAGCTCCCTCTTTCAGAATTGCACATTTCATTGGATATTAATTTGACAGTCCTACCAGAGAAGAAATTTTCATTAAATGTAAATTGAAACTATAATACATTAAAAGGTTGAGATCCAGAATTTTACTAGGTGACATCTCAGGATAGGTTGGCTGGTTGGTTAATAGATTTTAATGGCACAAAAGCATCTGTGGCTAAGCTGCGCCAATCTCAGGATAAGTCCTTCTCGCTCGTAAGCATGCATCAGCTGAGAATAGTCACCAGTAAAACAACAAGATCTCACTGTGGAGGTGATTGTAATGTTAATCAGCAGAAATGTGGAACCTCCAAGAAACTAATAATAATAACAAAAATCAACAAAGAATCCTAGTCTTTAATTAATACAATATCATTTAGTTAAACTTTCAATTAAATTAAAAATAATTCTAATTACAAATAATAATCTAGTCCCATTACAGAATAATATATTTTCAAGACTCATAGGCCCAGAGCAGATTTTTTTTTTTTTTTGATTAAAGTGAAAAGATCCACTAAAAAGCAAAGAGAGGAAAAAATGGAATAAAAAAACAAAAACAGAACAAGTTACAGTAAGGAGAACACAATTTATACAGTTTGTTTGTATTTTTTTTCTTAAAAAGGGAGATATCTTAAAAGTAAAAAACAACAGATAATAGTCTGACTTAACATTCAACAAATATTGTTAAACTAAAAATTCTATTAATAATAATAATGACTAACCAGCTGTCAATATCTGCAATTATACACACAGCTTCTTCAACGGGTTCATCAAGTACTGAATTCTGAACAGCTAAAGACAAATCTACACTTAATTTCTTATCAAAATCTGCAGTTCTTGTGCCTTGAAGGGCAAAGTCTGATAGATAATGATCAGAGTAATTGGCTACTAAAGACCATCCAAATCCACGATAGTATTCAGAAGTACTATTTACAGACTGCTTAATATTAGACCTATAAAATAAAAAGAAAAAAAATCATCAAATAAACTCTCAAAGTTTTTCTTATATATAGTTATGATAAAATAACCAAAGCAACAAATAAGAACATGCCATTTATATTTTCATTGATATAATTTTTTTTTTTTTGAGACATGCCACCATAATTTGCTGTAAATATAGTGACAATGTTTTTCCAGTTTTTCTTCAAATAATATGCACTCAACACAATGTGGTCCTTGGGATCTTAAAAATTCGACCAAAACTCTTTCAGCCATATGGCTGTTTATCAACTTAATTCAATGTAATATCAACTGGATATTACAATTGTTTAAAATTTTATCAAATTTGTGGTATTATGCACATTGCTTAAAGTCAGTGCAGGGAATAATGATTCTCCCAGAATGCAACACAGCTTATAGATTGAGCTCTCCTGGCCGACCGCTAACATTGAAAGAGAAGAGAAGCGACCTCTTCTCTTTCAATGTTAGCGGTCGGCCAGGAGAGCTCAATCTATAAGCTGTGTTGCATTCTGGGAGAATCATTATTCCCCGCACTGACTATAAGTGAATTGTACAGAGCAACAAATGTGCACATGAATGGGAAGAGCACATGATTATATTGATAATGAATGCAGGAACTGGGCACATAATTTTGGTTCCTAAATTCAACTTTTTAAAGGATTAAAAATGTTCTCTTTATTTTACCGTTACATTCAACTCTTTACTGAACCACATTTTTAAAAATGTTCATAGAAATGGCTATGAAGAAAAGTGTTGGTATATTTGAAAATTTCAAAATAATACTGATTAAGCATTACATTGCAAATTGAGCCAACTATGCTGTTCATTGCCAATTCAACTTAGTAGCTTCTAATTTTTATGAAATGCAAGTAGCACGATCTGAAGAAGTTGGGTCCACAAGCTGTCAGCATTATATTGACAGCATACCATGAGAAATTTTGGCTAACAGAAAATAGACATAAGAAAAGGCTTTCTATAATTCCTCCAATATTATTCCAGATTAATCTGTGAACGCAAGTAATTACACAAAGTAATTCTACTGATATGTGGCACTGTACAAAGGAATTATGATGCCTTAACAAATTTAAATATTCTGAGAATAATTTTAGCTAATATTCATTGTAACAGGTTAAAAATTTTAAAATCCTTTGTTATTTTTGTTAAATATCTTGTGTCAGTTCGTTTTGATTTCCCCCCCTCCCGCCTCAATGCCCTAAAAACATTTTTTTTTTTTCAGTTACAGCATACAATTCTTGTAACTTTCTTAAATAAAATAAAAAAAAAAGTGCTGAAGTTATTCCCATTTTAGTTATAAATATAACAGTATGCATCCATTAAACCTGAGGCCTATCTCTAAATTCTTTCTCGGCAACTGGAAAATTTTTCTTGATTGTATAGCATTCCATTTCCACTTTATAATATCTGGACTGCATTTGTACAGAGCAGCATTACATTGAGCCAAATGAACACAAATGAAAACTAACCATTAAGTTGAAATGATATGATGTAAGGAAAGGAATAGTATGTTTCAAGTTGCCATTCCTCTTGAAAATTTAGGCAAGTTCCTAATTTCTTATGTTTTGCAAAGATTAAAAAAAAAAAAAAATAAAGACACATAAGAGTATTTGTTTTGTTTTGTTTTGTAAGTAATAGTAATTGTAAGATTTGTAATATCAAATGATTTCATTGTGGCATCTGTTAGCAAATGTTTTCGGCACATCTTTTTATATTTTTTTGATTAATTTTTTATTCCTTAGTCACAACCTTTTACTTATCAAATACTTAAAAGGGTTTTTTTAGCAATAATTATAGTCACCTTTGGATTAAAATCTGAAATCTTATAATAACATCAATCTTGCATTATTAACTGTAATAATAAATAATTAAATATAAAGGCAAATTCTCTTTTGCTAGTTTTGGAAAGACAAAAAAAGGTTCTAACTTGAGGAAAAATTTACTTTCTGATGGAAATCATCTTTAACTGCTTTTTAGTTTTAGAAGATTTTATTTTATTTCTACAGCTATTCATAAACCAAATATATGCTCTATTAAGAATTTAAATATTTTTTTTTGTTTTTTTTTTTCCCCAATCTGCACTTCATTTACTATGTTATTCATAATAAACAGAAAATTCTTAGTAACAAATGTCTCTTTCTTTACCTGGGTAAAGGAAGCTCCACAGGCTTTGCAAATGGGAATGTATTAGCCCAACTGTTTGCTGGCTTTTGCAGAAGGGATGCTTCACTATTGTGACGAAGTCGTTTCTTGGAATCCTTTGGCTGTTTTTCAAACAGGCCATCTTCACTTTGAGATCTACACCAGCAGGGTTTACTTTTATGCATGTTACAGTCATCAGCATGCTGCAAATGTTTTGTGATAATTTTGAAATCAGATTTACAATTTTTTGATAAGTTCACTTTAGAGCTTTGCTCTAGAAGTTCATGAAATGTGCTGTTTGAGCAAGTGTAAGGCAGATGATAACTATTATTATTATTATTATATAAGGAAGAATCAGATTTTCCATTTTTTAAGAAACGATTCAAAATTTCTTGTTTATAATTTCTGCATTGCTCACTGTCCTTTTCTGACGTCAGCTTCTTTAATTCTTTTGTAAGCGTTTGCTTTTCGTTGTTTTCTAAATAACAGCGAATACGGTGAGCATTACTGCCAGTAGCTGGAAGTTTTTTAGATGGAATTCCAATAAAATCAGTGAAATCTTTTTGATTTTCTTCACACTTGAAACTCAAACCTTCAGTAACTTTCTCTAAAGTTGGCTCAAACGTCCTCCCAACGCTATGAGTGTGCTCAATGCGAATTTCTGGAGTTCTCATTGCAATGGCATTTACGAATTTAGATGGACTATGTTCACCTTGTGCAAGATTAGACATATCAACGCTGCTCTGTTCACAACTTTGTATGCCTGAATCACACACAAGACTTGTGTTTTTGGATAAAGTCCCGTTATTGTGAAGAACACTGTCTGCAAGATTGCTGGTTAAACTGTGTCGTTTAGTCAGTTTAGCCACTGCAGGAGGCACATCTCCCCCATTTGAAAGTATTTTTGTATCACAAGACAATCTTCTAGCATCAACACCATGTTTAGAAGGCACAGCTTTGGCATGGCGAGAACCAGTTTTTTTTCGAACTTTGGGACAGAGAATGTCTTCTAGTGGAATATCCCCTATAGTGAAAGAAACCTTTGCTTCAAGCAATTGTTGTTCCGTTAGTTTATTCTGAATTTTTTCAACACTAACCATTGTTTTACTAGATGTGCTAGTCACAGAACATCTGTCTTCATTCACACATTCCCCAATACCCGAGTCCCTGTCAGTGATTCGGGCAACCTGCTCCACTCTCCATAGGCTATCCCCTGTATTTCTGTTGGGACTACAGTTTTCACAGTTCTCCCCATCAACTTCAATCCCACTCTCAGCCCTGGAAGGAAAGTAAGTTTCAAAAACACAGCCATTTCTAACTGCACTTGTGTTACTGATGTTTCGATGCAGTTCTCGGCAGGAATTACAGTAAAGCCTACCAGGACGAAGCATAACACCAATTTCTTGACTAGTAGGACTTTCTGAGAAAATGAAGGGCTTAGAACACAGATCACAAGAACTGCTGTGAGAGATTTTCAAAGGTGCAGATGCTGATGTTTCAAATGTTGAAGATGAACTACTTTGTTCTGCGTATTTATTTGAAACATCAGGTCCTGGAGATACCAGTGCAATTGCCTTTTTCTGTTTTTGTAACTGGTCCTGTGAATCACTAGTAATTAATGTTTCATATGTTCCACTGCTCAATTCAGAAGCTGTCTGTTCAGATGATGAATAAGATGATAAAGAAAACGTTTCTATTTCTTTAGAATCTCTCTGTTCTAAGTTTTCATAAACTTCACTGCAACGAATGAAGTAGGTGAGTACATACAAAAACCTTCGGACCAAGTCCACTTTTTTACCGGTAATAATTGTTCTGGCAACTTTGCTGGGAAATCCTACTGCTCCATAAATATCCCTAAAAGATTAAAAAAAAAGACATTATTAAATGTTAAATTTTTGTATAGATTTTAAGAGTTTTTTAATTAAAGAGGAAAGATATTGGGAGAAAAGGATATGATAAATATTTATTTATTTATATATATATATATATATTTTATGGAGTGATTAAAAATTTTGTAGGATTGCACATGTACAAAATTCTTAAAAAATTAATAATAATTATCAAAACGTAAATAGCTTAATGAAACTTTACATACGCTAGCTGAACCCACAGTGGATTATATGGATGAGATTTGGCAAACATATCCAACTGAAAAAATATAAATAATTTTCACATTTCAGTATTTTGATGAAAATTATGGCATAATTCTTACTTCTTATTAAGCATTATTAAACAAAAGAGGCTCTTTAAAAAAATATAATTTTTGTTTTAATACTACTTGATAAAATTGAAAAATAACTAGGATCTATAGTCAGGATATATAAAAATGCAACTTTATAATAATAAGATACATGTCTTGTTAGAATTTGAAAAAATACGCAATAGAAACAGTTTTGACAACTTACCCATTTTGCTGAATGCTTCTCATAATGGGTGTGGTTTGGTGGAATGCCTGGAGGTGTTACTGTGGGCACCCAGGCCAAATGATGAGTGAGAACTGCTGTTAAAACTGTGCTGACAAAACTGAAATACAAATGAAATGCTGTTTTTCAACAAAAACTATTTTTTTTATTTTTATTATTTATTTAACATACAGGTAAAGTCTTAGCAAAAACAATAAGCTCATTTGTTTCATTATTTCTTATCTTTTGTGAAGTTGAACAATCCATATAACATTCCAAATTCCCCAGCCTTTTACTGTCTGTTGTTTGTTTCATGTATTTGATTAGACAGTTTGGCAGAATGATAAAAATAAAATGAACAGCTACAACAACAAGCGTGCAAATAATAAGTATTTAAAAACAAAGGTCAGACAATAATGGTTTACTGTTTTAGGGCTTTTTTTTAAAGTTATAAATAAGCTTAATAATAAAGAAGGTTTAACGTGCATTAATGTAATATGAAAAGGGAAGAAAAATCTATAAAATGCACAAATTCGTTAGAATTGTT
>JAFIDM010006943.1:10356810-10379980 GCA_023159025.1 Thereuonema tuberculata | reverse complement strand
CAAACAATTCTAACGAATTTGTGCATTTTATAGATTTTTCTTCCCTTTTTATAATAAATAAGCTGAATAGAAGTGTTTTCATTCATTCATAGAAGTGAAAATAAGTTGCTAATGTTTGTGAATGGGTGATACTTACAAATTTGTGGCTTTGGTGTCGTGTTGTTCCAAAAGATTCATAAATTCGGTAAGAAATTTGAGACAAACAATGTGATGTTGGTCATGATATGCCATCATACTCAGCCATACAGGATCAGGAAGACGTGGAGTAGCATACAAGTCATAGAGGGACTGACAAAAAGCTTCATAACCCTATAGAAAATATATTACAAAATTATAAAAAAAAATGGAAAATATTCCTTTTAAGTTTCTTAAACAAAATGTAATTCTAAAATAAATAAATAATTAGGAAAACTTAAATGTTCACATATTTCAGTAAAATATTCTTCTAATGAAAATTTAATACTATTCAAATCTCTCTTAATGCCAAATGTTTGTTCTAACACCTTTGAGAAGACGGTGGCTTTACTGACTGGAAATGTTGTTACTTCAACAGTATTCCATCACAACCACCTTAAATCCTGAATGAACTCTTTATAGAAATAATAGAAATTTCGTTTTAATTAATTAAAACAAAATAATCGCCTGATTAATTCTTCTGCTCCTTTATTCTATTCTGATACTTCTTTAGGCTGACTTTTTCATCTTTCATACTCATGGGACTCTGTGGTTTTAAAGCCTTTGTATTTTCCAGCATTTTAGTTGGGAGTTTCATTCTTTTTTTTATTATAAATCTAAGAAAAATAAGATTTTATCTAATATATAATAAGAGTGTTAATAACCTGGTTATTTTTAACAATACATTTTACATCTATACTGTTTGAATGTTAAGAGAGTCTTGAAAATTAAAATTCTTAAATAGTTATACTTAATATACTAAGGCTTATTATCATCATCTACACACTATTATATTTGTACAGAGCATAATAGAATACCTTTTAAAAGTGATTTTCTAGGTTGGTTCACTTTGGTTTTATTTCAGTTATTTTTAGTTTCATCAAAATGAAACATTATATCAAAAATAAGATTCTAGGGCTTTCAGTAACTGCATTTATTTTTTGTTTCGACATGTATATTTTGGTAGAAAATAAATCTCTCTAGTGGATATAAACTTGTATAAGAAGCATCTTCTAAATTTAAGCCTAAATGAATGCAGCTTAAAATAACCAACTATTACAATTTCATTATAAATAATATTCAGCAATGCATTTGATTATCAAAGTAGTAATAAGTGAACAGTTTCTTACCTCAACTACTGTTTGAAGAAAACATTTCTTTCTGAAATAAGCTTTCTCAGCAACAAGCTGAAGTTTATTGAGATAACCCTCAATCAGAGTTATATGGGAAAAGAAAAATGTCTTGAATTGCCTATAAATTAAAATAAATAAATAATTAAAAAATAAAATAAATAATTTTTGTTTTAAAAATTATAATGTGCTGCATTAGAACCCTATTTCCTTCTGTTATCTTTTAGAGGATTATAAACTCTGAATTCAATCATGCTATGATTTGACATCCCCTTCCTTTATTTTAAGTCATCACATAGGATATTTGTAACAAATCAGTTTCATAAAACGGTGGTAAGGAGAAATCATTACTGCAGTCATACCTGTCTGAAACACTTTCAACTTATGTACACTTTACATTGGAACCATATCCCAAAGTCACGGTATTTGCTTTCAAGTTACATACGGTGCCACCTGTGCAGCACATCACTACTACTTAAAAAAGATTTTATGTTATCTTATGTATGTTTTATCAGATTGTTTTCAATTATGGTTCGATTCGGATCTCTGTGTTTGACTTGTTTTTCTCTTTGTGATTAAATTGATATGTTAGTGTCGTCTTGTGAATAAATTAGAAACTAACTAGACTAACGTAGCTCATAGAATTTAAGGCAACACTTGTACAGCTGTTACGTCCATTGGCATCTCTTTATGTTATTCTCAAAGAGTCGCCTTGGCCTTGCAGCGCATTACAAATATTGATAGGTGGAAAAAAAAAAAAAAATTCATTGCTTCAACTTGTGGACACGAACCTAACTGCTGTAAGCTGAGGGTATGACTTTATATCTTTCTTAATTTTCATTTAATTCCAATTCTGAGTAACTGAATCATTCACACTTTTAACACAAAAAAAATAATAAATAAATAGTTAAGTTATTTTCTTCTTTCTTTTAATCCATGAATAAAAGGAGCAATTAGGACAATAAGTAGAAAAACCAAGCTGTATCATAATTCAGTTAGTAATTTCAGTGCTTACTGAATAAAAGGTTAGCTAACTAAGTGAGACACAGGAAGAAAAGGAATAGATTTTTTTTTTCTTTATTGCTTTTTTTATATACTTGATATAATGTAATGATTTCATGTTTTTGTTTTCTTTAAGAATGAATGACAAATATTTTATTTCTTTCACTATTGGTGATTCCTTAATGCTATTAATTTGAAATCTAAAGCAGAATAAAGTGATTGAACATATTTACTTTTGTTGCTCTTCATTCTCTTCCAAAGTAATAACCACGGACATTCCTAACTTTGTTCTTTTTTGTGATGATGATACTCTGTCCTAAATTTGAAAAGGAAACTTGTGATTAATATTATAATTTCACAAACATTTCAGAATTCAGTTATTTATTTCTTTTATTAAAAAAATAAAACAAAAAGAGAAAAGAAAAAAATAATTGATCACACAGAGTTTTTCAGTTATTTATCTAGCTCTCTCCATTTGAGAGTAAAATACAACTAAGTTATAAACATTCATATTATAAAAGGAATATTCTGAATTTTACATCAAAAATAAAAGATCTGAACTACAGAATGACTCATACGTAAGTAATAAGATATCCCCCCCCCCCCCAACAATATCATTTCTGTTACTACTTTGAGAATCACTCTGCTAAACTAAAATGAATTCCTGATCAATGATAAAATCATTTTAGGAAGATGAGGTCAGCAAAAATCAAACTTCGAGGGCAATAAGAATTGAAAACAAACATGTAGGTTGCGTAGAGTACATTTCAGCACGAATTTTAACAATTATACATGTAGACTAAATTCCTGTTTTCCAAAACCAGAAATTTAGTACTTCTTTCATTGCACAATGTATTTGTAATTCAAATTTTTGCCAATCACAAATATATTCTCTTAAGTTATTTTTAAAAGGATATTTTTTTTTTCCAAAATCAAAATATTCAGACAATGTCACGATATGATGTTAAACCATATTATATTTATAAACTTTTAGCATCGTTAAGATTTATTCATCGCAATTTAGATATTTACTTAAAAACACAAAACTCACATCTTCTGAAGAAATAGAGTCATCCCAATATTTGCGAAGACCAAATTCCATACTTGTGGCACGATTTCTTAACCATCTCCTTTGAAGACTGTTGTAACTTCCTGAATGAGTTAAAGTAGGCACAGCTGACGTATCTGGAGAAAGCTGAAGGTTAATGAGATTATTCAAACTACATGTGGAACGGAGAGAGGAAGAGGCTACAAGACCACAATCATCAGCATCGTGATAGCCTCTTGGTCGCCAGAACGGCACATCAACAGGAATACTGTGACCTACAAAATAAAGAAAACAATTAATTTTCAAAATTTTTAAATGCAATATATGATATACAATATTTAAACAGACAGATATCTAGTTGTTATCAAAATAAGCAAAAAAAAAAAAAGTCTTATAAAAGTTATTGATCAAACTGATATTTGTCAATTGTCAATATTCTCAGAGGTCATAGTATCTGTCAATCAAAGGGAAAAACAAAAACAAATAAAATATGAACATGTATTCTATTCCTAATGATTTCCTAGATAAAGCTATTTGAATCTATAGGTTTTTTTTAAATTTGGCACATAGTATTCTCCTTCCCTCCTGTCATAATGAGCCAATGTTTGAAGTTTTCATTTCAATAATTTGTATTGATAATGAAGATAAAATTTTTGAAAATATATTATAAATTTGGCATTTGAACAGTAAATATTAGAAACAGTACATAGTATCTCTTTCTTATTAATAATTTTATACCTGTACATTCATATAGGTCTATCTTGGAAACCGTTTTGAGCAGAACACATGTTCATTTAAACTTTTTTTTTCTATGAATGACCAACACTTATAACCTCCTCGAGTGCTGACCTTTCTTCCCAGGACATCCTGTATAAGAAAGTGAGATTAAGGATTTTATTAGTAATAAATTTTGATGTTTTCATGATTGATATAGCAGAACACAACTAGATATTAGAACAGAGTTAATATCCTTTTTATCAACTATACATTGGGCACACCTAACTTGATAACAAAGAAACAGTTACAGACGCGAAATGACATCTTAAGGCATTTCACTTAACATCGGAAAGTATTCCTCTGCCCTCACTTGAATCTTTTTGCAATTTCATCACGATCTGATATATTTGTAACTTATCTTTATTAATTTCGAAGATAAAGAAACAAATTATTAATGCAATCGATAATTATAAATTTAAAAGAAACCTTAAATTAAGGAGAAATAAAACTTTAAACAAAAATGAAAACTAAATTTTACTTTAAATAAAATTAGTAAAATTGAGAAGCAAATTCTGAATAAATTTCATACAAAATTTTAGTACAAAAAAAAAAAAAAAAAAAAAAAAAAAAGATAGTTAAAGTTAGAAAAAATAAATAAATAAATCTCAGCTATTGTTATTATTAAAAGAATGTCTGCACTTACCAACAGAACCTATGGAAGATGATAAGCTCTCAGAGCCAGTACCATAACTGTTGCTCAATTCACTGACGGAACTCTGTAATGTATCCTCTGATTCACCACTACAAAATCAAAAATTAAAATGTATAAAATTTTAATACATACAGCAGTTCCAATAAGTTATATCTTACTATATTGGTAATTAAATATTGTAATAAAGTTAATTTGAAATAATTAAAATAATTATGCTAAAAACTTCAAATGTCAATTTCAAATGCAGTTTAAAATTTTAAATAAAGGTTCCTGATTAATAATTAAATTAAACAACAGGAAATAAAAGGCTTATATGGCAAAAATAAAATAAATAAGAAACAGAGATTAATGTTATTGTTATTGTTCCAATGAAAGGAAATTAACAGTAAAAATAAGATTTAATGATTTCTTAGATTACGACAAATATCCAAAGCTTTATATAAGATGATAGGACTGGAAAATTGTATTACTGAAAAGACTAATAGCTAAATACAAAGAATGATGTAAAAGCCCTAAGAAGATGAGAATATCTCAGTTGAGAATGAAAAATAAAAAGATAAAATAAAATGATCCAATTGGTTGTGGTTATTAATGAATATCAACCAAGAAATAAAATTTTGAAAATGCACTCACCTATCAGAACTCTTTTTTTCTGGTGTTGGGAATACTTTAGTAAACAACAACTGGGAAGGAGATCGAAGAACGTGAATTTTCAAGGTGGTTCCCTTGAAGGACATAGCCACAGATCCAAACACCATTTCTCCCAGCATTTTAATATCGGATCTTGGTCTTGTATACTAATAAAGATCACAAATTTAATACAAATTAGTGCCTGTAATGTTATTTAAAATAAAATAAAAAATAATTAAAAATTTATTTATTTATTTCCTTTAATATAAGTGAATTGTTTTAATGATGTTCATAGTAGAATCATAATATTTTTTTGATAAAATTCTGCTCGAGATGTTTATCAAATGTTCTTCTTCCACAAGAATAATTCTGGTCTCAGTACAGTAGCTCTATTCTTAATTAAACTATTGTTCAAGCAGCTTAAATAAAATCAAACAGTTCACAGAAATTCACCTAATTAACAAGATGAGCGAGATGGAGGAAAAATGAATGTGAGCAACTCCTTCTCAGACAGAATTGCAATTTTCCAATGTATTTGATCAAATGCAAATTTAAGCGAGAGGATAGACATCACAAAAATCAATGAAACTGATCACATTCGTAACTTTTTCAACCAAGAAAGATGAAACTTTGAGAATGTTGAGTATTCATTTATACATATCAACTTTTTATAGGGTTTATTGTTTACCTAATTATTGCACATATTTTTTTCTGATACAAACTTGCAATTATTGTAGGCCTATGTAAATAGCAACGAATGAAAACATTCAACAATTCTAGCATTTATGTAGCTTGAGGTGTAGCTCTAGGAGTAGCAGGGACTGGTTTTAACCAAAAAAAAGGCAAATTAAAAGGATTGCAAGCTTTAAAGGCAATTTATATTCAGAAATTTAAGGACAATGCAATGAGACACAAAAAAATTGAGTATGGATCTGAGATCTCTAAGTCTAAGATGCTTGCGTTGGGTGGAAAATCTGATTAGATCTCTTATCCAAAACTGATTGCATATCAATACTGTGTCATGCCGATAATAATAATAATATTTTTTTTAACACTTGACAATATGTGCTTTGGTCCTTGACCCGCCATTTTGTCTTTGCTGGGGAAACCCAAGATTCAAGATATAATAATAATAATAAACAAAGCCAATATCTACACAAAGATCTTTTTCAATGAATCTTAAGTACCAATGTCTCCATCTAAAGGCAAGGGAGAATGTTGCAAATGGCTGAGGATAGAATAAGTAGTTATTTCCAAAACCACTGTCAATTTCCAAAACAGTCACAAGTAAAATAAATAAAATAAAAATCGTCAAACTTTGTAATTAATTGCTGATAAGTTAAAGTATTGCACTAAAGCCCAATAGACCTACAAATTGCTTGGCTTCTCTGCCATCCATAATCAATCAACCAACTCCTGTAAAGCCTGTGTAGATCCTCTGGTCAGGGGAAATAAGTCTCCTGGCTTTTCGTGACTAATGGAACTAAGTTGAGGTCGAGTGATCAGCCTGATGCCCGACTGCCTTTAATCTTCTGAAGAAACCCGGTATCCGTTCTTAAGAGAGCTAGGAGGACCCTAGAACCTATCTGAGGAGAATTCAGCATGGAAAAATCCTTGACCTCAACTGGGAATTGAACTTAGCTTCTCCAGGACACAATCAAGTGCCTTACCACTTTGCTAATGGACCCACAACTGCTGATTCGTTATTCAAAAATAGAAATTTATATTTTTAAGGCATTTAAATTTGTAAAGGTTAATTTTTAAGATTTTGTTCACTGCTTTGCATTTTTTAAGTTATTAATGAAATGAGTATTAATTAAACTATTGATTATTGAGGCATTTTTAGAGTGAAATAAATAAATAAATGAAAAGAAGCACATTCAAATTTTAAGGATATCTAAAATGTAAAAGATAACAAATAAAATAGGCTGGAAAAAAAGAAAGTAGTTATAATTAAAAGGATTTTGGAAGGTTGAAGTAAATTGGTATTGTTTAAATATTTCGTCATTTATAAACAAACAAAAAAATTAAAATTTGATCAAACTGAAAATACACTTTAGAAAAATTTTAAAGTTCTCCAAATAATGGATATTAAGAAGTAAGAGAAAAGAAACACCAGGTACAAAAAAATAAAGAGAAAGAAAACAAAAGGTGTTCATCGTTAACTTTACTCCAACTTTTTTGGTTAAATTTTTAATAATAAAAAAAAAATAATAGAATTCCTATTTAAAAAAAAAAAAAAAAAAGAAAAGAAAAACCAGTAAAAGATAAAAATAATAAGAATCATTTCCGTATTAACAGTTAAATTTCCAAATTTAACTTCAGCCAATACAAAATTGGGCTTTAATCCAAGAACCATCCACATGACTCCTCAAACAGAGGCATTTTGCCAGCAGCTGGCACTGAGCCAAGCCAAGAGATGAGATTACAGAAATGGAAAAGGTAAGAAATAAATTTAAATACAAATGTATATTTGATGTGAGATACATAATGAGAGCAAGAAAAGCGGTCCTTAAATTTATTAATATCAAATATTTGAGCTACCACTTATTAAATTGGGCCTAACTTGAAATTGGGGCATTTTGATCCCAAATAAAAGCAAATGAAATTAACTTCAGAAATGAAACAAATTTAACTGACGTAAACTTCCAGTCTATTTAATTGATGCACTTATCTCCCTGAAGCAGCTCTCTTCCTTTTGCATTGTTTACAGCAACCAGAATTACAGTTTCAGCTCTAATTCCCAGTTGATGTAGGACAAATATAAGAAAAACTGGGCTGTCTGTCTGAGAAAAGACCATTAAAAGCCCTTTTACTTCTAAAGTGAAAAATTCTCTACTTTTATTTCTTCTACTCTAGTAATTGTAAGATTATTATCAAAAGGACAGATAGTTAAAAAAAACAAGCTTATTATTCTGTGGTATCATATACTAAACAGATACATCCACATATACATGGGCCCTCAACAGCAAATATCAGGAGAGTCAGTCAGATGTAACAAACTCTCAGTTGCTCTTGACAATAGATACTGACTGTGACTTCTGACTTATCAATGATTTAGGCATCCTATTGATGAAGTTATTCAATATAGTCCACAAGGGATTTGAGATACAATGAATGTTTGTTTGTAATGATTCTAAGCCTTCTAATGTCTAAAAAGGTTTTTCCCTTAATGGCTTTTAATAAACAATTAAAGAAAACATTACAGATTACAATCCAATAGAGAGATTCAGATTTAAAAAAAATATCTTTACAGACAGCAAGAATGAATTAAGAAAAATAAGTTTAGCATGAATGATGGCTTTCACTTGGTAAATTTAGTCAGCAACACCTTTGTCATTCCATAATAAAGTCCAAATAATTTAGTTCATTTTGTTGCACTAATTCTTATGCTGTAAAGAGACCAGTCCCATGATTTCAAATGACTATCTTTTAATTGTAAATATCAAAGGTAGCTTTGAATCTAAGATGCAGTTCAGTTTCAAAATGCAAAAAAGAAGAAAGCTACATTTAAACACTTACTATACAGTTTATAGGTTACTAAAAATTTCACAAGCATTTTTTCAAATTTCCTACATAACTGGAACTTTTCTACTCTACTTCACATCTGAATAATGTAACCAACAAAAACTGGATAAAACGGTTATAGAAGGATATGTGTTTGCAATGGAAATTAATCTACATTTTATACAGACATTTGCCTTTGCAGAGTCATAAGATATCAGATGTATGTTTGGCAGTATTAGATATTTTTTTAATTCTTTCTGTCAACCGTCAAGTATTCTTGCAATGTTAATCTTAAATTAAATTTAAGGAAAAAAAAAAAAAAAACTTTTCCTAATTACATTCATACCATTCCAAGATTTTCTTTTCCTTTTCACACAATTCACAAACAATCTGAATAATAATAACAAAGATGACGAAGTGGGAAATCCATCTATGATGGTCAGTTCCAAATGACAGCATTGATTTAGCAATTCCTACCTGATAGACTGTTCCGTTATGGGAGACTTCAATGAAACCGTCATTCTTGGCTTCTTCTGTTTTTTGCTGGGACGCAGAGGGCGAAGATCCCTGACTGCCTCCTCGTAATCGCTGAGCAAATCGACAAGGAGACGACTGCAAATAAAAATTATTATGATCAGTTACGGAAAACCTACAAGGAGATCTCTAAAAATAAAAAAAAAACATTTGTGCTCATGAAAGAAAATAAATCTGGTGTAATTTGTCAGAAGCTAAGTAGAAAGGTATTTCTAGAGCAGATTTTAAAGTATATCTGAGGAATTTCAAAATTTATCTACTGATTTCACCTTGTATTTGAATTTCCTCATCCATTGAATATAAAAAGCTATGTAACAAAATAAATAGAAGCTTCTGGATGGTAAGATTAATTTCAGAAAGTGGGAGGATGAATGCAGATAAGTAAAATAAGTAGGTTTCTACAATGAACACAAATGCATCAATACCTGTGCACTAGTCAATACACAAACTTCTACTGTGATTTCTTATTAACAATTAAACTTATAATTTTTGTGAGGGATCTTAATTCCATTGAAACCCTTCCCTTGTTTGCATCCCTAGTTTCAAACCTCCTTCCAAAAACAAACAAAAAAAATTAGTACTAGCATAGAGTCAATCTCTCATCTGGCAATTCTAACTGAAATAACTTATTTTTCTTGTTTAGCCCACTCTCTCCATTCTACTCTATTATTGTTAACTGTGATTTATTTGAAAATAACAGTTACACATAAGTACCTAAGCTCTAATTTATGAAACTTGTGCTATACATTTCGCAACATCTATATATACAGGGTGTTGCAGATTGACTGCATTTACTTCACACCAAGGGAGTCCTTATTAAATATGATGCAAAAAAGAAAAATAACTTTTTTTGATCATCGTATACTTTTTGAGATAATCAAGGTTTTCTGCAGCCAGAAGGAATGATCGAAAAGGGGTGATTGCAAATCAAAAACTTGAAAACATGAAGATAGAAATTGGCCTCAACTTTTAGTTTTTTGTCTGGGACTGACAAGTATTTAGAATAAAACACTTTTGTCATTTGACTCTCCATTTAATAAGCTACAAAAAAGCTAATTGCAATAAGTGAATCCTACCTAAAGTTCAAATGGTATGACCCTTCAAACATAATCGCCTCAACGCCAGTATGAGGCACAGCGAAGAGCAAGCGCACCAGATGCAAAAATTGCTTTTTATAATTTTCTGTAAGCAATGATCAGATAAATTGTTATTATGAAAATAATCTACATAATGTTAGCTTTCAAATGATACCAAGAATATTTTTATCAATGAATCGCCTGTCGAGAAAAATAATAATGTTTATGTGGGAACGATAATCCCTTCCGGAAGCAGAAAATCTCAATTATCTCGAAAAGTATGTGTCCAATAAAAAACATATAACTTTTTTGCATCATATTTAATGAGGAATCCCATAGCGTGAAGCAAATGTGGTCAATCTGCAACACCCTGGATATATATTTTTTCAATTTATTTAAAAAATAATCTAAAATTTACCTGTGTTTCTACTGGTTCAATTTTTTTCACTGAAGCAGAATCAAAAAGTAACTTTCTCCCTCTCCAGTCACATTCTCGAAATAAAAGCACTCTCACTTGGTCCTTGTTGAAAACAGGTGGCTTCCAACTAAAATAACAATAAATATGAAGCTGTGACAATGGTTTACAAATTAATATTTTTAAGAAAAAAAAAAAAGTGATTACTCGATAATTAAAATAAAAGAAGTTAATTCAAGATCTACCATATTTCAATTTGTAAAATTTTTAGCATTATATTTAGTATTATAAAATTTTGAAATTAATTTCTAGAATCACGAAATTATTTAAAAGTAATCAATAATAATTATATTCAAACTAGGCGATCTGCCTTATATCACAGAAACTTCACCCTCTGTGTCTCTATTGGTTGTACCAGAAATAATGAGTTTAAATATAGCTTAAATGAGAGATCCTATTATAGTTTAGAAATTGGTTAAGTATATACCAACGAATATAATAACAACTGATTAAATATTTTATAAGGAAAAAAATAAAAGTTTCCAACTGAGAAAACCTTAAAGTATATTTCCCGAATTTTAAACTCTTTTAATAAATCTTATTAGGTTTAATTGTAACAATTCTTTGATGCCTAACCGTAAACTTCAATAAATAAATAAAGCAGCTGATTGAATACAATGCAGCCAAGACGAAAATATTTTTGACCTTCTATCGAGGTCAAGGATACAACCTTCCTAGAACTTTTAATTTGGAAACTGGGCAATTTACATTTAAAAATAAGGTTTACTATTTTTTTTTAATATTTTTAAAACAATTGATTTTTCAATTAAAAAAAATGAAAAGTATTAATTCTTATTTATCGCAATTTATTTACTTTTCTATATCAACCTACATTCTTGTATTAATAACATCATAATCACGCCATTACAATAAGCGTTTCTTTTATTTTCCATATGAGACAATGTGCTGCTTTATAATGTTTGTGTAATAATGGGCGAAAGCAACGAAGTAGCATTATGCAAAGCGCGTTGTGTTGCTGCTCGCTCGTACCTCCGGTGGCCTACTGAACATTCTCGAGTAGATTTTTTTTTTTGTGTTTGTTCGTTTTAATCGTAAAATGAAAGTTAATCTATATATTGTACTCCTGTAACCCATTCTTAATTGCAGTATCACCTAACAGTTCATTAATGCGCGGTTAACTGCGATTACAAAATAAATAAATACATAAATAAAAGAATACGGTACTAATTAAAAAAAAACTACAAATATAAAGTCAAGCTGAACGATGTTTAAATTTAATTGCCATAAAGGAAAAAAAAAGGCGATGCCATTTGCCTTTATTTTAATCAATTTAAGCTTTCGTATAAATTATGAAGTAAATTTAACAAATTCTTAAGAAACTCGTGCACTAAAGCTGACCAGCGAAGTGATGTTTCTTGATCTCTACTGATAAATAAAAATGGCAGAGGACATCCTTTATTTCTAAATCTGATATCATTAGTTTGAAATTTGGTGAGGATTTTATGAACAACACGAATTAGAATGTATGTTGGCGACCGTACAGATTCTCATCCTACACATTTCAACTAACAAAATCTCAAGAGGCAATAATCCGTTTTGGCGTAGCTTCTTGTTCAGCTATTTAAATGTCACACTATAAAAAAATATAAATAAATATTATAAATATACATTATAAATAATTAATACTAATACAAGTCAAATAAGCCCAAAAAATATTAAATTTAGGGTGATTAGATAGTTCTGAGTTATTTTTAATGTAATTTCTGAGAATCAATTTTTTCCGTAACTAATTTTTTTTACAAGTATTATAATTATGTTGTATTATATGCTGTAATAATCTATGATAAAAAGTTATTAACATTCACTTTATTTGTCTTTCAATGAGCAGGATGTATTGTATATACTTAATTCTTTAGGTTTGTCCGTCCATTTTTCACAAAAACTGAAAGACATTAACTTGAAGAGTTATTGGATTCTTCAAATTTCTAAAACATTTAAAGGTAAATTATTTGTCCCCTACTCTTTTTGTCATTACAAACAAATAAATACTTAAAGTTCAGGAAATTAGAAAAAAAGTTTTTTTGTAAATATAAATTATGTAAATATGAAATGCAAATTATATATAAAAAAATTTTCTGGATTTCTGTTAGTATTTCATCAGTACTGCTATTTGACTCGAATTTTGCTTTATATAAATAGAAAGTTAAAAAGACCCATTGAGGAAATACGTTGTTGTTTTCAATTTTATTTATGAGCATTAATTCCACACTAAAATAAATTCTGACGCGCGTTTTAGGGTAACGACAATATTTCCTGTGAAAATAACATGATGGTTTACTTCCAAGTGACGCACAGTACTTCCTTATGACGCAGAAGAATAACAGCGTTTGAAAAAGAAAAGTGAGCATTTGTATTACATAAGCAGAAAAGAGAAGGGTGGAAAGATATCCAAAGATCGTCAACCATGTGCCGACAAGTGACGCGACTTGCCTACCTATCTTCATTCTGTACTCCGCGCGGTTCAAAGCTCTTGGAAGAGATATTTTTCTCCGGTTAAACTTTGGCGCCTTTCAATACGCCACAGCAAAGACTAACGGAAAAAAATTAAGTTGCTTCGTTATAATTTAGAACTTAATTTCAATAAGAAATACGGAAATTTCGTTAAATTTAAATTGTTGATAAAAAAATCACGACAAATAATTCAATAATTTTCATTATAAATTTTATAGAAGCACTTAGATAAAAAGAAGGAAGTTTCTGTTTCTCTAATGATTGATATCATAAAATATTTATTATTTATCAAACTACTAAATCAGTAGATATTTTTTTTTTTTAGTTTATTACAAATAATCATGTGCTTTAGCAGTAACGTAGCAACAGGACGATTTATTGCTGCTGTTATTATCAGTTTTGTTTATTGATTGTGTTTTTCCTATTAAAGTGATGTTAGCTGTTTGCTTACTATAATATTTTCTCCATGCTATTCATGAAGCTTATGAAAAACAGGAAATTGTTCTGCATATGTTAAAAATCCCGATGTTAATGTGTGCATGAATTACGGTAACGCAGGGAATGACACTCTTTTATTGAACTTGTAAAGATATAAATAAGAAAGTGGCAATAAATCCACTAATAAACTGATGGAGGTTTCGCAAGATATTCACGTGGAAGTTACAAAAAAGATTGTACCTTTAAATTCCAACATTCAGTTTGCAAGTATTGCTTATTGTAAGTCAAGTTTTTCAAACAAACATGATTCCGGGTTGTAATGTGAATCTTTTTTTAATAAGTTCAAATGAAAAAGATTTAATGTACCTAAAATGACAAATAAGGAAGTTATTTATAAGTGTTTACTGGTCTTGAAAAGCCGATAAACTGCAGTAAAACTGGAAGCGAAGCGAGCGCAGCAGCGTCTTATGATTGATCAATGAAACCACGAATGTCCAGGATCAACTCCAAAACTACCAGGACCATCTGAGAATTTTTTGGCCATATAATTATTGCTCATTAATGACGATGTTTTTTTTTTTTAAAAAAATGAACTCGAAATCTCCGTATTGCTCAGAAATAATATCAGAAAATCAACTTTTTTTGCTTGTACGGCAAACCGAAAAAAATTGAATGTACAAATGTTATTCCCGAACCATTTGACCGATTTCAACGGTTTTAAGTTTAGAATGTCTAACTTAAGCAACTTTTTTAAAGAAAGTTAATCAGATCCATTGCGTACCAGGATTAAGGTCGCAGTCCTACAACCCAAAAGAAAAAGTTGTGTCCTTTTCTGGATTGGGAGTGATAACTTTCCAACCAAAAAAAAAAGTATAAAATTCTGCATTTTTTTTCCATTTTCAGATACAACCAGAGGTAGGGGGGGGGGGTTATAACCCGTACCAACTTCCCCTCTATAAAATCCGGGACATTTTCCAGTACGAATACTGATTCGGGACTGTCCCCCACAATCCGAGACGTCTGGTCATCCTAGGAATAACCCAATTCCCTTCAATTTGCCAATAAGACTTCCTAATTAGAAACAAGTAATTAATTAAAACAATGTTCCAACGTTTATTGTCAGGGCTCACAAAAAAAAATGGCCCTCCCCCACCTTTCGCCGTACATTACTACAACTGTTTAGCCTTGTATGTAATTGTTAATTAACTACAGTAATTGAAGAACAACGTAAGCGATATTACTTTTAACCATATTCATTTTGAAACATTTTTTTTGTTAGATTTAATCCATATTTAGAATATCTTTTGCCAACGATACATTTGTCAGGGTCTGTCCTAACATCGGCCAGGTTAAAGGACCATTAAATTTCCAGAATTTTTCTCATAAAAAAAACAATCATATATATATATATATTAACTTTATGTAGTTGCTGCTCAGTAGATCTGTTTATAGAAACGAAATAAATAAATAAATAAATATATTTGAGTACGGTTTGAGTACGAATTTAATTATTATAAATGATAAATAATTTACAAAGTTAATTTTATTCAAACTAATCTTTTAAAAAAGATGAATAAACATCTTCTCAATTGGTCAGGAAATCTACAGGTTAATAATATGTTTCAGGAAAAGGGTGAAAAGTGTGAATGAAACAGACGAGTGACTGCAGTTGTTGTCATCTGCTGGGTGGCGCCATATTTAATTATCTTAACTGCTATTATTACTAATGGAACAAAAAAAAGAATGAATGTTTCTGTGAATGGGTGATACGGAAGAAAGTAACCGATTCATGGGAAAAAACAACAGATGTCTTAGGACAAGTCATTCATGAGCAATTCATCTATCTTCTAGAAGGTCACAGAAAAAGATTATTTCCAAGGAGATTTCATTGACAAGAAAATGAAGAATTATTCAAAGCTTGGATTTTTCTTTTTTTTTTTCCTAAAAGCTCACAAATCGGCATTAATAATAAAAATTATCCATCAAGCGACATTAAAGCTCTTTGCCCATGCTTTTTATTTACATTTTTAATATTAAGAGTAGTCATAGTGGAAAGATGGCGGGTTCTTTGCTGTTAGTTTTTAATGTCAGTTTTCTTACTTTTTTTTTTTTAATAGATTTTTAAAAACTATTTTCATTTTTCAAGGAATAATGCAAAAAAAAACCAGTTCCCACGAGTAACATGAACAATAAGTAAAAAATAAAATCGACGTTGATAAACAACCTACCGAATTACGCTACAGGAAAGAAGCGAAATAAATTGAGAAATAAAGAGGACGGAAAGTCAAAACAGTTGCATATCCGTAAAGAAAAATTATATCTGAGCATCAATTAAACATGTTTACGACAGTATTTGATATTGTCTGTCTCTTGTGTTTTTGTATTTCCTGCCAACGACTATTTAAATGAGCAACTTATAAAAAAAAAAAAGGACTTTTTTTTTTTATTATTATTCTCGCGGGTACAATGGTCCCAAAAGGAGGAAACTTTGTCGGTCGGTGAATAGAGTTCGTATCTTCGCCTAATCTATTATTATGGCTGGAATCACATGCTCTGACGGCATCAACACAACTGCCACTGTTAGATTTTACCAGCATGTGATTCGAGTCACATGCAGACAGAACATAGTGCACGCTCATCACACGGAGCCAGAGTCCAATCAAATACAGACATTCTCTACGAATCATTTTATTTTTTTAATTCCTACTTCTAAAGAGATGATGGATTTATTTTTTTTTTAATTATTTAATTTTAAAACGAATCATTTAAATTTTCACCAAAAGATAACAAATAGGCTTAAGTGTAATAATCTACGACAATAATATATAAATATGAAGAATTGGATATTAAATTTAAAAGGAAATTGTGAAGGAGTAGAATACTTCCAAATATTTTCATTAATGCATGAAAATTAGAGATACGTAAATATATATACTATAAATAAGATATAAAAAAAAAATAAATGTAATCTCCGACAATGCACGTATTCGAGTGGGTCAAAATTATCGCCTTTTAAAAACAGCTATAAGTGAATAATTACCTAAATATCGTTCTGATGAAACAGCTTTTTTTTTATTCAAAAAGTTATTCTAACAAAAATATTATCTTCTTTTTAAAAGATAGCCAACTTTCCAATGACAATGAAGTAGTTTTCTCAGTCTTCCAGCTTCCACACCAATTGTCTACAACAATCACCCACTTTAGTCTTAGATAAAGACGGGAAAGACAGAATGCCAAACGGAGATGAACAGGAAGAAAACCCGATGAAAATAGCTCCGAAATACCTTTCTTTTTTAAAAAGAAAAAAAAAATGTTTACTTCTTATCTCTTAGTTCCTCCCCAAAAAGTTGATTGAAATATAAGTAATTAAAAATTAAAAAATTAAATAATAATTAAACAAATCATAATTTTAAAAAAATGATAATTTATTTACTTTGCGGTCTAGTAATGGTTACAGAAAAGAAAAATTGAACTAAAAAACCCGTGTTTAGACTAAACAATTCTAGTATTTCATTTCGTCATATTTCACAGCCACTACAACGCAGTAGAGGAGATTTTTATAAAGAAATAAGACTATTTTTTTCACTTTTAATTATATAACCAAAGTAACTGAATTTTCACAAAGAATTTCTTAATAGCTTGTAAAAACTGAATTCATAGTTACCTTAGGTAATCCTAACCCAAGGTAATCGGAACTCACAGTAATCCGAACACCTAAAACTCTGCAGGTTCATCGAAGTCTTTACTTCGTAAGACAATAAGTTTTTTAAGATTTTAATTTTTGTGTATATTAAAAAAAAAACAAAAACAACAAATATGCTTGATTTTCTTTTTAAAACAGATAATTGAAAACAACTAAAATATCAATATTTTTATTCAATAAAAGTAAAATAAACAAAGTGTGAAATGGTAATTTTTATTTAAAAAAAACAAAATAAAACAACAACGGGAATATATCTGTTCATTATCAATTCAGATTGCACTGTATTTAACTTTTTCTTGGTTTTAAGTAAAATGATGGATGTATGCAATTTACTTTATAACTGACTGTTCAACGTACTATGACAATCTGAAAGCCATATTTCGTAACCCTAACAATTACAGATACTCAGGGATAGACAATAAGTTAATGAGTCTTACGGAATAAATTTCGTTAATTACAAACTTTTGATGACTAAGATCTGAATTATTGCAAAATTGAACATTTACTTTAAGAAGATTCATCAGATTTTTCAAAATTTTTCGACTTTACCTATAATCTTAATTCGCTGAAGGAAGATTAATTAATGATAGGGTACATCTTCGATAACAAACAAGGTTAGAAACGAACCGGGGGGGGGGGGGGGGGTATTCTTATTACTTTAAATTTTGGAGATTTCGATCGTACATTTAAGGCCTTACCGTACACTCTGTCTATATATATTAAAGAAGTCTTCACTTCAGCAACTCAGTTTTTTCTCCAATAATATGAATACATTCTCGAAATAAATATGATCGAGAAAACGGTTTTATATAACAACTGAAACGTGGCTCTTATAATCCTTTCAAAAAAATTGCAGATAAAAATACTTAAAAGACAGAAAATATATCTTGAGACTCAAATGCACTGAATGTTAAAGGCTATTTAATCACTATTTTAGTTTGTCATTCAAATTTTGTGAAATTCTACTAAATCAACCTATTTCAAATGACCTGTAGTGACATTGGTAAGTCATTTAAGGAACATTATTTTTATTAGCTTTTAGTTGAACAAATTTGTTTCATAGCTTTTAAAATTAAAAGGGTACATTTAACAACGGAATTAAACTTTGCCTTTCAGACATAAATAGCTGAACAACACATTACAATCTTATACAAGCCTTGGAAAATTCACTGAATTTTTCGAATTGCAACTGTTAAGGTTTCACTGTGCATTTTAAAGGCATTTCAGTGCGATACCCTTTGGTTTTTGATGTGATGCTAAATTGATTAACGATACTGATAAAGGAAGAGCAATTATAAATCGCAGAATGAAAGAAACTGAAAAAAGTGTTTCCTAGAGCGTGGCATCCTTGGCAGACACTAAGACACAAGACTGCCTTTCCTATTACGTAAGGAGAGAAAAAAAAATAAAAATAAAAACAAGGTCAACAACTCGCACGTGAATCATACAACAAATTTCACCTTGAAGTGCTTTCCTTATATGAGCTATAACTTACCGAAGAAGTAATAAAGCTACATGGATTCAACGTGGGTGTCTGTTATTGAAACGAATTAGATCAGAGCGAATGTAATTGGTGATCGAATGAAATAATTAACATGAGAAGACTATCCTTCTCAGTAAACAAAAAAAAAAACGTTTCTTAAGAATTTTATGCTAGTGTACCTAGAATGCGATTTCTTATGACTAAATTAAACAATGTTTATCAAACAGAAAAGATCAAGTTAAAACCGAAGCTTAAATGTACTACAATTACGGGCAATACAGTATTTAAAATTTAAATAAGGACCCAGCTTTTCGAGTTATATATATATATATATATATTTATTATTTTCATTTTTAAATGGATACAAATACTACTCACATTATTCTAATTCAAATAGTATACTTTTGTTGTACAAACAAAATGCATATTTTGACTGTTTTGAGAATGTTGAGTTTACGTATATTAGAAAAACTGCTTTAATATTAGGAACCTTAAGTATGAAGTCTTTTTTTTTAATTTTTTTATTGGCGATTGTTTAATTACATCCAAGACTTTCAGATTATAAAACCTGGATCCTATTAACAGGTTAAAGCCGAGTTTAAATGTAAAAATTCATAAATCTTGAATGCAATGAATCCAAGTAATTCAAGACATCAGTCAGTTATATATTTTACCCCAAAACATCTCGTGATTTTGTCTCATTTCTGAAGTAATAGTTTCCTGATTGATTCTTGTAATCTACATCCTTGGGTTGTGTAAGCACCTCGCGCCTCCCAGCTTCCGATTAATCATATCCTTTTGGAGATGAAAGGAAATACAAGAAAACTTCCTTGCATTTATCTTTTCAAGAAATATATTCTTTTTTTTTTAATATATGAGTTGAGAAACTGAACTGTTTCTGAAATTTTTTTGAAAAGTAGATTTTGCAATCTAAAATTTGAGTGTTGTTAATCTAATTTATTTAAAATTCGAATAAAATTAATATTAACTTAATTTTAATTTCAAAGATAAACCAAAGACTAAAATTTCAAAATCAGTTTTTGCTTTATTTACTTTCACTAGAATCTGTGCAAATAAAGCAAATTCCTTTATTTTTATTCAAATTTCCGCAAGTATTGTAATCAACGTCAAAAGAAAAGAGCCATTCAAATACATCATTTAGGTTAAGTAATTTACGGGTTTTTTTTTAAGAAATAAAATAAAAGAAGTGGTTTAGATTTTCTTGCAAATTGAATTTCATAATATACATAGGATATTTGGAAGGAAGAAAAAAAAAAAATAAGAAAAACCACATGATTTTTCTGATTAATACTGAAAACACGCCAGTTTCACAATTACCTCATGTGACTTGATTATGGTTCCGCATTACAGAATTAATAATAAAAAGCTCGGACAATATTTAAAAGTTATAAATATAATTTTTAAATTCAGATCGCTAAAAATATTTTAACTATTTCACCCGTTCTAGGAAAAAGAAAAAAGAAATTGCTCTCTGATTAAAGAACTGGTCCGTGTGTTATGAATGACCGACTTATGTTTTGACAGTTACGAACCCCACTTATTACTAAGTTGTTGTTTTTTTTTAATCAAAACAAAAACTAAGCTGATGGCGTCAGTTGAGTTTTTATACTTCCTATAATTATCCAATGAAATGAATCAACTGCTTCTTTTCGGAAAGGCAGGAGTGCGATTCATGAAACTCACTTAATGTGAGACCATTCATAGTGCCATCATCACTTCATTGACACGCATACAACCAAGTCAATCGTTATTCCTCCATCCCAACAGTTCTCCGCCTACGCTCAAAAAGCTATTTCGTGGTTTCAATACAACGTTCTTTACATCGTCAAGAAATTCGGGCCTTTTCTGAAGTAAGATGAGCTAAAAACTGTTTTGTATACGTCTAAGTTTGTTTTCTGAATCGTGACACTATGTGAAGATCACGTACACATATTTCGTGTAACTGATTCATAAAACTCGCCGCAGTTTTCTTCCCACAGCTGCTACAATTTCGAAAAAAAGCGTCCACATAGCTGTGGCTTAGGAATTAAATTTTACATACCTTGATGATTCAAATAACACATCGTTGTTGAAATTTTGCTTCGATCCTTTCTTTCTGCTGCTAAACAATTTGTTCAATAGCGCCATATTATTAAGTGTGCCTCACAATCACATGACCGGCACCTGAGTGCAGCGACGAAGAAGGCGTTTCCCGATTGGAGCAAAATGTCAGTCGCTTACGGAGATGCCGCATCCTGATTGGTGGAAAATGCCAGTTGCTCATTCTTAAAATAGTCGCGTGAAAGTCACATGTGCGAAGTTGTGGCTTCCAACGATTAGTATTTTTACGAGTGTTATTTACGCACTGTTTACTAATAATGGAACTGAAAATATTTCTGATTAACTATTTCAATATTAAAATTTCAGCAAATCCAAGAAAATACATTTTGTAATTACACCAATTCCCAATATTATTTCTTAGGTGTGGTCTGAAAATGAGCAAACGGGAATACGTTGAACATTTGTAATTGCTATGTCATAAATAATAATAATAAAAGTAGTAATATTAATCATAAAATTGTTATCATAACTTATATTTTTTACTGTATTTCAAATCCACTAAATACAAGAATTGTTGAATTAAGATCCTCTGTATGAAATATTTATATTTTGAACCTCAAAAATCAACATTAAAAATTTTATTAAGATTTCAAACTTTTATCTGATGAACTCTGGGACATCTGCAGTGATATAGCCAGCATATTATCAAGAGGGTTACTATACAAAATAAAAATAATAAATCAATAATATTCTGAATACATTTTTGAGGAAATTGTACATTATGAAACTATTATTTTTACTGAATTTTTTAAAAGTAAATTATAAATGATTCGAAGATGGAGTATAGCCTCCCCCACCTCAATTCTTAAAATTTTAAAATTATAAATATAGAAGTGCTGAGAAATTCTTTATATTGTCAACTGTAATAATTTAGTGTAGCATTATTAAAAGTGAAATTCGAATTAATAAACTTGTTTTATTACATTCTCTCCCATTTTATTTTATTTTTGTTATCAAAACGATTAACATAGTATTTTTTTTTTCAGGTTAATTTATTAAATACTTAAAAAGTGAAGTAAAAAGTACTGTATAACAAAATACAAAAATACAACATGATAGCTAAATATATATATATATTTATATTTAAATATTCAAAATAAACAGTGATTTTTATACAGTCGACACAAACAGAAATTTTGGTCTTTTTTTTTGGCAACAACAATAATTTAGAAATGTAGAAAAATATTAGGCTAAATATTAGTATATGCTGTATTTGGCTGAATCCTTTTTGGTTTGCTTGTTTTTTGTTTTTTTTTGTTTTGTTTTCTTTACTTTCTTTTTTTATTTCCTAGGTCAGTTATTTAAAAAACAAAATACTACATTTGTTTAAATAAAAGAAAGAAAAGAAATTTGACTAGACTGTTAATTCATCAGTATATTGACACTTCTTATATAGGGTATATTAAATTGCCCCATAAGAGATCATTAAAGATAGTTCCCCAAGACACATATTCTTTATTTGTGAAGTCAGGAGGCAGAGAGTTTTTGCAGACACTTTTCATGGATGTTGGAGAAACTCTCATCTGTAGCGTAATAGGTTGGTGATCAGTTTGGCGAGCAGACACAGTGAATAAAATATTATCAGCCACAACACTAGAGTTCTCTATGTATTTCACAAAAGTGTAACCTGGAATGATATTAATGGCAACAACAAGTCTATTGAGAACACCTAGAGCTACAAGCACTGACAGGCGCAGGGATGTGAATACAACATAATACACCATTGTGGTTGGAAGAAGAAACAGAAGTATCATAAACATAAGAGTCCCCAAGAACAACTGGTTCACAGAATAGGCACACGAGTCAACTCTTTGGCGCAAGGGGTTCCATTTCTTTCCCCTGACAAGATACCAGAGGGAACTAAGGCCCGACAAATGTAGATGATACAGCCGAGCTGCATATACATAGAAACAGTAGATGTGGAATGTAGCTAGAGATATCAGATCAC
>JAFIDM010006943.1:10331036-10356410 GCA_023159025.1 Thereuonema tuberculata | reverse complement strand
TTTATAACGCACTGTGCTTTAAATTCTGCAGTTGTAGCGCTGTTATTTATTTTTATTTTTTTATTAGCCTATATATCACTTTAATTCTATTTAGAAATCTTATTTGATATTTAGAAAAAAAATAATAGCCCTAACTAAATTTTAATATTATTAAATTTAGTTAGGGATATTATTTTTTAAAAATTTTAATTTTACAATATAATTTTATTAATATTGTAAGAAAAGTGGCTCCAGTTAATAAGAAATTACAAAATCGTTATTAAAAACTTATGAATCTAAACTTTTTATTTATTGAAGCACTATATAATTTTATTTTTAAATTTTATAATTTACAAGTAAAAATAAACTAAAGTTAAAAGTTATAAATTGCTTATTAACATCTATTGATAATTATTAATTCTATATTCGTGAACGTAAGTAAAAAAAAATAATATATCATAAGCAAAACTATGTATATGCTTTATTTTATTTATTTTTTGTTTTTGTTTTTTTCGCTTTTTAATTATATTTGAAATAATATTTATGACTTATCTAAGTTTTGTTTCTCTAATTCTAATTTTATTCAAAAGTCTTAGCCTTTAAAAAAATTTTTAAATCTTGTTCTAATTTAAATCATTTAATCTAGCAATTTGCTTAGTTAATGATAAAATGTATAAAATCGTACAGAATTATTTCTTACCTTCACAAAAGTTCACCATTTGCTCACTAGATGGCAGCACAGTACGGGTGTCACAAGATGAGATCGATCATGTCTCTCTCGTTGGCTTCTGTTGTATTTAGTCGTATCAGTAACCCAAATGCTTCTTAATAGGATAACCATTTCATTCACAAGTCCTTGCCTGTGATGAAAGAAGACATTGCGGGTTATCTTCACCGACATCCAAAGATCTTTATCCCAAGGTAAACTTCCTAACGTTTCTATCACTGAAAAAAATGAAAACATTGAGAAAAACATTTGTATTTTACGAATTATTGAAGCTAAAATATTACTCCTTTATAACTAACGCTTAATGAAATGATAACTGAATTGCTTCGACGTTAACTGCGTTGAAAATATTGAAAGATCATCCGATCATTTTATTAAAGTTTTATTCACAACGCTAAAGAGATTCTGTACAAATAAGGAACAGCTGAAATTATAACAAGTTTTACAGGAAAGCCGAAATACCTTTTTTTCTTCAACAGGACTTTTATATAAAGATAATCAGTTATTATAAAATGAGAATTTATTGATTAAACCCTGAATAGGTTAAAGAGGTCATTGAATACTTGATTCATAATTCCTCGTAAACTTGTAGTGGAGTACTTTTTTTATTGAAAATAAATTCTATCACCACGGTAACAGTGTCGATAATAGCTGATTCTTCTCTAAAGAAATGTTATTATTTTTTCAGAAACGCCTTAATTTAACGTCTCTAGCACTTTAGAAGTTGAGTTTTGAATGAATATTGTGGGAGATTAAACCCTTTCTGTTTTAAACCCAGGACAGATGCTTCAAATGCCCTGTCTCTCACTTTTTGTATGACATATAAAAATTATACGAAGACTTTTTTGTATGGTAAAAGAAATATATATTTAACAGATCTGTGTATAATTTAGATTTAGATAGAATACTAGATATTTAGAAAAAAAATTAATTTAGAAAATTAAAAAAAATAAATAAATGTGATTATTTTATTTTGATAATTATTAACTTTTTTAATAATAAATAGTATTTTTTTTTCGGTTTTTTTCCCTTTCATTAAATAAAAAAATAATCAGCTGATATAAATTATTAACACTTGCTTTATTGCTGTACTTGTTTTATATGAAATTTAAAAAAATTGAAGCAATATTAGATGTTATCACAGTGTTTGCCGAATTCATTACTTCCCTTTGGTATTTTTTTGTTTGTTTATTGTTTGTAACAGTTTTCTTACTAAACTATTTGGGGTAAATTATCCTGTTGGGAATAGGATTGGTATTTGAAAAGGTAAATTATTCAGTGAAAACAATTTCACCTAATCCAGTATTTTTTGAATAATATTAATAATAATACGTACATTCCTATTCTTCTTGGCTACTGAAGGGTACTTAGCATAAGGTATAGGTATATCCCACGGAGGCACCTATAGGGTCGCCGTTGGTAAGTTTCCAATGTTTCAATGATCCAGACTGAAGCCTGCCCGCCTGTAACCTCAGGATAGAAATCAGCTAACCATTTTATTGTGGGCTGGGTGGTCCCTAGGAGAAGAATAAAGCGTGGAAAAATCCTATTAATTTACCCTAGTCATCATTAACCGGATTATAATGCGACAGGTGCACGAATAATTGAAATTTAAGTATTTTTTTTTTTTAAATTATCAATACATCTTTTAAGAAATACTACGATTATTTTAAACTATGGAGCTTTAAAATTAGGCCAATTTCCTAAATTATTCTTTTTGTCAGATTGCACACATAATATACCGGATGATTCATAAAGTACTGGAAAGTACTAGTGGTTTTCACCGCCCATATCTTTTAAACTACTGCTCATAAAAATCTGAAACTTTGTATATAAAATCGTCAAACATATAAGATTATTGAAATTCATTTTATTTGCGTTCAAACACCCGCAATATATCGTATACAGTGAAGCACCGTTTATACGTTTCTCGTTTATACGTTTTTATCATTTATACGTTTTTTTGAATGGTCCCGGCAAAATCCAATGCATATTAACATTAAATAATTTCATTTATACGTTTTCCTGAAATCACAAATTTCATCTATACGTTTTTTTCAAGAACTCAAGAAGAGAGAAAGTGCGCATTTCAACCTCAGATTCCCACCTGCCGATTGTCCAGTCTTAGAAAAGGCATTCAGTATTAGAAAATTGCACTGAAAAATCTCTGCCAAGTTTTCAAAAAGCTTTGGCGGGTTTTAACACCATGCAAGAATACCTCATTAGCAGTGATTTAAATGATAAAGTTAAGATGGCACTTTTAACTGTGCACAATGAACTTTTTTCTGTGCATTCCAAGAAAGCCCTACAACCTAAAATAAAAAAATATTTTGTAAATGCTGACTGAATTTGAATAGTAGTACTAGTTGTACATTAAATCCGGAATAAAAAGTTTTCTATTACACACCTCTTCTATTTCATTTTCATGTAATATTTTAATTTACATTTTTATTGTTGGTTTTTATGAAATTGTTCGTAACTTTTGTGAATCCCGATTATACGTTTTTTTTTCTCAGTCTCTTGAAAAACATATAAACGGTGCTCCACTGTATTTAAATAACAGTTGTGATGTTATTTAAACTCTAAAAGTCTGAATCCAATATTCAAATGATACAGAAACCTAATTACGAAAATTTAATCTAAACACTTTTGTCATTAATTCCTTTGTTTAATTAAAAAAAATTACCCAAAAAAAACTGTATTTTTTGGAAAATACATTCTGACAAACGAATTTTTTGGGAGACAGTCGAATAATTTTTTTGGATAATAATTTCGATATATTGGGGGTATTTGAACGCAAATAAAATGAATTTCAATCATAATGAATAAATAATAACATGAAAATATGACTCTTATATGTTTGACGATTTTTATAAAAAGTTTCAGATTTTTATGAGCAGTAGTTTAAAAGATATGGGCGGTGAAAACCACCAGTACTTTATGAATCACCCGGTATATTGATATGCTGGGATTGTAAAAACAGTGTGGTCATATACAGAAACGTTGTGTGCTCCCTACGTAATAAATTGCTCAAACCTTTACAAAGCGTCATTATTTTTGATGGAAGGAGAGGAATGGATTGTATTCATTGTAGCATGAGTTTTCTTAGTAATACTGTTAGGCCAGATTTTCTTTTTAAGCCTACTTTCCTAGGCAAAATGAAGCACATAAAGTCAGTCAGTCTGTGCGTGAGGTTGAATGTGTTCTCCCCTGATAACTTCAGAACTTCTGGATGGATCTTCTTGGAACTTGGTTTGCATATTTTAACGCAAGAGACTACCTAACTTTTACATTTGAAGTCTTTCCCGTTGAGGTCCTTGTCGTAATATAATTAAGTTTAATCAACTTTAAACAATTTAAGTAAATACTGAGGATTAAAAATGCAGAAAATATAAACTTTCTACTGTTATTAGAAATTATAAGTGAAAAATAACGGAGACTTATTGTTTTTATACTGTTTTCGTGAATATATATGTACGTGTGAAGACCTGTATAAAATCTTTTATATATATATATATATATATATATATATATATATATATATACGTAAAAGATAAATAAAATAAAAAATAAAAAATGGAAGATTTTCGGAAAGTAGATTTCTTCAGAAACTTCATTTCTATATTTTAGTGCAATAAGTTGATTACAAAATCGTTATGAAACACGTCTCAAAACTTACGGTCCCTGGACGAATTGTAGGAGCTCTGCTTCTCTCGACGCTAGGGTAACCAGATTTTGAAAATAAAAATATTTGTAGCAGATAAAATCGACCAACATTTTATTATTTGTATTACTTACTTGAAGAAACATACGCTACTCTTTAAAAACTGGAATTTTCACCTAGTATTTTATAAAATCTCCATAACTACACGTTAACTTTCAAAAATCCTTTACTCGTGATATTTCGCAAATTTTATTCAAATTTGCTTCTTCGGACGTTTAAAAAAACTCCTCTAATACACAGAATACATAACAATGATATGGCTTACAAAGGTATAATATATGCAGAAAGCCAAGTGTAATACATCCAAAATGTTACAAACGTTTTTTAAAAGTTTTTTTAAACGTCCGAAGAAGCAAATTTGAATAAAATTTGCGAAATATCACGAGTAAAGGATTTTTGAAAGTTAACGTGTAGTTATGGAGATTTTATATAATACGCTACTCTTGTTTTGTGGGCTTGTGGCTCACTGATGCTCCATCTGGTGTTTCGCTGAGGATTGACTATCTCGAAGGAGTTTGGTATTCTGCTTAAGTGTATTGTAAACATCAGCACAGGATACTTCTTGCGTTAATAGGAACCATACAGAACGTACACGAATAAGACGTTTTTGCGAATAGTAATTAAGGAATGTAAAGTCTAAATGCGAGCATGTTATGTTGTTAATGGGTGGCAGAGAAGCCAATCACTGTGACCGGAGGTCTATTGTACTATCCCACGGAAATAAGAATAGATGGAAAGACTGAGAAAGTATGATGGGAGAAGTGCAGGGGAAATAGGAGAACCCCGAGAAAACCTGCCCAGAGCGGATCGTTCACCATCACGAAACCCTTTGAGACCCGAACCACGGAACTCAGAGGGGAGAGGCCGATGTCATAGCGACAATGTCAACCGCGCGGACAAATGCGAGCGTAATATCCACTGATTTATGAAACATGTTCATAACTTTATGGTGTAGAAACTCTCGACGAAGGATTCAATATCGCACTGCAGAATCATTCAGTGCAGATGGTTTAAGTGAAAATACGTTCATTTCTTCACAGTTTCTCACGTTCTCAACGACTGAAAATAAAACTAAGAAATGCGGATAAACATTAGTTATTGCATTAAATTGCGAGACAGTTATGCATCCCGTATTAAATTTATCGGGACAATGAGTCAAAGCCTCAAAAAAACGGGGCAATCCCACAAAATATGGGTCTTGGGTCATCCTACTCATGTACCAACCACGCAAAAGCAGATTCCTGTAGCATTAATAGGAATATTTTATAAACAACGATAAAGAGTTAGAAAATCATCAGCTTTCAAATCGAAGGTAGCAGAGTAGCAAAATACAAATTTACAAAAAGTATTTGAATATTTCCCACATGTTATTCGTACTTTTTTAATTTTATTTATTTATCTATTTATTTTATCAAAGCTCCCTCCAATACCATGTATCATACAAAACAGGAATTCTTGATTTTTACATGAAATATAGGTTAATTCAGAAATTTCATGACCAGTTACTTTGGAAGACTGGAATTAATATATTGCCTTTCGAAAATAAAGTTATTCATTGCAGTCCCTCATCCATCAGAAATGAACTCCTTAATACTGTGCTGTATGAAACAGATCCTGATTCTGTATCTGCGGACATGAAAATATTTACTGTCGGCTCCAAATCCATTAAATGAGTTGGTTCTAGTGTCTGTATTTATTCTCATTCATGTCACGAACCCTATCCATATTTTGTAGTACAAGTTTCTTTTTTATACCACTATTTTTCAGGCGGAACTCACAGCATTCTATCATGCGCTGTTGTGGTGTTCTAAACTGTAAGATTCTACTATTTCATTTGCCATATTTACTGACTCCAAGTCTTCCCTGCAATCGCTTCTGAATACAGATTCCAAAATTAATTCCAGTCAGGAAATATAATAATTGATGTTCAAATTATCTCTTCTATAAAGAAAAACACAAATTCATCTTTATCACCAATATTTCGTTCATGTCACCCAAGAACTTTATCAAGGTTCCATAAACCATAGAAAACATAAAAAAATAATATATAGCCTAAAGAAAAGAAACTTCTTTTTTCACATAATTCAAAATGAATAATAAAATCATGAACAAAAAAATGAACGTGATGTTCGTCATAAATAATCAAAAGATAATATATGTTAATATATAACACAAAATAATGATAAAACAATAAAGATAAAACCAAACAAATAAAGTAACGACAATATAATAAACAATCAATCATTTAATTAACTGACTTACTACCAGAAAGCAGGTTTAACGTCCGTAATCATTCATAAAATGGAGAGAAAATCGCCAACCGGACAATGAATATGCTTTCGCACAATGAGCCAACATCAACGAGAATTCTGTACAATTGTTTCATCCTTATTATGGAATCATCAGCAGAATATACTCGTTGGTGTTTGGCTCGCTGCGCGGAAGCTTTACCCAAAGCTTCTTACTACCATTTGAGTAATTTCTTTAACTTTACATCCTTATCTATAAATCTTCTGAATATACCATAGGAAATATCATTTCCAATCAATGCTATTTTGGAACCAAATAAAATTCGAAAAAGAAACCAATGAAAATAGACCCTCTTTAGCTGGTAAGTGCTCAGAGTATTAGACAGTAATGACAGACAGGCTTTGTTTTGTGATTCTCAAGTCAGATCATTTTCAATCACGTATTCTTTGATTGCCAAATACGATTACAATAAAAACACAAAACCCTTACTATTATTCAGCATTTCTCATTAGTCAAACATCTCATTTAGCTTCATTTGTTGCCATTTCAAACTGTAGATTATCTTCTTTGAAGTTAGGTCCCCATTTACAATTGATATTTTGTCTTCTATGATCTGCAAGTTAAGAATGCTTTAATTTCTAAACATTATTTTCTATTTTTGCGTCTCAGGTTGTTTATGTTCGTATTTTCATTCTTAATTCCTCTATTTCATTTTCTTCCGTATTCCACAACTTTGACATTTTGTAGGTTCTTCTAACTCTGATGTATTAAGTTTCTTTAATTTTTTTTTTTTTTTTATTCTTACTTTTCACGTTTTTCTGTGCAGTTATGTACGGTTCTATTGGGTGCAGACTCTTTCAGTATCTTTGTTATTCGTGCTTCTCAGGTTTTGCTTATGTTTGTATCTTTCTTCCTTATTCCTATCTGTTCGTTATGTTGCTATTTCTATTCTTAATTCTTCATTTTCGTTTTTTCTCTTGAATCGTAACTTGATTTTGAGTTATTCTTTTTATTTCTATTCCTATTATTCCTATCTTTCTTGTTGATTCTTTTATTTTCTTTTTCTTTTTTCTATTGCTTTTCATGTTTTGTCCGTTGCAAACGTACTGGGTTTTTTTTGTTAATTTTTGTGTTTTGTACATTCTACTAGTGCTTTATGTTTCTTAGGTTCGTTGTTATTCTTGCTTTACATTTACTGCTTATGCTCAGGGATCGGAGTAACGCATTAGTAATAATTTTATTTTTCTAGAAATGATCAGTAGCGCCGTTACTTTTATGAAATCTTCCAGAACGATTTCACAAAGAATTACACGAGGGCCCGGTAGCCAAGTGGTCAGGGCGCTTGGCTGTGGGTTGGAGGTGGCGGGTTCAATTCCCGGCCTCGGCGGAGGGCGGGGATGTTTCCACGCTCCTTTCACCTCCAAACGGGTCCTAGGGTCTACCCAGCCCTCTCTAGAATGGGTACCGGGTTTCTTTCCCGGGAGTTAAAGGCGGGCGGGCGTCAGGCTGACCACCCGGCCCCAACTTCGTCCCGTTAGTCATGGAAACGCTGGGAGCCTGACCTCCCGCGCTCCGTAGGCCTATTCTGGCGTGTGACGGGTACAACTTTAACTTTTTAACGTCCCTCTACGTTCAAACCAGTCATAAACGTCTCCGTTAGTTACTAGTGTACGTTGGTTCGGCCAATGAAAAGGAAGGATCGTATGAGAAAAAATGGGTCTTCTGTGTAATAAAGCCAAAACAAGTAGGCCTACATCGGAATATTCATTTGAGAGATTTATGTCCGATCTGAAATGAGTTAAATATAACTGCATTAAAAAAGAAATAAGCTTAATAATAAATGTGTTAGTATTAATAAATGCTATCTTGCGTTCAAAAGCGATCTTGTAATTTAGCTGCTTCACAATGAGAATAAGACAAAATATCCCTAGTGGCACAAAATTGAACTACTTTCCCAATGCCTATTTGGAATGGTCGTCAGTTTGGAAAAAATATATTAGTCAGGTAATTCAGGTCGATGAAAGCTCAAATATTTCTAAGTTCTGTATCATTTCTTTACCTTTTGTATTAATTGTTGGCACGTTAAACCTTATTTTTATTACCCAGGTTGAATTCAGCCTTTGCCTGACGGATTCGCATTTGAACCATTGCTTTTTGGGTTGATTTTTTAATTGTGTTTTCTTTTGAGGGAGGCCGTTTTCATGTGCGAGAATGGTTTCCGTTATCACTTTTGTACTGCAGTAGAGCCCCGATTATCCGCGGATTTGGATGGCAAGGGTACCGCGGATAGTAAAAATCGCGGATAGCCCGAAAAAAGACTAAAAATGAGGTGTAAACACGAAAAAAAAAATATTTCAGCATAAAAACTTCGTTTTATTATACAAAAAACATAATATGCAAAACTTTTAAAATATGTTCAGTACAGCAGAAACCTTTCTGCAGAGCAAGAGCCTGCCACTCATCCACAAATTCCGAGAAGGCCTGTAGGATTACGATGCACAATAAACCTGTCAGTAATTTTCGACCTTCACACTGTAGGGCCTATTGTACTTTCCCTATTGTTGGCTTGGATTAAAATTGTTTTTGTTTGAGGTTCGTAATTAAAAAAAAAAATTTCGCGGTACTCGCATATAAGCCGCTTGCGGATAATCGGGACTCTACTGTATTTGAGCATTTCGTCGGGGAGTGGGTCTGACTGAGTCTATAAAAAGGACGAAACGGCCGTCCCAGACTCTCACCCATGAAAGCTCAGATATATTTTAAGTTCTGTGTCATTTTTTTATACTTTTACATTAATTGTTGGCACTTTAAACTTACATCATAAATTTAAGTTTTAGAATGAGTTGAAAGAAACATTTTCCTAATAGGACTGTTCTGTACTAATACGTTAAAAATAGGAAATATTGAACATTTCAAAATCAATAACAAAAATAGACAAAACAAAACAAAAGCATAAAAAGCAACATATTGGCAGCGCACGCGATTGTCTTTTGATATTATAGTCAATGGTATTGTGGATAGAGATTACAATATAGTTCGTTTACGGTTAATTACTGTGAACCCAGATTATAAGGGACTACTAAAAGCAGTAAAAATATATTAACGTTAGTATTTAAACAATAAATTAAAAATCCAATCCAAACTTATAGCCGATTTGACATCTTCAACAACTAACTAACTAACATGTCCCCCCTTCCCAAAGTTAGAGATATTTGGCATTGCTTTCATTGAATTTCAGCTATTATAGCTTAAATGTTAAAAATGCAACTATTCCATTTCAGTTGCAAGCTATAGCGTGATCGGTAAGTTCTCGGACTCGTATGCTGAATGTTGTCGTTCGAATCCGTGTATGTTTTGCTTTTTCTCAATGTCCGCGTGGATTTTTTTTTTCTTTCTTGTTTCCTAATGTTATTTTTATTTTTTTTCCTAACTTTTATTTTTTTTCCCTTACGTTAATGTACTTTTTTCTTATTATTAATTTTCAATTTTTTTTTTATTATTATGGAGCCTTAAAAGTATACTTTATCACAAAATTATATTCATTTGTTTATTTTCATATCTTATTCTTTTATTTATTTTTATTTTTTTTTGATTTCATGTATTTCTTATGTAAGTTTTGTTAGTTGCTGATGCTGTACGGTTTCTTACTTTTTTCTCCTTTTCTAGATGTTATTTATATTTTTTTCTTCTTTTTTGTGCTAAATAGGTTGTATTATTTGGGAATGCTGTATGTTTCTTTAGTTTGTTTTTGATTGTTGTTTTGTTATTGATGTTTGCATCTTTATTCTTGATTCTTTTGTTATATTTTCTACATTATTTCTTTTCTTGTTATTTTGTTATATTTTCTACATTATTTCTTTTCTTGTTATTTTGTTATATTTTCTACATTATTTCTTTTCTTGTTATTTTGTTTGCGTTCTTTCAGTTGCTGTCGCTTTCTTTTAAGTGAACACTCCATTAGACAAGTGAGATCCATCAGTCTGTTTATGTTTCCCTCCCTTTAATAACTTTGATCTGCCGTATGGATCTGCTTTAATCTTAGTATGCCCATTAAAAATGTCGATCTGGTTTTTATATTTGAAATCTTTTCCTAGAGTAATTTGACTGCATAATTTGTGGAGACTTACAGTGCATGCTTCTTGATCAGTAGGGTGGATATACCAAATACTATATAGCCTTATCCTTATTCTGGACTGATCTTAAAAGTAATTTTGGATTTAATTATCTTTTAACGAGACGGCTTACACAAGATTGTGCAGAAATTTTTTATTTTTTATTTTTATAAAATATTTATATTATACGACGAAATATTATATTTATACTTCGTATTTTTATTCATTTACTAAATTCCTATTCCTCTCGTTCTGTCTATGTCAATATTTATAAATATCAACTTCTTTATTCACTATTTAGCATGCATATGTATTGAAATTTGAATTTGCCAGGACTTGCCACTAGGTGGCTCTGCTGTCAAGTTGTCTCCCATGTTAATATGGAGAAAGACAGAAGTGCCCTGTATTGTCTATATGGTATTTGGATATACTCATGTTTCCTCTATGAGGTGGACAGCCGAGCAAACACTCAGAGCGAAAACACTGGCCTGCAAGAAGATCCCTTGAGCATGGAAGTAAGAATATTTTGCATAAAAGTCTTTCGACTCAAGAAAATATAAAATTGGGTCTGATGAAACAGTTTATTAAGACCTTACCAAAAGAATAAAACTGTTTCCAGAATATCTCTACAACACGTTCCCTCACCTATTTGAAATCAAACTAAAAAAAAGGGGTTTTTTTTTAATCGGACCAGATATATGAAGACTAAATGTCAGACGAAAACTTCCTGCCAAAGATGAAATACGTTGATAAAGATGCCTGGATTGCTTTCAAAAGTTCCTAGGAAATAACAAGTACCCTTACTGTTTAGTCATCGTTGAAAAAATGCTGGAAAAAATTCAAAGCTTTGGAATGCTCAGTGAGCATAACAATTCACTTTTTGAAAGCACCCTTTTTTCTCAGAAAACGTTGGTGCAGTGAGTGAAGAACAGGGGGAACGCTTTCCATAAGATATTAAGGAAATGGAAAGAAGATACGAAAATCGGTGGAATATTAATATGAGAGTAGGCTATTGCTGAATTCTTGAATTGTACCCTGAAAAATCAGAAGTAGAGGAAAAGTAACAGGGACAGCTTCGAAGACAAAAGAAAAAGGCATTTTACAACCTTTACCTGAAGTAAAGATGTGAACAGCCATTTATTAATGCCATTATGATGTATATAGTATCTGCCACAGAACATGATTTATTTCATCACCGTTCACTGTAAATTTCAACAGGCTACATATAAGCCCAGCTAAAAATGACAATGAATTGAAAAAAAGCAAAAAAAAAAAAGCTGTAGATGATGGAATAAAATTGAATCATTTTTGGATTATGCATTTCAGAAAACTGTAACTTCAATGTAAATTTTTGAAAAAATAACCTTTATGAACCTAAATTTTGCCGGCCAAACTTTGTTGATAAAACTCTGTGCCCCCGTAGATTTTTTTAAAATTATTAATTTTTGTTTGAAACATTAATTTCATATTATAAAGTTTATAGTTTTCTTCTGAAATGGAGTAGAGAAAAGTAAATAAAAAAAATACATAAGAAATGATTTTATTATTATTATTATTATTATTATAAAAATAAAACTATTTTATTATTATTATTCACAACAGAATATGCTTGCTTTTAATGAATTCTTTTGAAACTTAACAAATATTCATCGTTTTTGTTTCTTTAGTTTAGTCGGTGTTTTTTACCCATTTTCCATTACATTTGACGAGCGACCTTGCAGACGGCGTTTACCTGTCTTTGTACAACCGCAAACATTTAAAAGAGCACAATTAATGAGATAGAAAAGGGGGGAAAAAAACTCATCGCAAGGCCTTCCCCCGTTGTACCCTGCTGTGCCGCGCTCTTTATACGGTCTCTCCGTCGGGTTTTCCGATATTTATCCCGTGCCAGGGCATTTACTGGGAGGCCCCGGCGCCGATCGATTCAGAGCTCACGAAGAAACTACAGGTGTTTTCTGGTGTCTCACTCTGGGACGCCGGAAAGTAAATGGCTTTGGGGGAGGCGGTTTTTTTTTCCTCTCTCTCTCTCGGTTCTTTTTTCCCCTCCTCTCATTGTTGGTCGATGTTCGGTAAATGTCAATGTATTATGTCTTGATCGCGGCGATATTAAATGAGAAAAACCTATTGCACAGACGTTTAGCTATTAGAACGAGGAAGAGAACACACACATCTCCCTCAGAGCAATTGATAACACTGCGTTTGTGGTTTTGTCAATGCAATCTTATTCATATTTTATTTTTAGCGTCTGTTGTAAAGCAAAGAAATGGACTATGCCGGTTATTCTTCTTTTTTCCCTATTATTATCTGCAGTTCAAAGCTAATGTAGGTGACTCATTAATGAAGTTTTGCATTAATCATTTTTCAATTAATATTAAGCTATTTTTTATTTCTTTTCTGAACGAAAGAACTAGATCCCAAATGGCATTCTAGATCTCAGACATTGTTACCATGAATCGTAGAGGAAGAAAAAGAAATAGAATAAAAAAGAAACCTTATTAATGTAAGCATTTCCGTTCGTCTTCGTAACTCAGACGCGACCCAAAAATGATTTAATCCTGAATAGATGAAATTTTATGATAATTTTAGACCAACCAATCAGAGCTCGTATTGATTTTGTTATCAATTTATCTAATGCATAGGAAACCTTAGAATTACGAAATCAACATTAGATTGGCGTAGAACCATGTTAATAGTTAATAAATAGAAATTTGAGTTAAAAAGCAATAACATTAAAAAAAAATTGCTTTTATTGTAGTAGTTTAAAAGTTGGCAAGTCACTTACATTTTTATTGTAACTATTTTCTCTTTTACATATTCATTTTAAACAATTTATTTTAAGAAAATATATTGATATATAAAAAAGTTAAGCGAAATGTCCTTAGATCTGTGGTTCTCCACTGGTGGTATTTTCATTTTTAACGGCAGCCTTTCGTGTTTTATTCTTTTTTTTTTTACTACTAAAATACTTATCACCTAATTCCGAAATTATTATCTTTGGGCATTTTTTTATTTTCTTTTGATGCTAACACAATTGGTTGTTTCTATTTTGTTTTGGTTATATGATTACGGAGGACATTCTCTAATCAAAATAGCTTTGGAAACACTGTACAGTGGAACCCCGCCATTCGTCCGCCTCGCTATTCGTACAACTTTTTCAAGTAAAATTGAACTCGCCATTCGTACGCTTGCTCGCGATTCGGACAGCGTGACCTTGTTACTGGCTGCCCCACGCGGTCGCTTCAGTTCAGTCTCCTGCTAGCTTCCGGACGCTACGCATCATCCACGCAAGCTTCATGAAACTTTGGGATATTTTATTGTTATTTTTATTGAAAATAGTGCAGCCATGGGTCCAAAAAAGATTACTGATTCAACTAAGCCTAAAAGGACAGCAGTGAGAACGACAATTGAATTGAAAAAAGAACTCGTTGCGAAGTTTGAAAGTGGAACTCGTATCTCTGGCCTGGCAACTCAGTATGACATAGCGAAATCAACCACATCGTCTTTACTGAAAAAGAAAGACATAATGAGAGAGGCCTATATATTTATTGTTTTCATAGTTTTTATGTATTTTACGCTTAAAGTATTATTATAAAGGTTTAAATAAGCAATCATCTCTGGGTTCTGGAACGGATTAATCCAATTTACATGATATCTTATGTGAAAAAATGATTCGCCATTCGTACAAATCGCCATTCGAACTGCCTCCTGGAACGGATTGTGTACGAATAGCGGGGTTCCACTTTATTAGGGTATCTCAGAATCTGGCCGATCTTCGATAAATGATTAAGAAACACTGGCTTTGATGTTTTTCTGGAAAAAAAACAGTAATTAATTGACGGACAAGCTGTGACTGCCATTAAGTAATAGCGATCTCAAAATACGTGATTAAAAAAAAAAACCAGCTGTGTAATATTTAAAGGTGGAGGTAGATTGGCCATAAATGCCTGCTAGGCTTTGCCTTCGTGGGGCAGTGTCTTGTCATTGAAGAATGTGTGGATTTTGGGAAATACTTGTTCTGTAGAATGGTAGAATTATCTCACTCATCTTCTGTCGTACTCGGTAATAGTTAAGTCATAATACAATGACTTTCTCGATATATTTCTCGATATAATATATTATATTTTGTGGCATTCGATTGGATTTCATTTTTAACATTATGCTTCAAATGATTGCTGAAGAAACTTACAAACATCATCAAAAAACTAAAAAAAAACCCTCCCAGTCGTTTTTACTGAAACATCTCTGGAATCAGCGTTGTCTCTATAACATATACTTGTAAAAGGCTTTGCATTTATGGCATAAGTATAATAATAATTTTACACGTGTATTTTTATTATTGTTGTTGATATAATAATTCTGATGCTGATCATATTGCACGGCGCTATGAAGTTGATTGATCTCCGATTCTTAAGTTTCATTCAACCAGTAGTAAGATAAATGTTTACATTGTTAAGTGTAATTTAAGACAACCTGATCTCTGTTCATTGTCTTCCTCTGGTTCTCAGAAAACACAGCAGGATGTGAGACATTGCCCTCACATAACGGAAACGTAATTTCCAGGAATTTCAATGCCATAAACTGAACAATGAGATAACAATCTTAAAACTTTAGGCAAATGCATACTATTTTTAAAAAAAATAAACAAATAAAACATGAAGTTTCGAGTTAATCTTTTATAGGTCCCTTTTTTTAAATGTGACAATAAAATTATTTTATACGAATAACTACTATATCGACACTTGTTAATCCGATTAGCCAAAATTTAATTGATAATTGACTAAATTTCAGACAAAAAAAAAAAAAAAATTATCAATTAAATTTTGGCTAATCGGATTAACAAGTGTCGATATAGTAGTTATTCGTATTGCTTCACGACACGTTAAAGAAATTATTATAAAATTATTTTATATTTTATTTGTTTATATTTTTTAAAACAGTACGATGTATGCCTAACAGTATGTTTAAAGTTTTAAGATTGTTACACTTAAGTTACACTTCAAATAAATAAAGGATAATATTTAAAAATGTAAGATAAAAAAGTCTCACTCTCAATTGCTAGTTCCTGTGATGTGCTGAAGCACATGAAGAATGACTTTAAAGAAAATGGGGCCTAAAAATCCTGTCTTGTACTTTCATGTTCTTTTGAAATAAAGATCCATGATCTTTAACGTTACTAGAATTATCCTGTTCTTCTAAATCTGTTGATCCATTGTGGAAGGATAATCTTGGTTTACAATCACGTAAAGAATACAAACGTGCCCAGAGATTATTACAGATTGATTTTTTAAATGTTGATAATGATTTTCTAAGAATCAATTCAAACTTTATGTATGACCAACAGAGGTAATACTCACTTTTCGTTATATTAAAGCTTAAATTAATGAAAAAGGTGGTGATAGGGATTCAAACTTGAGATTCTCTTTGATTCATCTCTCTGGGTATTATCATAACTCCTGCATTCATACACAAGATGGCCGTAATTAAAGCGGAGACGTTCAAAGCCCTGCAGCGAAAAATGTAATGGAAGAAATTGAACCAATCTTGATGTATGTACTTTCTGGAACATGGGATTTTGATTTATACAAAAAAAAAAAAAAAGAATACAAAATTTTGCCACCAGGAGACATTTGATAATAGAAGAGCTTGAAGTTTCCATAATCTCACTGTTGCTACTGACGAGTCGGTGGGTATAAGAAAGACTAACGCGATTCATTCTAAGTGCTCTCACATTATCTGAACGTGCATTGTTAATGTGGTACAATGCTTTGAGAATTCTAGCGGTTGAAGCATAGGAAAAAAAGGTCCAGTGACAACAACAAATTTTAGAAATACGATTTTTTACGATTTGAAAATAGGTGATCTTTAGTAGTGATGCCAGAACGAGGGCGCAAACCGATCATTCCTCGACAAGTTGAACAAGTTGCAGCTGTTGTCACGGAATGAATAATGCACAGCGGTCCATCTGTGCTCGGGTAATATCGAGGCCACTGGATATCCCTACTCCACTGTGTGGAAAATCCTGCGTGAAAATCAGAAGTTTTCTTCCTACAAGATCTTTGGTTCATGGTGATGCGGAAGCCCGATTGTCGTTTGCCCTGACATTTTTAGCTCGAATGGAACTGGATGATTCATAGAAATCTTGTGGAGTGACGAGGCATATTTTTTTTTTTTTTTTCTGAACGGCAGTATTAACACACAATTGCCGCATTTGGACTGCAAATAAGCCTCATATGTTCCCATAAGACCCGGTTACACTCGCCAAAAGTAGCAATGTGGTGTGGTTTCACTGCATCGTTTATCATCGCTCCGTATGTTTTCGAAGAAATTCGCCGAACAGGACCAGTGACTTGTATCGTCTGTATTGTTAGTGATAGAAAGATGTACTTCCGCCATCGCCTCGCATCTACCATATTCATACAGGAAGGAGCACCACCTGATTTACAATGGATTGCCGGTACAGCGAATGATATGACAACAATTCACAGGAAACAGATTAGTCGTGCGTTTTCCATCCCGTTCTTTGCGCTCCTTTTATGCGATTCCTGGACGTTTTTTTATGTACAACAAAGCCTCGATATAGCGCTGGCCCGCTTATTATGCTTTTATGTCACAATCCCTTGATGAGCGCAATAACGGGGTTTTACTGTAATTTGAAACCATATTAAAGAGAGTACGTACATCAAATTCGGTTGAATTTCGTCCGCCACATTTTTCGCTACAAGGCTCTGTATATCTATTTAATTATGGCCACCTTATAGGGAAGTTCAATAATCAAAGTTTTTCCTTTCCTTCAGTTAACTTCAGATCACTACGACGGGGATCGAAGCGAAATATACATTGTTCTTAGATTGGCTTGGTCTTAGATTTCATAATTTTGAAATACATTGCGGGACAATAGTTAAATTTTTTAAAGTTTGTTTAAGATTAAAAAAGTAGACATTGAAATATTAAAAATTTCAATCCTCTATCTTAATAAGTGAATGATTTCAGATTCACTTAAAACATTCCATTTTTTGTTTATTTGTTTTTTTTTTTTATTTTATTTTATTTTATTTTATTGTTGTGCAATGATTTTGATAAATTATTTTTTTATTTTAAAAAAGAAAAGCTATTTGCTATAGTTACTTTAAATACTTAATTTTTTATAAACCTGATAAGAGCACGTTTACAAAAATTGTCATAAATTACAGTATATTATGTGGCAACAATTATTATCAGGTGGCAACAATTCATTTTCAATATAAACCCAAATGACCGCCATTCGTCAAGTGTCTTTTATCAGTGATCAACAACTGTGATGGTATCACCATGGCAACCCCTTTCCCACACTACCCAGGGGTATTGACCCCTCGAAGTAGAGTAGAAATTATTTTCTATCGGATAGTGCGGGGGAGGGGGGGAGAGAAACGGTCAATGGTTTGCAACGAACAAAAAAACACTTCCGTATAGATGAATCATTTATCAACAGAGGTCTTGTCATCCATGGGTTGTGGCGGGTTCATTTCCTCTCATTTGCTGGAACCCTACAAGAAGCAAATGGAATTGGTTTCCTATCTCAAAACAGTAAAATGTGTAAAATAAGCTGAAAACCCATTGAAATTCAATGTTAAGGCTGCATTGTATAAATTTGTAGTCCTCGGTTAAATAAAAATAGAAATCAGTAAAAATATAGGCACTGGCAGAAAAACTTACATCAGCTGCTCAGATTAGATAAAAAAATAACTTTTTTTTAGTGAATGATCTCGTATTCCTATTTTCATTATTGGATTACATGTAGTACATATGTATAGCACCGGCGAGATATCAGAGTTATCGTAATGTATTTAAGTTTGGTATAACATTTGTACACGTCTTAATAAGCATCGAATGAATAAAACAAAACATTTTCGAATATTATTTTAAATCAAAATACTCCTGTCCATCCGTTTTTGATCCAAGAGGTTTCCTACCTAATTGCTCTAGGAAGAAGAAATAAATTGAAATTATTAAAAGGAAGATTTTGATATAAAAAACGATCGACATAGATAATGAGGAAGCCAAAATCGTCAATCATTCACTACATCTCAAAAACTGGAGGTTGCTCTCCTGCGCTCTTGAAATTTTTATCTTAACTCGTATTTACTTCTTTCTCAAAATGTCTCCAAAGACTGTTAGCATCTTCCATTCAAGACTTCAGCCATTTGCGACATTCTTTATTTATTTTCAGTCCCTGAACATTTTTATTATCATCACTATTTTTGGATGTTGCCATTCGAAAGCTAGTTTGACAATTTTATCTTTTGTATCTGTTAATTTGGGTTTTGAACTTTCTGTTGATCCTCTTAATTTTTAGAGATCTTACAAATCAACAATGCAACACATTGAAATGCCAATTTATGTCTTAAGTACAACATAACAGTCAAGAAGAAATGGAAGATAAGTGCCCTACTGATTCTCCAGTAATTATACAACTTTGCATTAATTAAATCATGTATCCGTGGTCCTCACAACACCTAATACCATAAAATGGAATCAAGAAATTTTCCTAAAATTCTAAAAGTGGTCCAAATTAATTAAAATATAAGCTGTATAAAAATCAGTAACTACTAAATAAAAAATAGTTAACTTGTAACCATATTGGAATATACTATTTTTTTTTCCCCCATGGTTGATACCTTTTCTATCTGTATTATTGGTTGAAATATCTTTTTTTTTTCTATTTTAGTTTTTCTAAGTTTTTTTTTCTTTTTCTTTTGTAAGTTAACTGCCATTCCTATTACTGCAATTACAGAAGATCCTATTATAGTGTCAGTGTCTACTTTTTCTGTGTATGTTAGATTTAAATATTGTCATTAAAAAAAAAAAAAATTCTCTCTCTCTTTGTTTTAACTGTTTGAATTTTTTCACCTCGATTTCCTCTTTCTCATAAACAGTGGTTTTTAGAATCTGATAAAAACGTGATTTATTGAGTAAAATCTATGAATGACTTTTACTTCCTCTTCTTTTTTATTTTAGCTGATGACAAAATGTTATTGATTTGTCCGTTTACTCTCCACTGACCCATGTGTGTTTGCTGCAGAAAAGCAAAATGTATATTGATTCTGGGAAAATAAATACGACCATTTTTTTTCTTCTTTTTATTATTCTCTGAACTAGGTTTAAAAGCTAATTAAACGCCACTAAAATTCTGTCTTGTCGTAAATCGAGATATAAGGATTACAAAATACTGAATTTATAATCCATCTGCATTGATCGAGCTCTCTTTTCATGTTTCTTTTATTATTATTAATCACATTCATTTACAACTGTATTCTTATTCTATATTTTACAGTAAACAAAAGTAAAAGTATTAGGCTGTCACGAGGGCTATCTCCACCTTTAAGAAATTATTAAAACGTTTAATTTTATTAAAATTAATGGCACCTTTGAACGATTCTTTGTAGTAAAAGTCTTATTGGATATTGATGAGTTTAATTCTTCTATTTGGTCTACGTACATTTTATTGACGATGAAAAATTAATCAAATTGTTCTTTAGGTTGAAATCATTTCCATTGAGTTAAATTTTGCAGATCATTTAATTGCAGACCCGGACGATGATCTCCTGTTAGCATAGATTTGAAGCTATGTTTGAAAACCACCTACACAGAATTACAATAAAAAATAATTGCAAATATTGATAATATGTGCTTTCCATTTATTCATTTAGCTAATGAGAAGGTTTTTATGTGAATTAAGATTTTTTACTGATCTGCAATCAGTTGCTGTTGATTTTCGAAATCGAAATATTTCAGAACACTTTACATTATTATTTGTTCTAGCTTACGATTTTCAAAGCTACATGTCCATTTATGCTACATGTTTTAAGATACATGTCCTACAATGCAGATGCCCTTTTATACTTCGTAACCTCAGGGATTAGTCTATTAGTCAAAAAACATCCGGGTTTTTTTTCTTTTGTTTTGCTTCTTGGTTGGAAAACTAACTTGTAAGTTTATTTTGTAACTTTTTTTGTTTGTTTTTAGCACCCTGTATATGAAAGTGGACAAGTGGAAAGCTTTTACGTTTAGTCTGTCCGTCCGTCTGTCTATCACCATCTCCACAGCCCTAATTACAAGTCGGACAAACATGAGTCATACATCATTGGAACTCATAGACGCGGGAAAAGTATGATTTCAGGTCTGCGATCACTTCCTGTTTCGTTAACTTGATAAACTTAAGAAAGAGTATTCTTAACACTATTATTAAACTTTCTTTAACGTGCGGAGTGAGCAATCTAGAAACACAATGGACACGCACAAACTACGCAAGGATTCGCACTCCGAGCTGTCATCGTGAAGAGACTGGGACGGACCGTTTCGCACTTATTAGTGCTCATCAGCCAACCAAACTCCACCGATAACATGCTCAGGAGGTGCGAAACTTTAGCGGGGAGAGGTCCCGCTCTTGGGAGCAAGAGCCGGGATGGCTAAAGTTTCACACCTCCTGAGCATGTTATCGGTGGAGTTTGGCTGGCTGATGAGCACTAATAAGTCCGTCCCAGTCTCTTCACGATGACAGCTCGGGGTGCGAATCCTTGCGTAGATTGTGCGTGTCCTTTATGTTTCTAGAGTATTCTTAACACCTTTACAAACTTTCTGAGTGGTTTTATTTAGTTCGACTACGTGACCGTTTAGTGGTTAATATATTGCGATGTGACCTCCAATAATCTAAGTTCGATTTGTGTTCACCTCAAAGCATGACACGGCACACGAGGATTTTTTTCTTCCTTTTTAATTATCTTTTTACCTTATTTTTATTGTATTTTTCTTATTTTAATTTTTTTTATTCTTCTATTTTTTTTCTTAATTATATTTTTTAATCACTATTTGTAGAAACCTTATTAAGTGTATTAAAAAATCCATTTATATAACGAAATATCGCATTATAATAGTAAAAAAAGGGAATAGAAAAGATATACAAAAGCTTAATAACTATTAATATATTTTACTTAAAAATGGCGTTTACATACAAATGCAATAAGTTGGAATGAAAATCGTCTTTCCAATCCAGTACACGAAAATATAAAAGGGAGGAAGAATAGTTCATTCCGTCCGTCTGTCACCATTTCTGTAGGCCAAACTACTAGTCGGACAGACATGAGTCATAACCCATGAGTCGTAGAGGCGAGAAAAATACGATTTCCGGTCTGCGATCCCTTCTTGTCTCACAAATTCTACATCACCCTTTAGCTTTCAGATGCATAATCCATTTGTCGCGGTCACACCGACAACTTCAGAACTTAAATGTTCATTCAGCCAGTAATATTTTAATAAATTTAAATACATGAGTTTATTTAAAAGCTAAAAAAGGATTATAAATAAGAAAAAAAAAAAAAAAGAATCATTTTGTCAAAGAGATGGATTAAAACTAAGATGGTCTACTACTAACACTATTTAAAATAGAAACCAAAAACTATCGAAATATATATTTTCAAGAATTATGGTGGAACGGGATAAATAAAAGATGGTGAATTAAATACTTATAATCAATCAATAGGATTCAACTACAATAGAGCTATTCTATTTACTTTTTGTGTCTCCTATTCTTTTTATTTTTAATAAACATTACGATTATGCCGCTGAGCCACTTCTGGTGAAATAACACTCACATTGGAATTTAATCTTTTAATTTGAACAGTGGGTATTTATTCAGTTGCAATAAAAATATATTTTATAACAAGAAATTGACGGTTAACATCCACCCACCGATAACAATAGCATTAATATAAATAAGTATAATTTCTCAGGGGTTTTCCCCTAAAATTTGACTATTTAATTTAATTAAACGAATTTTTATGTTGTATTAACATTAATTTACAGTAGCATTTTACTTTTGTTTGTAGTACCTACTGTTAATATAAAATATTTTGATTTATTTTTACTAATTAAGAATAGCTTTTCTTTTTGTATTTATTTTGTTTCTTAAAACGCTGTTAACTAGAGTAGATTAGATTACTTGTGAGTGTGGGTGACTTGACAGCCGACCACGTTGACCTGAAAGATTAACTAGAGCAACTATCATCATAAAAATAAATAAAGCATAGAAATATTGGGTTGGCCAAGAAGTTCGTTCAGTTTTTTTACGTAAGTTGCTCTAGTAGCGCTTAGATGTCTTTAACGTCATTCGACACCATTTTGTTAGATTGTATTGTGACAGCTGTCATATCAGCGTGCATTTAAAACAAAAACTGATCAAAATTAGTGAAATTTATGTCGCCAATTTAATATTGAGGATGGGAGACAATAAGCACGCAAGACCACATGTTTCTTTGATGACAGACAAAACTGTTACAGCTTGGCCTGGGAAGTTTTTATTCATCCGCCCTATTCACCAGACATTGCATCTTCGGATTTTTCCATTTATTTCGATCTTTACAAAAGTCTCTTAATGGAAAAAATTCAGTTCCCTGGAAGACACCAAAGGCACCTGGAATAGTTCTTTTCTCAAAAAGATAAAAAAGTTGTGGGAAGATGGAATGAGGAAGTTGCCTGAAAGATGACAGAAGATAGTGGAACAAACCGTTGAAGACGTTGTTCAATAAAATTATTGGTGAAAGTGAAAAGTGTGTCTTTTATTTTTACCTAAACACCGAACTAGCTTTTTAGGCCAACCCAATACATATTGGTAGAAAAGGGAAAAGAACGGGTTTTAGATACAAATAATGAAGTAAACATCAAACCTTTATGCTTACCTTTCATGATCCAGACTTAGTTCCATTGATGTGTTGTGCTTTACCATTTATATCTTTTATAATTGTTATTTGAGAGATTTCGATAAGTGCAGTGACTCTTTAACTTATACAACAATAAAAGTGAAATGTCTCACATTCCTTCTAGTTCTTCAGTAAATCTATATGTTTTTCAGTATTTTAATATTTTGACTTAAGAGAAACATTTCCGTTTTTATTCAATAATGAAATTAACTATAAATTGAGAAATTGATTTGTAATAGCTTTGATCATTTTCGTGTCCAAGAAAGATTGAGAAACGTCATCTGTGAAAAAGGTTTAGATAGTGACGATTAAATAAACGAGTAATTAATCAATAGTTCTCTCATTAAAAAAAATGGGGAAATGGTTAATTGATCGTTACTTATTTAATGTTTCAAAAATAACTGGAGGTTTAAGCTAAGATTGGAATCACAGATACAAGAAGCATAATAATTGCATACGACAATCAGAAGATGTTTCTCATAATATCACTATTTTGTTTATAACTTGGATGTGAAGGAGGAGTGAGTCATGATAATAGGATATATTCTGCTATGAGAATTCACGTCTTCAGTTAGCCTTTAAAACCAAGATTATATGCAAACATTTTTCTTTTTTGGCGGGGGGGGGGGGGGAATTACAACGGTATTTTTATGTTAGGAATTAAGTTCAACGTCATCCTTAATTTATTCCCATTAATTTAAAACCCAGAAAAATTACCAAAAACTGTAGTAGTTCTAAATTAGATAGTAAACGATTTCCATGAAATGTTTTTTGTTTCTGTTCCATTTCTCATTGTCACATAAGAGCTCGTATAGAAAGATTAAATAAGGAAGATTTTCTGGAAACCCTTGTAAACCACAAGTTTGCTATTCATTTGAATAAGTCCCTTTCCCAGTTGTAGTTGCCTTATTTTTTTTCATTTTGAATGTTCATTTCCTTTAGATATCTGCAGTCGATTCTATAGAATAAAATAAGTTTAGATAAAACTTTATAATTTTAATATTTTTAATTGTTAAAAGTGTTACATTTTAAACATGAGTGTAGCATTATTTTCTTTCATTCCACAGCGTCGGCGTTAATCGCATTGTTTTTATTATTATTATTATTGAAGCAGTATTGATTTTTGTATTTTTTGTTTTTGTTATCTTTTCTTCTGTGGTAATTCAGAGGAAATCTAATGACAATAACCACAGGGGAGTGATAATACCGATCTGATGCGAATGTCAAGTAGGTTTCTGCTTCCATCCCTCTAACTCATGGTTTGCGCTCCGTCCGGTCATGCTCCAAACCAAATGACCGCCGTGGAAAATGAAGCAATTTCCTTCGGTGTTAAGTATTGATCGTGGCCAATAGCAATGGACCGCTCTCACCTGCGAATTAGCCGGGTAGGGACGGACTCCCATCGATCCATACAGTATTGTTCTATATTTTTTTAACTGTATTCAACCAAGCCCTAAACTAAAAAAACAGTAATAAGTCATTTATATTGAAATGGTAACTTCGATCCGTGTTAATGGCTTTCGCTACGAATAAGTGAAAGTTAAAATTTTACTGCTTAGGAACACCCTGTATCTAATCATTTTCCTTTTTTTTTCTTAATCTCGATCACGAAATTATTATTCCGAAAAATCTTGTGAATGAAAGCAAAATAATAAAGCCAGCAATTGTATATTTTAAATAAATACACAATTAAATGTAATAAATGTAAGAGAAAAAATACGGAAGAACAATTCCAAAATCGAAGACCAACATTTTATCAATTTGAACAGTCAATAACACACTTAATGTTTTTGATGGTATACTGCAAAATTAGTAAAAAAGTTGTTAAAATTTCATAAAAATTTTTTTTTT
>JAFIDM010006943.1:10266347-10311036 GCA_023159025.1 Thereuonema tuberculata | reverse complement strand
AGGCTATGCAACACTCAGCAGTGCAGGAGGGGTTCAGTGAGAAGGAGGAGGAGGCAACCGTTATTCCGTCAGCCAAAATAAAAATCCATGAAATTTCTGAATTCATTGAAAAGAATCACCCAGAAAAGGTTTTTACCAATCGGGCTATCTCTCACTTCGATGATGTTTGCCTTACGCATTTCAGAAAAATTGTAAAAAGTCGACAAAAGCAAACATCCTTAGATCGATTCTTCACAAAACGTCAGTCAACAGCCACTGCTGAGAGTGAACCTGAACCGAAGAAGGCGAGAGAAGACGATGATACGTGTAGCAGTTAAAACAAAAGAAAATGAAATGAAAAAAATATTTCTCTGTTCTTTCTTCTTTCCATTGTACTTTTTCTATTTATTAAGCAGTAATCTAATTCTAACATGTATTTGTTACAGGTTTTAACCGTTATTTATAATTTATACAAATATTATGTCCGAGTTTTGTGGGGGCTTGGAACGGATTAGGGCATTTATAAGGTAAAATGCGTTCCTACTTACGAAATTTTCTGCTTACGAAACGGCTTCCGGAACGAATTAATTTCGTAAGTAGAGTTTCTACTGTATAAGGATAGAAAGGCTAGTGGTTTTATTTATTTATTATATTTCTTATTTTTGATTTTAACTTTATCGTCGGCTCTATGTTTGGTCCTATTAGGCCAATGATAAATTTTAATTCGAGCCTAGCAAATATTTTGGTAAAATAATAATGGTTATTAATTTTTTTTTCGCTTTTAGGTCTGTTTGCTCATTTGTCTATTCGTAATCTTACACAATTGAGTAAACGATTGGCTTAGGCGCTAGCCAATGACTGATATGCCTGATTCTGGATTCAAATCTGGGACTAACACGGATGTTTCCTGTGTTTGTCTCCTCCTTCTCGTTCTCTCCTTCCGTGTGTCTGAAGTCAATGGACATAGACAAAGCAATCGCAGACTAATGAAAATGTTTTATGCGTGAATCCATGTTCAATCAACGATTAGTCATTGCCTCACCCTGTTTGATTTTGAACCGCTGGGAATCCAAAACCATTTTTGTTTTAATATTTTCGATGTTAACTTTGTGGACAGCGAAAAACGTCATTTTGGACTTCTTTTTTTTTCACAAGCTCTGGTATTTTTTATTTTAATTAAAAGATGGATGAGTCCATTTAGGGTTAACTTTTTTTGATATATTGAAAAGTTTTGATTTGAGTCATGGAGAATGCTTTTTTTTTAGAGCGTGTTCAAAATTTGACTTACAAATTGTCGTTTCTTTTCGAGAGTTAGGATTAAAATACGTAATAAAAGGCCTTTGAATAGCAGTTATTTTATATTTGTATATCTTATGCATGAATAAAACTGAAATAAAACTGAACTTTATAATTAATAAAAATTAATTTGGCAAAAACTGCTGTCATGTGGACCAGGTTTTTAAAATCTGAAAACCTCAGGCTAAAAAAAGGTCCTTTGCATGTATTTTTATAGAAAAAAGATAAAATAAATCGTTTTGTTGCTCAGTGCGATTGAACAGCTACAACGCTGATAATAACATAAAGCTCAATTTTAATGATTGTAATCTAGAAGTTATTGTATTTATGACAAAACTGGAAAATGTTAGGAAAGGCACTGTTAAATATATTGGTTTCGAAAATCATGTTTTTCTTAACAAAATTAAGCTTGATCAAACCTTCCGGACATCTCCTGTTTTTACACGAGTCTTTCACTCAACGTCATAACCTATGAACTGTAAACATAGCAAACAATAACAGCGGGTTGTACATGATTTTCTTCAAAATAAACGGCATTAAAAACTTTAAAAAAAAGGAAATGAATTGTTTTTACAGCAATTTTATAGAAATTAAAGGTGTTTCTCATTAGAATCGCCCTTTACTTTATTGGTCAAGTCTAAGCATTGTAGTTTTGATCTCTTTAAGTAACAATGTAATGTATTTTTTCTGTGAAAGCACAGGAAAGGACTTTGTGGTAGTTTTTTTAACCTTATGACCTTTTTTTAAGAGTTTCTTACTTAACCAAAAAGGTTTCTTAAAAATTGAGAAAATGTAAATATAATAATAACTAGTCGGATATCGTCGCTTCGCTCCGGAATCCTTGCATACATTGCATAAAAAAAAACTTTATTTATTTAGCAAATTAATATCGAGATTGGAAAATATACGAGTTCGCAGCCCGATGTGGCCTTCTCCGGATAACTCAGATGTATTGCGGGTTGACCGCCACACACTTCATGGTCATTTTAGAGCGAAAATATAAATCCTCTTTATTCCCCATCCCGTGGGAATTTTGAAAAATCCGGCCTTATTCCTTGTCTACATCATAAAGGGAATCTCTGTGCAACATTTCAGCTTTCTAGGTCCAAGGGTTTGGGCTGGGCGTTGATGAGTGAGTCAGTGAGTGAGTCAGGACTTTTCTTTTTATATATAGAGATAATAATACAAATTATAACTGATTGTTAACAGGGAATTCTTTTATCAGTTTCACAGTAAATGAAAAATGTCAAAACAAAAAAGACAGATAAATCTTTTCATGTCGCTTGCTGGTTATGTTTTAACGAAATAAATGAAAAATATTTTATCAGTTTTTTTTTTTGACAATTCAATAAGAAAATCTCAGTAACTTGAAATAAAAAAATAATAACATTTTGTCTTAAGATTATTTGTTATAATTAAGTATATTATTATTTCCCAGTTCCATTAATCAAGAGAACTTGGCTTTTTTCCGCTTGCAATGTTTGAATTTCTTGACGAAAAAGAACCTTGATTCTCGTTTATTTGTTTGTTTGTTTCAATCTGGAATAAAACAGGAAGTTGAAAAGTTAAGGCTTTTTTTTCTTATTTTATGAATTAATTATCTTGCTGCAGTTACGTATTTTCAGTGTTACTATTTTATCCTTGGGCATTCATCTCTCATTACTTTCTTTCCTCGAACTAAAGGAAGCGAGGAAATGTAATGGAACTACTTTAATTGACTGTCTCTGTTCAACAAAATCATCCTAGGGGGGTGAAAGATACAACAAATACCGTTCCTGGAATAAGACTTCCGCTTTTGAAAAGTAAAATGGGCTTTCTGTAAAGTTTTTACTACATCGTTAATATCGTTGATGTTTCCTATTTGTTTAGTGCGACCTCTGTTGACAGCTGAGAGAACCATTAATATCTCTTCTGACAGAGCTTGCAATAAGTGAATCATTCGGGGTAAGAACAGAAATTACGAGCCCCCTTCAACTGAAGTTCATTGACCTGTCATGTGCTAATGGCTTCTCCATCAATGAAATGTTATTTATTTTAAATGGCGTTACAAAATTTGATCACTCGATTGATAAACGAAACACAGTGAACGACAGCTACATTGTCATGTAACAACTAGAGGGAGTATTAATATTGTTTTAATAGGTTTAATGAAGTAATAAAACAACCTGTAGAAATTATACATTAGAATTATAATAGTTCAGAATATTAAAAGTAGAGTTGTCTGACTTTTTATCTTTGTATGCTATTAAGATACTGACAATATGTTAATAAAATATCTAAAATACGTTTTAGAAAGTTTTTCCTTGTTCTGTTTCCTATGTTCTGTTGTTCCATGTATAAAACGTCACTTCCGTTCATTGCTTTTGGAGAACTTTATTTGCTTCATGGAACACGTCAAAGGAAATAAGCGAATTACCCAAAAACCTCATGAAACATTGTTTGCTTATTTTTACTTTTTCCTCAAGGAAAGCCAGGTCTCGTTTCCCAGTTTTCAATATTAAAAAAAATAGGAAAATTTGGTGTTCCAAGAGTAGTGAAGCAGTCCGGTCTTTATTTGGATATCTCCATTGTTACTTTGGTTTTGGGATTTTATTCCAAGAGGCAACTGGAATATTTTAATTTCTTTTCTCTGTATTTGTGTCTTTTGTCTACATTATATCCGAGAAATACAAACCCTCTGTCTGTCTACTCTTCTGTCCCTCATTACTTTGAAAGAGTAAAGTTAAGGGCCTGAGTATTACAAAAAGGAATAACCGTATTCCAGAATCTGAAATAACAAATTAATGACTATATTTTAAAGAAACTATTTTAACAAAATAATGACTACCGTTTCTTTAAAATACCTTGAGGTTATTGTTAAAGCCTCTTTATTAAATGACATAATGAAAAAAGTAGTATTTTTAATATATTATATTTATATTTTAAAATCATAATAATAATAATTACTCATTTTTGTTGTTTGTTGATGTTCATTTATCTTTTATTTTGTTTCATCTTTAATTTTCTGCAAAGGAAAACACTCCTATTATAGAAATCAACTTTTAAGGTTTTCATTCCAAAGGGTTCTATTAAAATTCAGAAAATGTAATTCCGTAGCAATAACATATTTGATTAATCATTAAATGGCTATTATAAAAATGACTGGAATTTCTCGCCTTTTCTAAGGCTTAAATTATCTTAGAATCTGAATATAAGAATATTAAATCAAATTAATCAAATCAAAGAAACTTAAAATTTAGATACTAATACTAGAAAACCATTAGGCAGTAAGTTAAAGCAATTTTACATATTGTCCTTGGTTTTCGATTCCTTGGGTGAATCTTCGTCAAAGATAATCCATTGATTCTCCTGGACTGTTTCTCAGCATCAGATGTAAAGTGTCAGTTAAGTAACGATAAGGGAAAAAGACGTTTCAGTTTATAACGTAGTAGGCAACAAATGTCCACAATTAACTCGTCCAGTTAATCCACCTATTATATTGGCATATTCAAAAGCAACCCCTTGGCTTTCCTGCATGACACGTGCTTCTTTAGAATCGAATTGTTAAACTAACCCATTCAAATATATTTCTTTTCAATTTATCATTAGGAAGAAAACCTTTTAACGAAAATTATACACTTTGAATAATGTTCACAAAAGTAAAAATGTATATTTACTGTATAATCCTGAATTGACTGAATATCCTGTCCACTCCGAAACAAGTCTTAAATCAGTTGAAAGTGGAGAGAAAATAAAAAATTAAAATTAATGTTCAAAAGAAAACATTCCTTGAAAACCAATCAACTGAAGAGACACTTTACCTCTTTTGTTCATAAATAGAAATATTTTATAGATTCCACATTAACTTTACAACTTTATTAATAGAGATACGATTGAACTGCATCTAGTTCCTTCTCTGTAGGTTTATTTGAGAAAATAAATTATGAAAATGCAGCATCAGATTTCCTTACTATTATAATTTTTTGATATTTGCTTGCTTTTCTTTGTACTATTCAGTTTTTAAAATTAAAATTTTACTGTGCCATCTGGGTTTAATGTTGCTACCAAATCTCCTCAAATTAAATCCTACATAAAAAAAAAGGCAGGAAGACGACTGGAGTTCACGCCCTCCACCCTAACCGCTTAGCAAATCGACCGCCAGGTGGATGGCAGCCAATCTATTACAACAAACGTCGCCACTCAACACTGAAGCCTCAGTCCCAAAGGTGGTGTTTGGATCGCCTCGGGGAAAACCCCTTCTCTTGCCGCTGCTAAGTACAGCTACGCCACGCGGTCTCTGGATGAAATCGTACGAGGATCCTCCTATTCAAAGTAAGTGTCAAATCAAATAGACAAGGGGAGAAAAAAAAGAGACGAACAAATTCCCCTCAAGGACATAGTGCAGATGGTTGTCGAGGGTCGACCATCTGCCGTGATTCCTGCCTTTGCTAACAAAACAAAACAAAAAAAAAAAGAAAGAGAAGTACTTGCGTTTCAGTTTGTTGAAAGTGTCATTGGATTTGGAATGTAATACCAGTCTATCAGGACTTTTTATTTTTAGTCGAAAGATATTTTTAACTTAAAGTGTTTTGGTTTTGTTTTGTTTTGTTTTTCCCTGGAAGTTACAGACAGTTTTGTTGTTCTAAATTCCTTTATTTTCTAGCATTTTGATGAAATCAACTTTACATCGAAAAAAAGCACAAGTTCTATTTTTTTTTATTTTTTTTTTGTACATTTTGTGTAGTTTATTAGTTATTGTTAATTCTTCCTTATTACGTTAATTATTAGTATAGAGTATTTCCATTTATTATATGACATTTTTAGCTGAAATAATCGTTATGAAAATATTGAAAAGGTTCGATCACACACATCATTAATGTTTTATAAATATAAATAAATATAAATAAATACAAGAATGCGCTTTTAATGTCTTCCCTTAAGTAACTACATTACCAGGGAATTTTCTGGATTTTTTTTCCTTTTCTCTGTTTCCTTTTATCCCAAGCTAGAGATTAAAACTAAAACTTAATAAAAGGTTTTATACTATATTAAAAAATAAGGAGAAAAATTTAAATGAAATAAAAGTAGAAAATTTATGAAATTCTGCATTGTTTTATTTTTATCGAATCGCCTACCCAGAAAAGTCGCTAACACATGTTATATTTACACAGTATAATTTACCACTACTAGAAGCAGAGAATGCTGAAGAACAGTTACATTCTTTTGCATTTTTTTTTTTGTTTATTTATTCTTTTTGATTTACCTGAGCCTTGTTTTTCTGTAATTAATTGAAGTAGAAAACTGGTTTAATATTTAGTGTTTTGGTAGAATTGTATTTTTCTTTAAAAAAAATCCTATAAAAACAACTAGAAGGATTGATTTCGAATGCACTGAGATTTATATTGCATTTTCATTCCATTCCTTCAAATCATTTGTGTTTCTTTTGTTGAAAAACCTGCTTTCATAAATAGATGACCTTTAAAATCCGATTCTCTCTTAGCCAAAAAAAAAAAAAAATTAATATAATTTAAAAAAAACAAAAAAAAAAACAGTTCTAATTTTTGCTTTTCATTTCAGTCACGAAATAAGATTGAAAAAAGCTTCTTTTTTTAATTTTTAGTCTTTTATTTACAGCAACCAATTCTGTTTTTAGTGAATTGCATGTTGTGTTAATATATCATTGGAGTTGTCAGTCAGAACACGTTTATTGATTTCTGTTTTACGACAATTTGCAGCTAACGCAACGCAACGCAACTATCTTTACCAATCGATAATTTCAAAGTACATTTTTAATTACTTTCTTAAATTATTTAGTGCTTCTACTTCACCAAGTATTGTTTTCAAATCTTAGATAATCTATCGTCTTATTCATAAGAAACCGCGATCATTATAAAAGGGATTTAGTCAAAGGCCTTTTAAAACCCATTAGCTTTTATTTTGATTCAAATTAAAATCCAAATTCTCAATAATATTTTCTATGTATGTAGTTTTCAAGTAGAAATTATTCTTTCACCAGCAGAAGATGACCGAATAATTCATTCCAACTCTTCTATATTCAATTCCATTAATTACGAATATTTTGCTTTTGAGTCTCCTGCTCCCTCTCAGCCATGACTAACCAGTTCATAGTTCACCGGAGATTAGCCCTAGTTCCTCCTCCTGTTTAGTAAAATAGTTGTTGCTCTGGTCTAATATTAAGATCATCCCTTAGAAGTTATTTGCAGTCTACTAACAATAGAGCCACTAACTTATAGTCGCTTCAACTAACTGACTTCTTCAGCAAGAGTAATAACGTAGTCGGATCATCCAAAGCAAATTCTGCAAACGGATTAGTTCTTTTAGGATCTTTCTAAGTGGTTTCTTCAAGCATATTCTAATATTGATACTTTGTCAATTTCTTCGCAGCTTTGTTGTTGAAGATCATATGCGTCTATCGACAGAACTAATTTATCAGTTTAACTGCCCGGAAAAAATAGTTGGAAAAACTATTAACAACTATTTAAAAGACGAAGATCCATCTGCGAAACTATCGAAAGAAAGCATCCTTGTATCTAAGAAATTCAACAAGCTGCTATGATGTTTGATGATCCTAACCTTAGCCGATTTTCCTTCGGACGATTTTATTTCAGTGTTGTCATTTCTACGTAGTTCGTTATTTATTATTTGTAAAAGGACCTCCCATAAAAGATACCGCGACGAAACCAAAACACCACTTCTCGTCAAGAAGCAGTGCTTATGATCGAAAATTCTGTCTCCAAATTACATTTTGATGATAGCCCATGTTGTCTTTCTAGTGGGTTATAAAACAATGACAAGTAAATTGTGGTCACTTTTTTGGATATAAGGCATTTGCTACTTCAATTATCATGAAGCTACTGTTATCATTCTTTTTCAAAAAGTTCTAGATGTTTCTTCTTTGAGTCACTGCTAGTTTATGGATGCGCCGAAGATGTAGACTCCGATATTTCTTTGACCAATCGGGGCGAGTTTAGAATGAGTAGGTCAACTCAAAGCTCGTTCGCCGTTAAGGTGCTTTCGGGCAAAGAATCCCGATCCTGATAATACAGAAGGATGGGTGAACCCTAGCGCCCGTCTGGTTGTGAAATAATATGGGGAAAATCATCTATCACCCTCGAGGATTTAACCCGTCCAGTCCGCAGTCCAAAGCCTGTGTCAGTATATCGTTGAACCCACAGCAGTATAATAGGGGTACAAAATAACATCGCAAGAGTTTTTTTTTCCGTCTTCAGGAGTAAAAAAGCAATAACTATAGTAAATTATCTCCACACATTCTTATCAAATTTACTTGAGAAAATACGGTTATTACGATTAATACTACAATTAATTAGTGGTCGTTTGTTTGCCAACGAATAGCTTATAAGTGTTTTATACCCTCACGGTGGCGTATTATCGAGGGAGAACAGACATCCCAGGACAACATACTGTAGACATTTTTGAAATCTTCAACAAACAAATATACTTTTACTCATTTTTTTTTTCCTGTCTTCATTTTCGCAGAATAAACTTTACTCGGAATTCCCTTTCTTTAGAAATTATTAAACTACGTTGCACCAAAAGCGTTTTGGGGTTCTTCAAAATATGAATTAAAAATTTTAATTCACATTTTGAGGATCCCCAAAACTTTTGGTGCAACATATTTTAATATTTTCTATATTATTCTATTTTTACACGTTAAAATTTTTTAATTCTCTTTCTTTGTTTTTATGTTTACTTATTGATTTCTTTTGATAAAAATGATACAAAATGTTTTTCTAAATTACACTTTTGTAAATATATCTCAGAGAAAAAAAAAAGAACCAGATTATCTCTGATATTTTATAATTCAAAGAAAACAAAATCCACGAAACATGTTTATGTGGTAAATCTATCAGAGTCAAGATAATTATAGAAGACCTTTTAACATTAGCCCTTCTCGAATATAAAATATTCATTGCCTATATCACACTCATTTATGTTAATCCATCAAGAGTTTTGGCATCTCATTAACTTTCGATAGTTTTGAAGCGTGGGCCGTAGGTTTTTTTCCTTGGCCTTCACCTAAAGTTTTGGTTGATAGGCTATAGCTTATTCTGTTCTTTGCTCATTTGGGATTCAGCTTTGATACACGGTCTACACCTGCTTTTTAAAACGTACAACATCTTCATTTGTAAAATCCGGAAATTGCCCTGATTTTGCAGCTCTATTCCTGGCACAGCTGTAAATAAACCTCAACAGTCACGTAATTTGCATTTTCTGAAGCGAAGAACGAGAGATTTTTTAAAATCTGTTCTGTATCGTCATTGGATATAAATTCAAGGCTGTTCGACCACGAATCCATTGGATGAATCACATCTACCTCAGGCAGCCAAAGATGGAATCGCAGTCACGTAAGTGCCTTCCTTCGTTCAATGTCGTTTTATTTAGCGGGTCTTTTGCTTTCAATGAAGAAATTTACTTATTTAAATAGTAATTTTTTAAAATGAATTCAAATATGAAACCAATATATCTTCTAAAACCTACATCTTGCAAATATAATCCTAACTCTGATAAGATTGACCAAATATTGAAAGATGTGTTTTAAACTCCAATGAAATTGACAGAATTTTATTGAAATTTAAAGGAAATTCTCTTTTATGATTTCCCTGCTTTTATCCATCTTAAAGCCAATAACTATCAAAATAATGAATTTTCGAGATTTAGCTCCTGAAAGAACTTAAGGAATTCCTTTCATTAAATCTTGCTGTTTTTCTTTTTTTCTTTTTTTTTTAAATCATTAAAATAATGAAAAGGGACAACTCATCATTTATTTTTAAAATATAAGATCTTCTGAAAGGTTTTCGTGTTCTAAAAATATTATTAAATCAACAGTTTTTACTTAAATTGTTAAAATCCGATTAATTTTACTTGTATTAATCTCGTGCAGATATCCATTGGATATTAATTACTTGGCTTGGATTAATATCCAATTCATTATATGGATTTTAATGCTTTTCTGTGGAACCTTTTATCATCTTCATTCGCTTTTCAAACCAAAGTCCACTTACATTATCATGTATGTAGGTTCCTTCCTTTGTACTTGTGTACATCACATACTCAATGCTTTCTCGTATGTACTGTATTTTGATGCCAGTTCATGAAATACATTTAGAAATAGTTCGATAGATTTCGTGATTTCTCTGCACTTGCAAGACAATTGTTTTGTCTTGTTTTTAATTATGGTATTCTATCGTTGTTCGTCATCCTATACAGGGCAGTTTATTGTTGGACTTTTTAATTGACAGCTTTTTTTTTTTTTTTTTTTTTTTTTTTTTTTTTTTTTTTTTTTTTTTTGGTACTTTTCTATTATCTGGACGCCTCATTGAAATTCCTTCACTAGAATAGCACATAATCACTAAGTTGTCTAGCACGGAGGTTGTCAGTTGAGAGTCATGTGAAACCATTTCCTTTCCAAATATTTTTGTGATTCTTTTGCCCTTATGTGCTATTCTACTGAAGGAATTTCAATGTGTCGTCCGGATAATGGAAAAAGTACCTTCCTTTTTTTTTGTGGCATTGATTCTGATAAAATAACTTCATTTTTCCTTAGAATTATTTTAGAAAAGATTTAGACTATCATCGAATGTGTTTTAGTGTATAATATCTGAAGTGGCTGAGGTGCTTGTTTAAGAATCAGGGAGCCTTTTTTTTTTCTTCCTCTTCCAGATAGATTGGGAGATTGAACCAATCCGCTATGAAATGGATGCAGGATTTTCTTCTAAAGGGCTAAACGCACTTCTCCGTCTTCCGTTATGTTTCCATAACGTAATTGCTTTAGTGACGTAGTTACGTATTCAGGATCACCAGAATTGAGCCTCGTAAGACGTAACGGAGATCTTCAAATCGACGAACATATATTATATAAGTATAATGGCTATGTTCGTCGTTTCAAGATCTCCGTTACATCTTACGAGGCTCAATTCTGGTGACCCTGAATACGCAACTACGTCACTAAAGCAATTACGTTACGGAAACATATCGGAAGACGGAGAAGTGCGTTTAGCCCTTAAGAGTCAAGGTAGGCGATCGACCTCCTTCCACCTCAGCTTCTTTCTTTTGGCTGACGATCGGAGAACCCTCTACCTTAAGTACGCTGCCTAACCACGTATAAGAATGTTGGTATTGTGTTTTAAATACATTTTCTGAGACCAAACCTACATCTCCATTACTTACATTACTTAGTTTCACGAGATAATAATATATTGCTTTGTAAAAAAGAAGAAGCCAGGGAAAACAAATGCATTAAAAAATTATGAATTACTCATTTTTTTCTTTCGTGTTTTATTTTCTTAGATATCTTTGTTAAGGATTTTAGATTACCAGAGACAGCGAGTAAAAACGGTAAAAAGGTTTATTTTAATTTTTCCAGGCCACGATAAACTTCATAAAATGATGTCACACATTTGTGTTTCTGTGTCATTATTCATTGTGGGATAATACGTACGATGTGGGTTATTCAAGGTTGCATAAATGAAGAGACAAACCTTCTCTATTGTGAGAAACTTGAATCTATAATGGGCAGACAATAAAATTATAACTTATTAAATGGTAAAATGGGAATTTTAAATTAGTTGATTTTTTAATTTAACTTTAAAATAATTGTATTTGCATTTTATTCTCTTCTTTCAAATTTAGTTCACAAAAACTTTTTACTATTCAATTTCTCGTTTCATTTTATTATCACGAATTGCCTAAAGCATAAACATTGTTTTGTTTCTCTGTGAAAACAATATAGAAAGTATTGCAGAAGTCCAGAATTAAAAGTAAATGTGTTTTGTTTTGTTTTTCTTTTAAATTTTTCAGTTTTTCCAAAGATAATCCTATGTATTATACGAATTTACTTTCAAGATATTTAAATAGTTATATGACATTATAAAAAGTTATTAGACCAGACACAATTTAAAAAGTTGAAAAAAAAATAAAAAGCGTATATTTTAAGCTTTTCTAAATTGTGTGTCTGGCCTAATAACTTTTTGTAATGTTACAAAACTATTTAACACACGTAAAAATCTTAACATATTTAAATAGTAAATGCTGTTTATTATAAAAGAAACTAACAAGAATATTTGACATTATTTTTATGTTTCTACATCTTCGAAATTTCGTTTAAAAAAATCTAATTCCTTGAAATGTTCCTTTTAATTTCCCATCCTCTTCTTTGCAAGGGTTTTCAATTGGGTCTTTATTTAATGTTGTCAGTAACAACGAAAATAGGGTTTTGTCTTTCGCCAAATGTACATTGAACTAAAACACTTGTCTTGAAAACTTCTAATCGACATTTAATTATTGTTTCTATATAATTTTTATAATTCCACCGAAAAAGAGCGTTTAAGTAATATTCTACAAACGGAAATTTCCACTCCTGTAATTCGTTCTTAGCTATTTATATCTAAAGGCCATATTTTTTTATCCAAAGTTTTTTTTTTTTTTTTTTGTCGTTTCCCAGATGAAAAAAAAACAAACCAACTATTTTTTTTTTCTTTCTGCACCTTAGTGGAAGGAAGATATAATTTATTGCGCTCTGGTAATATCTGATTTTTTTTTTTGCTCTCCAATTGCTTACTTTCGTTCATTTCTTTTTCTTTTTTATTATTTAACTGAATATAATTAACTCAAATCTAAATATACGACCAAGATAGAAATGTGAACTTAGTATACAAGAAAAACAGTTTAAAACTGAGAATTTAAAATTATACGTCTAATATACATTTCAGAAACGCTGCCTATCTTGTTTCTTGTTCTTTCCTAAGATTTTAAACTATGAAAACCATAGCTAGGGAAACTGCTTGGACTGCCAATACATTTGATCCGCTATTTTCAGATTTTAGTTAATTTTTTTTTTCTGCTTGGCACGTCGTGAATTTCCTTGCATATTCCGAGAGTGATGTTACTCTTTAATTCACTGGAAAACAACAACAGGAAGAAATCAACTCCAAACCAATGAATTTTGATTGCACTCGATAAACAATAAAAAGATTATAATTTAATGCAGCCATTTATATTTAAATATTTTTTGGCATTAGACTAACTGAAAATAGGTTTAGTCCTTGAAGAAAAGTGTCACTTCAGTGACGAAATTCAGGAATTTTTTTTTCACTTTCAGCAAGAGAATGTTGGAAAGTTTGCATTGAAATTTGTAAATTTGTAAAAAAAAAAAAAAAAAAAAAAAAAAAAAAATAAATAAACGAAACTATTTAAAGTATCTGAAGCAAGAATTATTCAACCATCTTTTTAAATTATTACATGTTGTTCAGATACCTTAAAAAAAAAATGACCTTTAAAAAAATAATCATTCAATGTTGTTGGAAGGAACAAGACTAGACCTGTCTTATGTCTTCTGTACAATCAACTTATAATAACTAATGTTGCAACCGCACATATTTCATTTCGATCGTGTAATTCAATGTAGCAGTGTTTATTTAAAGCAAGAAATATCTGAATTCGTGTTGAGTTTCATCAGTGGAAGTTTGTTCCGTGATTCTCAGTCAGTTTTCCAACTTCCTTTAGTCGGGAAAAAAAAGTTAAAAGAAGAATCAAACATAAATTACTTTGAAATGGGATAGAATCAAATGTGTAGCCTTCGAGTTCCGCTATCATCCATTGGTGCAAAGGAAATCAAATAGAGCTAAATAACTTTTGAGAAAGGAACCTGTGCGAAAAGATATTATTTTTTTACTCATTGGTTCCATTTCAAACATTATTACAGATGTACTGAGAAAGACGTCAATAAAAGAATATCAACCTGAAGAGTTTAAAACCATAAATCTCCATTCAGTCCAGTGATGTTGAGTAATTCCTTATCTCTCACCTCTTCCATCATTTCCTCAAGTACTATTTATTTTAGAAACACCTCTCCTGACACTAACGCTACAATACATTTTAATATAATTTTTAATATCTTACTGATATTTTTAGTGTCTTCCTAAATCTTTTTTTTTTCTTTAGTTACCGCATTTTTCGGATTTTATATTTTCAACTATATAGAAAAGTTTCGGCTTCTTTCGTCAAGCCTTCAATCAATGTGGTTGATGGTTAAAAAGAAAAATTGAATTGTATTTTTTTTAATTACATCAACATTTCGTTTGGACTTGCAATATTTTTCTAGGCTACTTTAACAAATGAAGGTCTATGTGATCTACAGTATTACTTGCAAAGCATGGCTGCTTAGCAGGAAAGAACATCTCAATGCGGGAGATTTTTGTTTACAAAACCTCTTCTTATTGTTTCTACCGGTTTGTCGTCAGCGTAGGATCAGTATTTGTCATAACAGAATACAATACAAATTTTATATCAGATATTGAGGATGTATGGAAAATAGGAAACTCTTGGCTTTAGTGATATAAAGAATGGATTCCTGGTATTACAGTATCCTCTGTACATAGATATGAAGGGTATTTTTCACTAGATATTCTACTTTCAACTGACGATTTCAATCTTACATCTGTCTTATGTTTATGATCACGAGATTCAAAAACTGTTAAACTTAAAAGCTCAAATTTCAGTAGTAGGTTTTAGATTAAATGGATGAGTTCCATATTAATTTCAGTACAAGTTAGCGAATGAAAGGACGCTTTTCATAAGGTATTTGAAAGTTGGTACGTTAACTACAATTTTTCTGTTGATTTTTTTTTCCCTATAATTCTCAAAACTAACTAACCAACTTCTTTATAACTAGCACAACAAGCATAAAAAAAATCAAACGTGATTCCATAAATTTGTTTTTTTTTTTAATTCCCAAAGCGTTAGATATGTCATAGACAGTAGAAGAGGAAGCTTTTTATTTATTTATTTGATTGTTTGTTATTTATTCAAATTCATATTATTAATTAGCAGTTTTAACTAGTGTTAAAAAAAATGAGTTGTTCTGTGCTAATTAGAATGTTTTGGGGAGGTCTTATTTTCTAGCGTAATTAATTCAGAATACGTTAACTTGAGGACCTTGGGTCGTTTTCTTCCTACCAGGTACCAAAGCTTTTCGATGTTGTATATAAACGCTTCGTTTACGACCTTGGAGGGGATCTTCTCCAGAACACGGCTATGCTCTGTCTTTTGACCTTAATAGCGACATTTGGTGTCCACAGGACCAGTCCTGTGTGGGGGAGTGGGATTTATTTTGCCAAACAAATAAACTATTAAGTGTAATACAAATCGATTGCTAAGTTAAGAATAAAATATATTTGAAGCTTAATTAATTTGATAAAATTATTCAGCAATTAAACATTTTGTAAAACATATAAAATACATTTGTATCAACTCAAATTCATTCTCTGCTTATTTGGAGCCATTTTAGCAGCCATTTTTAATTGCAAACAGATTAAGAATCAAGATAAATTGTTACTGTCTATTGATTTCCTCGCAACCATTTTAATGTTTGTTTTTGTTTGTTTTTTTCTTCAATGCCTTTGACAATTTTATTTTGAATTTTTACAGTTAAATATGTTTTTTTAAAAAAAATCTCAGGAAATTGATATTCTATTCCATCTTTTGAACAGCTATAAAACAATATTATGAATTGTAAGTGACCATTTCAACATTATATCAGTTTTATATTCAGAATAGAAGTGGATATGACTCTGAAATGTGAAATGTTTAATTCTTAATCGATTTGAAAACAAGGATATTGAAATAAACTACTTTACGCCAAGGTTTCCATCGGGTCCAGTGTAAAGTGACTCACTATTATTCTTAACAAACTTCAAACATTACAAAGATTTCTTTTTATTTCCCATTGTGCTTAAAATTTGTCAAATTTGAGTAAAGTTTAGCCAATTTTAAATCGTTGAATGATCTTTCAATGCACGATATTATTCATCTTTTTCCAATTGAATAAAAGTTATTTTTTGATTTTGTTCACCAAATTCTCAAGTAAGTAGTCACTCCTCAAACAGTTACTATATAGTATTTCCTTCTATTAAATCTCAAGACGTGATGATTTCTTGTTTCTTTCTTGAGTTTCAAAATCATCATAAATTGTTCCCAAAATTCAGAATTTACATGGTACGCAAATATGTGTTACGATAGTCTCCATTTACGCTAATATAAATTCAAATCGAATTCCATGGTATTTTTTTAATAACAAACTACTACATATTGTTTTAATCAATATTACAATATCGTTTTTAAATTTTTTATTCTTTGTTAATAGTGATTACAACTCTACGGTAATTTCTATCTATAGGTATAGTATTAAACAAGTTCAATATCGTACGTTTTAGTATTTAGTAGATAGTTTGTACTTTACTACTATTTTTTTTACAGTTCAACTATATCATTCATCTACTGCCTTTGAACGTTTCTCTTTTTACGATAAATTAAAAACTTCCAAGTTATGCTTGTTATAATCTACATACGACAGATATTATTGATATATTTGACAGATAAAGTAAACCTGAATCAATATAAGTTTTTTCTTAAATATTAGAGCAAGTAAATATGTTTAATGTATCCAACATTACAGCTTGCAGTCTTGTAAGTCTCCGTCTTGTCATGTTTTCGATTTGCTTTTAAAAATTACAATGGTGTTATTACTTCCACGAAAATCTTTTTGGAACCCAACCCTTGGTTATCCTTGAAAGAGGATTTCCTGTAGGAGCATAATGAGCATAGGAATTGGTTTGATCAGCAAAGCGGACTCACGCAAACGGATCAAGCCAATTAATGGACCATTGATTTTTGCAATGGACCGCTCCCAAGCACGTCCTTGTACCTGGATCTCAGATCCTCCCAAGTTGTAACTGAAGTGTTCCTAATAAAATGTGATATTGACCAAATTGTTTGTCATATACTTGGTGTCTGTTTTATTTATTATTTCCTTTGGAAAATGAGAAAGGCGAATGGAGTGCTGTTCTTTAGCCGACCCTGTGTTATTGGGATTGTTTTTAGCATATTATTAACATTGGAACCTTCATCAAATGTCAAAGTCAGATCGAAACAAAAAAAAAGGGTCACGAAAGAGATCAAAAATAACTCTTTACTTCCCATCTGAAATCGACCAAACAACTTGATCATGAATAACTATCATGTGGAATTCCTTTAATTATTAAATTTCTGCTTTTTCATTTTTTTGACATAGTAACATTGATCGTTGAATTTCTTGGTAACCATTTGAGAGCAGTTCCATGAAGTTAAACCAGTTCTCGAATGTTCGTATTCAAACTACGATCAGTTGCCGGAGATTTTTATTTAGAATTAACAAACTTTGTACAAAACAGCTTCTTCTTAAAAATGAAATACTTCAATTCTATCTTCCGGAATTTCTTTGTTTATAAATGAAAAGTGATATGATTATTACTTTGGAAATCAACAGATCAAAATTATTTTGCAAAAATAATTGCAGAAATTATTTGATATTGCAAGATGAGCATCCATTAAAATCTGCGTACCGGTATTCTAAATAGAGAGATACTGCTTTTTAGGAAACATCTTCAATAAGATGTAATTAGGAGAAGAAGGGGTCAGTTTCGGGTCATGTGAATAATGGACATTAACTAATTGAACACTTAAATGTTTTGCCATTTATGTTGCAAAAAGTTAAATTTTATTAATTAAACATTCGTAAATAGGATTCTTCTTTATTTTATATAGAAAAGAAATACGAATTATTACGATATTACGACTCATAAACGGTTTAACTAACTATGCCATGTATACCAAGCCATACTTTTGTAAACATTGCAATCTATTGATTTTGTATATATTCAAGCGCTTTAGTACATTTCGTGCTTTATCTTTGCAGGATCAAATACACTTTTCAGACATAAATAATAAAATATTTGTCAATGTTATAGTAATTTTAAATTTAGAAATTTACGACAACTGGAGAAGTTCACTTGAGGTTGTTCTCTTTTGTTTGATTCCAAATTAAATGAGAATTTAAAAATTGTATATTTTACATATTTTTCTTGGAGAAAATAATAATCTAAAAATGATCATATCTTAGAATTTTTACAATTACTAAAAATTAAATAACACTAGAAAAAAATACAACGATATGTTTATAAAATAAAAATTTGATATTCTTGTTTTAGCCAGCTGAATAAAATAATAAACGATGGACATATGATGATCAATTATATGCAGAAGATCAAAGAACATGATACAACTCGGATAATTTACATTTTTAACTTTTTTTTTTCTTTTATCATGAAGAATATATTACAAAAAATATTACTCCAGAAATATAAAAAAAAAAAAAAGTTAAAAATGTAAATTGTCCGAGTTTTATCATCTTCTGCATATAGTTGATCATGTTATGTCCATCCTTTATTATCTTATTCAGCTGGCTAAAACAAGAATATCAATTTTTTGTTTTATAAACATATTATTTTTTCCAGTGTTATTTAATTTTTAGATGTTGTAAAAATCCTAATCAAAATAATAAAAAAATGTTAGCTGACCTGCGATTCAAGTTTAATTCTCCCATTCCATCTCATTACCTACTTACTGAATCTAGATTCTTCTACCCTGATCTATTTGCAGGTGGTTACGGTCATGAGGTGAGTAAAGAGAGCGGCAGCAGTGACTCTACGATGATGATCATGGACAAATATGAGAACATGGGTTTGGTGGGCGAAGGCAGCTACGGCCTCGTCATGAAGTGTCGGCACAGAGAATCAGGTCAGATCGTGGCTATTAAAAAATTCCTAGAGAGCGAAGATGACTACACAGTGAAGAAGATTGCGCTTCGGGAAATCAGAATGCTTAAGGTAAGGAGAAACTACAATCTGTCTTTAAGAGAATATTCTTCACACTTAATCAATCAGATTTAACAGAAATTTGTTTCTTGGCAAAATTTTCGATTGAAAATTTAAGTAAAACGCTTCAATTACGTTTTGTATGTCTGTCTGAGTGTATCTATAAAATTATATATAAGTTTTACAATATACTATAATAAATTATTTCGAAGATTTTTTTTTACCTGATATAATTAAGCATCAAATAACAGTTTCTACGAAAATATCCATTTAGCAAATAAAAGGAAAAGTATATTTTTATTGAACAGTCATTGAATTGTGGATTTTTCTCATTTCGTTTGTTCAAGACTGTCTAAAAAAAAACCAACTCTAACGTAAAATAAAAAGAATTACTACTTGTAACTTACATTACATCAGAATTTAAATTTGAAGAAGTGTAAGAGAAAATATAACTACTATATAGATGTACAGAATTGAATTTTTCAAATTTCAGTTTCAATAGGCGATTTATGCTTTAAAAAATATTAATCAATGCTTTAATTGCTTTTATTTACATTTGGTATTTTTCCGAAATCTTTCGAAATTTACATGGGATTTTACTATGTGTTTTCTATATGTAGCGCTTTTGATGAATCTATCATACAGCTTTTGCTGTAGTTAATTTAAATATCAAAAGTCGTGATCAGGGCCGTCGCGTGGTTTGTTGGCGCCCGGGGCAAGATTTCGTCAGGCGCCCCCTGAATCTCCAATTCAACACCAAAAAAAAAAAAAAAACGGAATCTCCTTTTGCCGTTGCCGCGGCGCCCCCCTAACCGCGGCGCCCAGGGCGAACGTCCCGGTCGCCCAGCCCAAGCGACGGCCCTGGTCGTGATAATCTGGAACCGTCCTTTGATTCTACTGTTCGAGAATATTTTTATATTATTCGAATTTGGGAAGATGTCACAGCACTTACGATCTGTGTTTAAGGAATGTACTTATTTGTAATACATTTGTGACTATTAGATAGTAATGAAATTAGTCAAAATAGTAATAATAATAAAAACAATTGTTTCTTTTGCAGTTGATTCGCTGTTATTGAAATCTCGCTTAAAATTCATTAGTTTTGAACTTATGAAAATGTGCTTCTCACTATCTGGCATCTTCCCTCAAGGGATAGTGGAAGTTACCCTCTATAGTCTGTATACTTTTCTGTGAGTGACTAATAATGACGGTGATGCATGCTTTTTTTTCTGTAGATCATTACAACAATCAAGTTTAATTAGAAATATTTGTGCGACCTAATAATTACGTCAATTTCATTGTTAGAACTGTACCTAACAAAAGTCCACTGATTTCTGAGACGGGCTCTGTAAATTCGAGCGGCATTTCTTCCAATATATATATATGATAAGAACATGAGTCCGGAAACGCACCAATTCCTCTTTACAACTCTTTTTTTTTTTTTTTTAATTCACTTAAATATTTTGAACGGTTTGGTCTGTTTACTTAATGCAGGGCAAGAGATTGTTGCGTGTATCATTGTTGTCGTTAGCACAACACATAATGATCATGTGAATTTAGTAAACGTAACAAGAGATTATTGTTGTGTTTCATTGCATCATGTTTACAAGAGATACTGGAAGTGATGACCATCAACTTCGATGCAAGCGTTGAAGCAAAAGTAAAGCAGTTATTTTGTTCTTGAATAGAATTTCAGTAAGCAAAGGCAAATGAGCATAACGTTTACTGATTTCACGAGATCATTATGTGCTGTGCTAACGTCAACAATGGTAAACGCAACGATCTACTGCCTAAGTAAAGCATGCTCAACCGTTCAAAATTATTGAAGTGAATAAAAACAAGGTAGGGATAGCGATTAGTAAACCAATCACAATGCTTCGCAACGGCTTCTGATATGTAATTTATGTTGAATTATTGCTTTAATTTCCTTATTATTATAAATGTGATTGTTGCGAATGCAAAAGGCGCATTGTTTGCGATTATTGTGATTGTTGCTAAGCTGTATTATACATATGATTGTTGTGATTTTTGTGCTTAATGTTAATTTAATGAGATTTTAATGATACTTGTCCACAGATGGACGGACAAACCGGGATTAGAAATGTAAAAGGGAAACGTTTCCGGAACCATGTTCCTTATCAAAAGATGTTCCATTTTCACGCTCTATACACTCTAGAAGTTTGTTGCATGCATTCATTTGCATCCTGTATATACGAGTATATATACTTGTATACAGTATATAAAAGTTACATACTTATAAATGCTATTATATTAAATTGCACATCTGCTAACAGAAGATATATAATTTAGAATTTAGAAATTTTTAGAATTCATGTTTTATTGGCAAATTTGCTTCATAAAACATAATATAAATTCAATGCATTGCTAAACATAAAAGATCCATTGATTACCTCATATTCATATTTTCCTACCTCATTTTAAGAACAGTCCCCCCCCCCCTCGCACATCAAATTCAGGGCCAATGGCATCAATGCGCAATCATCAGAGTGCATTGCATTGCCAAGTAACTTTTTCTGAGTATGTCGACTTTAATTTCTGGCAAACCTTCTCATTGGCTTTACAAAAATCTTCCCAAATCGAATGCAAAATGCTCACTTCTTTGCATGAGTTGATTACCTTCAGGGCACCAGAAAAGTGAGGCACTTTCATAGCTAATAGGATTAACTGCAAGGCTCAGAAGAAACTCTGTAACCTATAATTTGGAGAGGAGGTGCTTCATCACATCAAAGAGAACCCAAGGAGAAGTACCTGAGCCATTGCATTTGCCAAGATAACAAATCACATGAGCATATGGCAGTTTCTGCTTGATTAGCAGCTTCAACCTTACCAGCCTCAAAGACTTGAATCACAGGTTCAGCTGATTCCACCAAGGGTTGAATTTTGCCACTGATACCTGCAACATTATCTGGAGCAGCCTTTGTTTCCAATGCTAGTTCTATTCACCGATGGAGCTACATTCACCAGAAACTGCATCTTCTATCAACAGCCATGTTTGGCCAGAAGAAAACACCCACACCACTCTCTCCAGGTCATTCCAGAACAGGTTTGCCATCAAGGTATGGACTAACTACATCAGCAGTCGGTTGATTGGGCTGTATCATCTTCCAATTCAGCTCACCAGTCGCATTTCCAAGATCTTCTGAAAACAAAACATTGATAAAGTTGCTGGAGCACATGCCAAGGGAATTCAGCCATCATTGAGAATCTTGTTTATTAATAGACTTTTGTCATGCTGGAGGAATGTTTCATTGCAATATTTGGGTTGGAGCTGCTAATCAAAATAACTAGATAACTAATTCCACTGCGGCACAAGATATCCAAAACAAGCAGGCATTGAGAGGATATACCAGGGTATTTATCACAAGTACAGTGCTTGCTCAAAGTTGGAGACCAACTACATATCTTCTAGCACATCTGATGTAGTGAAAAACAAAAATATTTCTCCTACCATGCATGGTAGAAAACGATCCACACAGTTCAAACTATCCAAATGGGATAAGAAGCCCTGCAGCAAGTAAACAGTGCTCTTCCAGACATGGTTCCTTATCGAAAAAAGATCAATTCCGTCCCCTTACATACCCTAGAACTTTGAAATATGTGTAGCAAAAAAATGCTCCAAAATAAAAAAATAACCAGTTATTAAAATATACAGCAAAAAAATCAAATGCAAGGAGGGTTAGTTAAAAAAAATAAAAATATTTTAATTAGTTAATTTACTTTGGGAAGATGAAAAACATTATAAAAGAATATAAATAACTTCACCTTTCTTCCATGAATATTTAAAAACATTTATTTTAAATACATGAAGCAAATTTACGGAAAATATCCGCTTTCCTTTATTCAAGTCATAAATAAAAAATGGGGATAGAATCTACTTTACAAATAACAAACAAAAATGGTTGAAAACCCAACAAATGGAAAGACATGATAAGTCAACAAACTTATTTGTTGTTACAATGTTATGTCAATACATGAATCATGTCGGCATTATAACAAAGGGATCTCTATTACTAAATAATCAATATAAAAAACATTATTAATAATTAAATACATCAAAGGAAGAAGTTTTTTTTTAACATTTATTTTAATAAAGTCCTTAATTAATAAATTAGTATTATGGTCTATGCTGGTACCCTCATACCTGTTAAAAATTTTAATGATGCAGCTCTCCAGAATGTTCACTTGAGCTTTAGGACAATGTTTGCAATCCTTTCATCTAGTGGAGTTCAAGCAAATCCAGTGTAGCACAACTATAAGTCAAAGATTCTAACCAGTTTTACTGTTTTTGTTTGAAACATTGAGAATGTAGAAAACTTCTGCAATATTTATAACCAAAAATTATTTATTATGTTAGAGGATTTTTATATAAATTTTGTATTAATTATTATCTTTCAATATTTTTACACAGAGAATTCATCCTATTTATTTCCTACCTAATATTTTTAGCCTACTATCAGAAAGTGAGGCTTATCAAATCTTGCAGTCTGTCTGTGTGTCTTCCCTAATAACTTTTGACAGGTACTTAATGACATCTTCTTGAAACTTAGTGTGCAAATTTAAGAACTAGACATGATCTGACTTGTATATTTGAAATCTTTTTCTTTTTTCTTTTCCAAGAAAAGGTTCTTGTTTAGAAATTAACAGAAGGAGGTGAGAGCAAAGGCGGTGGTGGGTGGATAGAGGTTTAATAATATTTCATTTGTAACTGAACAGATTCATAGAAGGAATTAAATTTCTTGAACTGGAAAAAAATGACTTGATCTAAAAACTAAAACTTAATCTGTTGTAATGAAGTCAAATCAATCTGTTTTCGATCTGGAACATTCACTTTATGCTGGCAATAAGGAATAAGAAGATAATGGAAATTAATATAAAAAGACCAAAAGTTAGATAAAAAGAGTTTATTTAATAATATTAAAAAATTACGTCTTCAACAAATATTAATACCCTCTCTTAGTTGTTATTCGTGGTTAAATATCACTGCCCATATGATATACTTCTTAATTATTATAACATCACAACAAAGATAGAACGATTATAAATGAGGCTCATTGAGTTTTTTTAATAATAGAAGGTTTGAAATAAATTCTAGGTTTTTAATTTTTTAAATAAACTGATTAATTCAAAGTAAGTTTCTTGAAATAAGGAAGATTTTTTTTTTTTCCTTTTTGCCTTGGAATATGACCAGCTAAGGGAACCACGGCTGGGTTTGATGTAGTTAATTTTTTATTGTTGCTTGTTTTGTTTGGGTGACCTTTCTGAGTACTGAGGTGGTTTCCTTAACTTGGTTTTGTACACTGAGCCTATCATCACGGGTAAATCTGGCTGATGAAGCCTAATAAGGCTGAAACAGCTGTCCCAGATTCCCAGTACAATGGTTCAAGGTGGAAACTCTTTGCTTTGGTGCATGCTTGATTCCTTTTTTTGTTTAAACCTCTGCACATTAAAATATATTTTTCTTTATGCTGTTTTTCTTCATCACTTTCAATTTATTAATAGCAAGCAATTCACTAAATGGAGACAGAGAGAATTAAAATAAGCTTTTATTAAATGAGTTTTTGCTTTTATGATGTTTGACCATTTCATTTGATGGCTTCGTAGCTGTAATTCTATTTTTGAAATAAATCCCACTGCAACAGAAATAGAAAGAAGTGACAAAAGTCGACCTTGAAAATCACAAGATCAATATCTTAGCTAGATTATAAAAAATGATTCCATAAAAATGGAATTTCAAATGAAACATAAGAAATTAGATGAATCTACATCACTGAAACTTAGTTCATTGATTTTATTATCAATCTTCTGAACTGCAAAACAAATCACAACAGATTTAGCAATAAATGGACTGGAAGGTTTGAAAATTGGAATTGTGCCAAAATAAAGATGGCAACACTCAAAATTTAATTAATCTAGCAGACAAATGCCAATTGATGTTGTTCTTGCATTTTACATTTCATTGAATTACCACCATGGGAATGTATTAATTCTGTCACATTTTTAGAACCATTAAATCTTAATACTTCTTATTTAAAAAGACTTTTAAATTTATTTTTAAATGCAATTTGAATTTGAATTTAGAAATAGCAGTTTTAGAAATCTTTTATTCAGGAATTTCACTAGATTTCAAAGATTAATCAAATTAAGTGGGTTTTTTTTTAATTACTTTCTTTTTTCATATTTCATAAAATATGAAATGTTTTGTTATTATATAAGAATGACAAAAGATATTTTTCAACACTTTTAAGTTAATCATCTTGATAAGGAATAAATTAACATTTTAGAAAATTAGTTTCTAAAAATAAACATTTCAAAACTAAAAGTTGATGAAGAACTTTATTCTCATAAAGGGTTATAAAGATCCTATCATTATGTAAGTATGCTTTAATAAATGATTTTAATTTACAGTCATCTTCATTTATCTATTTTTCCCTTTCTCTCTCTCTTTCATTGTTCATTATTTATTTTTTTGCTCGTCAGTGCATTCATTGAATTTCATGGTGTAGTTGAAAATCTAAACGTTTTAATTATTTTCGTTTTTGTTTGCATTCACCTGGCAAACAAACAATCAAATGGATATTACAGATTTTGTCTTACATTTGCAGCATCTTTAATAAACAAGAGAGAAAAGAAATTTGAGAATGCATGTTCATTTGTCTTGCCTTTCAATCCATTTCTGGTTAATATAATTAAAAACAAAATCATCCTAAGGAAATGCTGGTTTTAGTATTAAAATGAAAAGTCCTAATAATTTGAGTAAATATTGGCTGTACAGGTAAGAAGCAAAATATAAGATATCTGTTTCCATTAAAACTCCATAAGAATTCAAAACAATTGATTTTAGAAAGATGAAATTTTATGCATAAGCTATATTCATGACTTTCATTGAAATGCTGATAAATAGATAACTAATGAAATAATCAAATCCTTGAAAAATTTAGACTCTTCACTAGCTGCTTGAAATATTTGTTTGAATTTGATCATGCAAGTATTCAAAAGTTAGCATGACAACTATAATTCCATCAATTTTTATCACATGACTTTTGCTTTCTGTTTTATTAAAATGTAATTTAATAAGAAAGCAGTTAGAATCAAAATTACTTTTAATCTGCCATTAATTAAATCAACATATGTTCTCCTTTTAAAATTACTTTTTTTTTTTTTTTTTTTTAGAAATTAAGGCATGAAAATTTAGTAAACTTAATTGAAGTTTTCCGGAGGAGACGACGACTTTATCTTGTGTTTGAATTTGTTGATCATACTGTTCTAGATGAATTAGAACAGAATTCTAATGGTTTGGATGAAGATAGAGTCAGACAACATACTTGGCAAGTTCTCAGAGCGCTTGACTTCTGCCATTCTCATAATGTAAGCTTCTTTATTTGTTTCTTTTTATTACACTAATTAAATAGGTCACTCAGGTAGAAAAAAACATTCAGTAGTAACTTATCATTCCATAAATTAAACTAAAAAATGAAAATTCAGAATTTTTTTTTTTTTGTTCCTTGTTTGTAAAACATTTTAAATAACATCCAATTGTTCATTCTCCAAAACTAAGTATCCATGAAAGTATTAGAAAAATAGTTGGTAAAAATGAAATGAACAGTAAAACTGAATTTTGGATTCAATAATGAAGCCTATACACCTGAATACTCACAATGGTTTAATCTAAATTGATTTAAAAATTACAATAAATGACCTTGGGTTTCAGTTACATTTTAACCGTAACTATTCTTTAACTTGAGAATAGTTATGATTAAAATGTAACTGAAACCCGAGGTCGTTTATTGTAATTTTAAAATCAATTTAGATTAAACCATTGTGAGTATTTAGGTGTATACGCTTCATTATTGAATCCAAAACTATGAACAGTACACATAACTTTATTGCAATTTGAGAGAATCCTCCTTGAGTGCCCCTTCATTGAATAAGATAAAAAAACAAAACAACTCTCAACTGATGTTTGAGGCTTTAAATAGACCTCAGTGTTAAGAATATGCTGTAATAAAAGTATCTCATAAAAATACAATGCATAATATCAATATAAAATAAGCATTTTTATTACAAAACTTGGTCATATTAAAAAAATTATCATAGAAGTTTCAGCGGTCAGCCTTCCTCTGTGTTCTGCTTGGTTTCCATAGTTAAGAACAAGCAGAACACTGAGGACAGCTTACTGCCAAAACTTGTATAATATTTTTTTTTTTTTAATATTACAAGTTTTGTAATAAGAAATGCTTATTTTATCTTGATATTATGCTTCGCATTTTTATAAGACCTCAGTGTGTTTAATCAAAGGCCAATAGAACATTTTAGTAAGGCTGTTAGCAGAGAAAAATAATAAAATGGAGGTGTCTTATCACTTATTGTTGAAGTCCATCAAAAAAATTTAAAAAAATCAGGGAGAAACATCAACTGTCATATTTATTTTGGTTTCTTTAACATCTAATAAGAGCAGTTTTTTTGGGGGTTTTTTTTTGCATTTTATTAATGCATTATTTTATTAACAACCAAGAATATGAATTATTTTGTCCTATACAAAAATCAGATAAAAAAAAATCCTATTCCTAAAGATATAAATTTGTTGAAAAGGCAAAAGTATGTCTAAAGTTATCAGTCATATGATTGATTTGTATGCGCAAATGATGAACTGCTTAGAAAAATAATCTTACTTTACTGAATAAAGTGTACTGTAATTTTGACAGGCAAGAAAAATGTCAACAATTACTCATTTAACTACTTCAAACAGATACAGAAGTTTTCTACTGCAAACTTCAAAGTTAGTATGCTTTAAATTTGGAGCAGAAAACATCAAGATCTGTTTGAAATATTGCCAACATAATTGCCATGATTAAAGAAATAATCTATATCTTATTTTTTTCTTCTTCACTTTATTGCTTCATAGTCTTTTAAATCCCTATGGCTTGAAAGATTAAAATTTAGTAACAAACAATCTTAACTCCTTTAGAAGAAAAAGTGCAATAATTTGGTCTTATTTGAAATATTTTGTATTAATTTAAAAAACTTTAGCATCTATTTAATTACTGTTAGATTACAAAATCCTTTTCAATTTTACTATTATTCTAGATTATTCATCGTGACATAAAACCTGAAAATGTTCTTGTGTCAAAACTTGGTGTTGTAAAGTTATGTGATTTTGGGTTTGCAAGGACTTTAATAGACCCAAATGAATCTTGTACAGATTATGTAGCAACCAGATGGTATCGAGCACCAGAACTTTTAGTGGGAGATACCAAGTATGGCAAGTAAGTAGTGATTGGAATGTAGTTGAATTCTTAATAGTTTTCACGCTTTTGTCTCTTAAAAGTTTTGTAAATTATAAATATCCTCTTTTTTCCTTATTTATATATATAAAAATAATCTACACTTTATAATGTCTCTGTATAATATTTGAGCAAGCACTAATAATTTTTTTCATGCCTAAAAAATAATAATCTAAGTAAAAACTCTTCCTCACATGTTAAATAAGAGGAATACTTTAATTAAGATCTTAATAAATAGAATTAGTGATGTACGGTATATATAAGATAGCATTAAAATATTTTTGCTACATTAAATCTTGCTAGAGTACTATTATATGAAATGATCAATAGATCCGATAAATTTTTATTATGTATATCAATCTAATCTCATATGAAACATTTATACCCCTTGTAAATCTTTTTATTTGCACCTTTGAATACATAACCCAAAATTAATCCTGTAGCAAAAATAAAATTTTAATTTAAATAACATAATTAAATGGGACCTTACATTCACAGTTGATAGTCTAATGTAGGTAATTCTCACTATTTGATGCTCATCAGTGCTAGCTATTCATAAACAAATAGACAAATCTTAATCGAGAGGTCAGTGGAATTTACTGTGTATTCTTACACTGGATTGAAATGGGAAATTTACTTAAATTCTAAGTAGATATGATAAGCTTATGATACCTTTCTGATTTTATTCAGTAATTGGAGAATTAAGAAGTTATAATATGAAATTGTAAAAAAAAAGAATAATAATAAAAAAAAAACCTTTTTAACAAAAATATTTTTTAGAAGGAATTTGCCACAACTTAATCTTGAGAATACATAAATGCGGAAGATCTTGACTTGTAGATCACAAATATAAAAACATTATCTACAAGGATAAAGCAGAAATAATAGTTATTTAAAGTTTCACTTAGTTCAAGAAATTGGTTGTCGATGTCCCTTGATAAAAGATTATGAAGATGAATGTGTCCATGAGGTATAAATGTTAGAAATATAATTGTTACCACAGTAGGTGCAGTTCTGGAAACCACTTCAATCAATGTTGTAAATCTGACTGTGTTACATCAAAGGTATGACATAGTTGAACAATGATGGTTGTCTGTTCTTAATGTCATTGTCTTTATTTCACTTTGTTTACACTGATAACTTTATTATTCCTCATTAACTGCTAGAACTCATTCAGTAAATAGATACATTAACTATGGTGATTGAATTTCTTGATCCTTTTTGAGAATCCATTTTCAAGGATTGTGATCATTAACATTAGCTCCTAAAGCAATTCTTGCCACTCTTTTGTTTTTGAACCACATAGTCATCAGTTATTTGGAGTTTTGAGTTCCTGATTTCATCTCCTTTTTCCTATTTCCTGATGAAAATATTATATATGATTCTTGTTTTGACCAAATGATAGCAGTTGTGAACAGTTCTCAAACTCTATCATTTCTTTTGCGTTCTCAGTCAAAACATCAATCCATTTCTTCCTCATTTGGAGACTTGCCTGATAATCTGACAACTTACATCCTTTAATATTTCAACACAACCTTATCTTTGATCCTGCTTATTATTCTGAAACATTAACCATGATATTCCATTCAGAACCATCTCATTGAAATCATTGTACATTTGATAATGTACAAAATGTCTGCAATCATGGATTAAGTTGAGCAAAGTTCCTTGTTAGGGTTGCATCATGATTTGATTTCTTGAAGTAAATTCAGATGAGAATAATCACAAACTTAGTAACATTACTGTTGATCATCCCTTCATCTTTTTTACTTTCATTGTCTCATCATTTCTATCTTTTTCTGTATGTCTTTTCAGAGAAGTAGATATCTGGGCTGTGGGTTGTCTTTTTGTAGAAATGCTCACTGGAGATCCACTGTTCCCAGGGGAATCAGATATCGATCAGGTCTTCTATATCATGAGTTATCTTGGTAAGTAATTGTTAATTAATTTAATTACCTATGTTTGGTCATTTCTGAACATCTTAATCAAATATACATTTAAAATGTTACATGACAATGAATGCAAAAAATATTCATTTTACTATTGAGCATTTTCAGTATGAGCGATACCAAGGTAATACAAATGCTAATTTGAATGTCACTATATTAAACTTATATTTGAATACACTTTAATGTACACTGTACTTCTCATTCAACTTTACTTAACTTTTCCCAAAACAAGCCTTCAAATCTTAATAAAGAGGTCAGTTAAGTTACCTTAAGTTCCCAGCGTAATGAGTAGAATCACGGACAAGTCTTAGTTTAACACATATTTCATTTATTTATTTTGGGATTTTTTTTTTTTTTTTGAAAAGATGTGCATATGTTCATATATTTACAGAAATTATAAAACATTCAATTTTATCTTTTTTATTTGATATTGTGTGATTTCACTTTATTATTGCTTAATCACAGACAATTATAAAACTTCTTCTAGAATAAATCTTCATAAAGTATAATGATCATCTGCATCACTCCCTTATTATCAGTTTTGCTCATTAACTTAGTTTAGTTATTGTTTAAGGATTTCAATTAGTTTTGCTTTACATATAAGTTCCTTTATATTTTTTCATAGTTAATATTAGTAATTCATAATATGACAGTAATATCAAAAATAATTTCAGTAAAACTGAAGATATAAGAAATTCTCATTACTGACTGATTTTTTTTGAGTCTTCATAAAATAAAATTGAAGTAGGTTCCTTTTGAAAATATATTATATATATCATTAAAAGATTTTATTTTTAATCTAAGGGCCACTTTCTATGAAGCATCAAGAACTCATAGAAAAAAACCCAATGTTCCATGGAATGAATATGAATACCGAGAGAGAAATTCCTGCAACAAAGAAAATTGCTAATGCACAGCCATTGGCAATTGAGTTTTTTCAAGTAAGTATTTTTGACTTTTTAAATTGCTATATATATTTCAATAGTCTATCAAAAAATAGTACTTTTTTTTTTTTTAATTTTACTTTAAACATTTACAAAAATGGACAGTCACTACAAAAGTTAACAAACTGCACTGTGCATACAATGAATTCTTACATTTAATAACAAAAGATTATTTAATTATCCTGCACTTAGTAGGCATATCACACTTATTCCTATCATAGTTATACCGGGTGATTCATAAAGTACTGGAAAGTACTGGTGGTTTTCACCGCCCCATATCTTTTAAACTATTGCTCATAAAAATCTGAAACTTTTTATATAAAATCATCAAACATATAAGAGTTATGGGGCGGTGAAAACCACCAGTACTTTCCAGTACTTAATGAATCACCCAGTATTTACTAACTTTGATATGAACAAATCCATTGATTTTTCAACATTAACTGTGTGATTGCAATTGCATGATCATTATATTTCTTTTATTTAAAATGTTTTGAATTTTTTGACCGTGTTCCTGTTTTAATTTTTTTATTAATAATTCTTTTTTTTTTCTTTCTAGTATTGCCTACAGTTAGATCCCTGTGATAGGCCAACTTGCCTGGATCTATTAAATCATCGATACTTTACTTGGGATAGGTAAGTTTTATTTAATGGCTTAAAGAGACTAACATAGGCCGTTATCTTTTTACAAATTGCAATGTAGACAACATATGGCATTTGGAACAAGCAGTTAAAAAACATTGAAGCCTTCTCAGATTAGATAAGGCAATTAGTGAGATGAAACAAGGGAAAGAGCACTGTTGGTCCGATATAGTTAAATAGAACACTTACGATATAATTGACAGTGTTGAAACAGAAACATTTAATCATTGTTATAAAGATCAAGAATATGGAAATAAGTCATTTAATCAGACCGAAGTAACATGCAACAAACATTAAGCAAAGAACACAGACACATTAACATTGACCATTTTTGAATTCCCTTCCACATTGTTACTAAATGATATCAACACACCCCACTGCAATCTATAAACTGCTACTTGTCAACTCTGAATTTAATTTTTTTTTTTATTTTTCTTGATTGTGGTTCATGATAAGATATTTGTTTGCAATGATATAAAAAATTCATTATAATGTAAATAAATAGCTTAAATGATTTACATATCTTATGATTTGTAATGTGCACTCATTGACATAAAAATTTGCACATCAAGGAAAATCATTCTATAAACTTGAAAGTAAGTAAATAGCTATGGCGGGGGTAGATATGCAAATGAATAACTTTTGGTGCGATTGCGCAAGGCCGCTCATCTTACAGCAGAGCTGCATTTGCAAGTCATGGGGCTTATAAGGCTCACACAGCAGAATCCATATGCACTGTAAGGTGACCAGGCGAGGTCTGTGAACGATCAACATGCCACAAAGATGCCTTAGACATCAGTACGAACAACTCACAGAGTCTGAGAGAGGCGGTATGATCGGGCTGCGAGACGTGGCTGGACGGTGAGGTGAATTTCCCTCCATTTCAGTTGTTCTGACTTTACTGTCAGATCACATTGGTGGCAATGGATACATGAAGGCACCACTACATAGCAGACCAGCTCTGGACAGACCACCAGCAGAGGATCATTTGATCGTCAGAGAGGCATGAACAGATCCAGCAGCTTCCTTGTTCATTCTCCAGCGACATGTGGCAGGGTCACATGAGAATCCTGTCTCTGCCAGTACCATTTCCAGATGCCTAGCAGAGGCAAATCTGCATTCTAAACACCCCCCTTTTGTGCCTTTAACACCTCAACATCTATGGCTGCTTTTGCATTGGTGTCAGCAGAGAGCAACATGAAATACAATGGACTGGCGATGTATCATCTTTAGCGATGAATCCTGCTTTTGTTTGGGAACAGATGACCACTGGGTCAGGATTTGAAGGACCCCCGGTGACGCTACAATCCAAACCTCATTTAACAGCTACAGACAGACCCACTGCAGGTATGATGATCTGGTCATATGCCATTGCATATGATAGTTATTCGTCACTAATAGTGCATTCAGGAGATCCTGCGATACATTCAGAAGATCTTGCCTTTCCTGGCTGGATGCCCAGGAGCAATTTTCCAACAAGATAACCACTTGTCCACACAGCTAGGGTTTCACAGGACTGTCTATGTCATGTTGAGACACTTCCTTGATCTGCCTCCTACTTGATTTTGTCACCAATCTAGCTTGTCTGAGACCAGATGGGATGCCAACTAGCAGTGTTTGCGATTCAGAGAGTTATTTGCAAGAACTATGAGCAAATCTGCCACAAGACAACATACGGCATCTGTTTAACACTATACCTGACCATATCACCGCATGTATCCAAGCATGAGATGGTCCAACTAGTTAAAGATGACCTTATTATCTATCGCAGCTCTGTGGGACTATGTTTTGCTGCAGTGATATTGTAATCACTCCTGTCCTTTGTCTCTACCATCACACTAATAAAATTTCATTTAAATCCAATTCTTCCTTCGTGATGCACAAGTGTAAGTAATATCTTAGATGATATAAATACTTTAAGATATTTTGTAGAAATTTATTTTTATTATTAAAATTTTATACATTTTATTGTGCATTCTTAAATATTTTCTCCATTAAATAAAAAGTTTATTCTTGTTGTTCAAGAATTTCAAATTATTTTCATTAACAAAAATTGAATAAATACAATATTAAAAACCAGTTCTCTACTTCACATTGTGCCATTGTAAATATCATTAGTATGATTATTCCTCATCCAATTTGATAATATTTTACTATGCCTCTTTCCCCCTTTTTATCACTTTTATGACAAAAAAGAAAAAGGAAAAAAATAATATTGTGTCTCCATTGCAAAGCTGAATCTTTTTGAACAATTTCCCTGGAAATGCACCATCTCTTAAATTGGAGGAAGTAGTTGCAAGTTGATGGCAAATTAAATTATGTGTGTAATCTTTTTAGATTACTGATGCCTTAAAAAGATGAATTTAAAATGTTGTTCCTATAATTCATCATTCCTAAATAATTTTAAGCACTACATGCTTTGATCATGTAATTTCTTTTCTGCGATTACATTGCAGGAGATTAAAAATTTTTCTCTTCACTTAAGATAGAAGCATGATGGTTTCCAGCTCAGATCTGTTCAAGGTATCATCTCTAATAAACTGCAATAGCTCAAAAGATTGGAAACTCACTCTCTCTGAAGTCATAACCCTTCTTAAGGATGTTTCTCTTCTAATTTAATAACTGATGATGATTGAATTAGGCGTGAAGTTTCCAGAAAAGTCATAGGGAGGTTATAACTCATCATTATCTAAATTTGAGAGTTTTGATCTGTTTATATTGAATTTCTGTTTTTTCTTTCCTTCCAAAATTAAGACTAACAACCAATGCAGATAGTTTTTTTAACACAGTAAAAATAAACATATTCTATTGATATTAGTTTGGAAAGAGGAAGGGAGAACAAATATCTTTATTTTCAACAAAAATAGGAAATATTTATTTTTTACTTCTAATTTAATTTTGTTCTTAAATTTAAAATGATATTTTACTAATGTATAGTAATAATGTTTTTCATCTAGGTTCCCAGAAAGGTTCATTTTTGAACTGAAGCAAAATATTCAACAAGAATTTCGAAACAATCCTTTATTAAGGAGGCCTTCCAATGTGAGTAGCTCTAGACGAGCAGGTCAGCCAATATCAGATGACTGGAAAAACAGGAAAATCAGGAACCTGGTTAGTAACTAGATAAATTTTCTTTTGACAATTGTAGTCGTCGAAGTTTCTTATACTAATCTAGATCTGATTTAGGATCAAAGATCAAATGCAAATAAATGAGACCAAGACTAAATTTGTTCTCATAAGCCACTCAGTTTAAGAAATTGGCAGTTATTACTTTTGTATTGATTACTAGTCGAAATATGAGAGAGATGGAATTGTAGACAGTATGATTTCAAATTGCCCAAACAGTGATACCAAATAATAACAAAAACAACTACAAATGCTTGGTTTACTATACTTTTTCCTTTCTTTTTTTATAAGTCCTTACCTCTTCTGTGTATTTGTTTTGAGATCCTACTTAGCAATTTTTGTATTGTAATTGCTGTTATTGGACTGTAGTTCAGTATCAAGTTTTGTCTATTTGCTAATTGAGTCATCTGATTTTCTTCCTTGTAATGAAATAAATCTTGTCTTATTCTTTCATCAAAGAGAGATATGTGAATTCTCTATTCCAATTTCTGAATGAACTCTAATGTCATTTTTAGGAAAAGAAGATGATTATTTGCCCTCAAATGCATCTGCTTTAATATTAGACCTGATGACACACAGAGCATCTGCAACAAAGTCTTTAAAATCAAAAATTCCATTTGCCTTTAGTTTTCAGATGATTGTAGACTTTTTAAAACAGATAAAATTTAATGCGCTATGCATAAGCCATTTAATATTAGAAACCTACTCTAACATATCCTGCCTAATCTAAGACAGCAATGCTTTATAGTAGAAAAACTGCAACATGAGATTCTGTAAGTCCAAATAATTGTATCCAAGTACCAATAGAAAAAGTCTCCGAAACTACCCTTCAGGAAGTGGTGAATGTATTTTAAGTAAAATTCATTCTACAGAAAAATGTGGGGTTGGATTTGTTTTTCTCCAACTTTCTTTGAGGTTTTAAAAAATTGAAATTTTTGAAATGAAAAAATTGTTGGAAATTTTATATTTAGTGTTAACATAATACAGATGTAAATAAGATTGCTATGACACAATATGGAAAATAGAAATAATTATAATGAAAAATATATCATATTTTTTTAATTATAAAATCAAATTTAACTTTCATAAATAAAAATAATTCATTCTTACACTTTGTACAAACAAATTATCATAATCATTATAAATCAGAATATCCCTTCTTTATTATAAATTAAAATATATAAATCTTATATTTTAATTTATGATTTTGAATATTTTTTTTATGTTTGCCTTCCCAATACCAAAGATGCCATCTTGTAAAATCTTTCTATTGGAATTGCATAATCAACTAAACTTTATTTTAGATGAAAGAAACAGTTGTTGAAGATCCAAAGAATACCTCCAAAATTTTTGAGCCAGAAATTCTGTCTTCCATATCCTCACCTCTCAAGATAAGATTAAGTCCACCTCGTTTAATGCCAGCAAAGATGGCACCTTTAGTTATGCCAAGTTCTAAGGGAAACCAAGTAATCCTGCCTTTTTTATTTTAACTGTTTTTTCTGTCTTTCTGTTTGTCTAACAAGAGAGGAAATTTATCTTCTGCTATTCTTCTTTTTATTTACAATATTTCGATCGTCCTATTGCTGATCTTCTTTGGGTATTACAAATCTGTTATTTTGAAATTTACAATAGCAAGTTTCACATTTAATATATATTACATTTAACTTGTCGATAAACAATACATTCAAAATAATCTTCATAATAACAATTATAAAAATTTTTCTAATTTCTTTAAGTTTTTCTTAAATAAATGAATATTATTAAGAAGAGTTTTCTCTCATAATATAAGAGAGGAAATTATTGGTAATGCTTAATAAACCAAAATTGAAATCTAATACAGTTTTCAATATTTGCATTTTCTTCAATATCAATTTGCATATCCATTTTGCTGTAATGTATATTTAATAACTGAAGAAAAAATATCTAAATTGTAAAGAAATTGTTGGTGATAAAAGAAATGTCAGCAAAGTTATCTGAATGAATTAGGACAACCCCAATGAATTTATTGAGGTTCGGAAAGAATAGTATGACAACTCAAAAGGCTACAGTCTTCTGAAGCATTTCGTTGTAAGACAAATTATGCATTGAAGTGTTAGTTAGGAAACAAAACATTTTTCTTTGTTCATCTAAAATTCATAGGTATCATTTGAAACATCATTTACATAATGATACTATGCTAAAAGAGGGCAGAAGAACTACGTGTGTGGCTTCAAAAGGATGGCACATTTCTAGTCAAACAGATATGATGATGTAAAAAACAGTCTTATTAAGCTTTGGAAGAGACCAGCTTATCCTTTGTGAGTGAGTTCTTTGAAATGGATTGGATGGGTTTCTCAATGGATGGTTTTGCTGATATTAGATGAGAACAGGAGACTTTTAAAATCCAGACATTATGTCCATGAATCTAAGTAAGCCAGATAGGTAGGGAATTGCTAAGAGAATTGTATTTAGAAGTTACCTAATAATCTTTAGTCAACAAGAGCATTGTTGAATGGAAACTGGTGGGATTAAGATTTCTCTTGAAAATTCAACGAATTAATCCCACAGTACATAGTTTACAAATTGAATGGATAGACTTAATATATTCAATACAAGATACAACACAGATATAAAGCTTTTCTCAGCTACATTACGATAAATAGAGCCCAAGGCCAATCAGACAGCTACAGCCCAAGGCCAAACAATAATTAACAAATACATTAGAAATCGGTCACGAATGAAAACATTTCATATCTTGCTTTACTTAATGATGTAAAAATGGTAGTTCTGTCTTGTAATTTAAATACCAAAATATTGAACCACAATGCTTATATCATACTTTTTTTTCATTGCTTTCAGCCTCTCTCCCCAAAGAACGACATGAGCATAACAGCAACAGCAAAAGACCTCTTGGGAGCTGCAATACCTCCTATTAATCAAAATAATGAAGTCTCAGGAAAATCAAGTCCTCCCAACAACAACGATTCAAATTTAATTGTGTCTCCCTCAAGTTTGTGTCCAAGTATTGGTACAGCAGGGAACGTTCAGACACCTCTTGAAAATTCAAAGCAACCATTTTGGTAAGTGCAGAGGATTATTTGCCTGTAATTTTTAAGCTTAATTCTTATTTTAAATGCTTAAATATACAAAGTTTAGAGTAGAAATTCCTTTCATACATTCTACTTTAATGACATTATTTTATACCCATTACAAAATTAAATTTACAGCCAGTTCTTGCAACTACATCTTGTTGAAATTGTTTTCTATATTGTTATTTATTCCTTTCTAGCCCAAGGTATTTTTTATGATAAAGTAAAAAATAAATGTAGATGAATCTGTAAAAATGGCCAATATAATGATAAAGCATGGTATAAAAATAAAAATTGTAGGTTCAGTGTACTCCTCACGATTTAATGTAGTGTCCTACTATAGAACAGTTTTTCTTCTTATTTTATATCATCTCTGACAAAATGAAGAGAGATAATGATAGCTTAGAAAGTAAAAATCGACTCATACTACAATAACAAGGACAGATGCTAAATTTAAAGTTTCCATAATGCTCAAATCATATGGAAAAAATTTTCTTTGAAATAATCTATTAGAGAAATTATCATATCTCTTTCTTATATAGATCATGAATATATAAAAGATATATGTATACAGAGATTAAGATGATTGCCTGTGATTGATATAGCATTTCAAACAGTTAGTTATTACTGATTTAATTTAGTGTTTACACAGTTAAATTTGTATATAAATAACTGAAGGAGTTCTAGCAGATACTGAACCTTCATAGCAATCTAACAATGGTTCATGAAATCTGAGGTTGCCAACTTAGATCAGTTATTAGTAAAATAAAATAATAATCCTTCATAATACCAACAAAATACAGTGAAATAATAGATAGAGTAATCCTAACTTATTGGTATTAATTTATTCGGGAAAAATGGAGCATTAGTGAGTCAGCAGTAAACAAGTTTTTTTAATGAGATATTTAAGATGTTTGTAATTGTGGCTCTTATAGATTATTTTAGACAAGAGATTTAACGTGCGATAGATAGATTATTTTGTTAGATCTTTTATTGGTGAAATATATGTACATTTAATCAATAAAAACAATAATTAAATACTGAAATAAATATCGATAAAAAGTATTTAATATTCAAAAAGCAGAAAGTAGTATCATATAATTTCTGTTAAGTAACAAAATTAAACTTAGTAGGGACTCATTAATAGCATAGAAATGTAGGGACTGGAGGGTAGTAAGTCAGACAACAAAAAAATGAATTGTGCAGTTTTGCTGCTAACATCATTTAAAATAAGTAACAAAAGTAGACTCTAATTTTTTATAGAGAATCGTGCATTATAGTTATTTGAGCGCAAAACATATTTTTTTTTATGTTACAGTTAAAAGTTGCTTTAGAGTAACTGTACTCTTAATTGAGCCATGTCAGCACGAAAACTCTCCTAAACCCTAATTGTATTTTATATTAACTTTGTTTGCATTACTAAGATGCTAACTTAGTAATTCAAAATATTAATAGTAATTTGAAGTATAGTGAGATAACAGTTACAATGGAAGATAGCTTTATACTAATTGAATCGCAAATGTGAAAAAGGTACTAAGTCAACTTTTTGTACATTTAGAGTTAGGACTGGAAATGGGTTCAATAGTGTTCACCCCATGCATTATTTAAATGGGAACTAAATCAGGCTTTTCCAAAAGTCTCAGGAGGTCAAAAACTTGAATATTGCTTTACATTTTTTCATTATTTTCGCGCTAATGTTACATTGTCATATGATACTATATATAACATATATATATAACTTAAATGATTAAGTTTGTACTAAAAAAAATTGAAATAAAACATTTTTTTTTAACTGCAAAATGTGACAATATAATTGCAAAACATGGAAAAAGGTATCTAAGTCACCCATAATCTGGAAAAAGGTACTAAGTCGAAATTTTTAATTATGTCTTTGTACATTTGCATACTGACGTAAAAGTAAACAAATGACAGGCATGGGTCGGCTTCACAGTCGTTTCACACCACACCAATGGATTTTTAATTGCTGGCTCTAGTTTTGAATGTGGAAGGTTTTTTTTGTGTTTTCTCAGTTTGGTATTTCTATGACTTAGTACCTTTTTCATATTTGCGATTCAATTAGCTCTCAGTGAACATCATAATAATTAGGTTCTCCTATTTGTGCACCTATAGAAGAACGTGTATTTATGTATGCTTGAATAGGAAAAACAAATTTTAATAAAAACCATGATCCAAACTTAATAATGCTCTCAAAATCTAATAAAACCTCACATATAATCACAGCTAAAAGCTTTATACATACTAAGCTGTTCTTATTCTTAATTATTAGGATAACAGAAAAACCAAAGAAGGCATCTAATTCCCTGTTTTTCAAGAAGTCCACTAGTGACGTTGGTTCTCACACTGCATCAGGTTTAGGAGGAAGTATTTTAAATAGTTTACTTCAAGGTGAAAGAAGTCAGCTGCACGACAAAAGCGACTCTCATAAAGTAATGCTGGCCAGAAGAAAAGCAAGAGCAGAATTTAATATTCCACAAACAAATTCAAAATCAATGCCTTCAAAAGATGATTTCAGTTTACCTGATGTTCCAGGAGCAGCAGGTGAGTTTATGTAATGATCTGAATTGAAAGCCTATGGAAATTTTATTGAGTATGTTTGTTTTTTTTTAAATAATTAGCACAAAGTGACAGTTATATACAATATAAATATACATTACAATATACATAAGCTTTTCCTTTTCTTATTTCACATTTCTGTTATTTTCGTTTTTTTAATCAATGTAAAAGAAGTAACAATTTGTCAGTCAACTTCACTAGCCTTTTTTTTTTTTTAATTTATTGCATTTTTTTCATCACTAAATTCAGTTCATACTGTTTTTTTTTTTTTTGATTTTCAATACAAAAATATTTCCTGTATCATTAAATGTCTGCTCTGTTGATTTTTTTTAATTAATAAAATAAAATTACAATTAATTATTCAGTAGAACTTCAATTACCTGAAACTCTTTTAACCAGAACCTCGTTTGATCGACATTGGTTTCCTTAAGTTTTTATTTTTGTAAATAAACAATTTCTCCCTCCCATTCTCCCTCCTGTCGGAAATTCCATTCTATTGTCCCCCTTTGCCGGAAATTCCATTCGTCTCCAAGACCATCTGCCTTCTGCCTTTCTATTGGCTACTTTCTGTCCGACTCAGAAGTTTTGGCTTTCGCGAAATGTAGAACATTCATTTGTGCCATGGAGCACACTAAACGAAAACGCGTTTTGTTAACAGTGGAACTGAAGTTCCAAATTGTGAGCAGAATTGAAGCAGGTGAAACTTCTAAAATAAGCAACTCCAATGCTTTTGAATATTATGCTAAAGGACTGATGTGGTTGGAGCAACAGACTGACTCTGATTCTACAGAACTTATGCCACTGAAAAAACTTCGGGACAGAGCGGCTAAATGACGGTCAGTCATGCTTACAGCAGAGCAAACTTCCTTTTAAGCCAATGTAAAGTATGTATCGTATGTCATATAAACATTTACATTGCATTTTCTGACTTGTGTGACATCTATTGAATAAATTTATTGTTTATAATTATAGTAATATAATTACAAACATCACATTTAGTTATTTTGTACGTGTAAAATCCAGTGTTAAAATTATTGTGGTCTCCTGACGGCCATTTTTAAGTGCTCTTTTATCCGGAATTTTTGATTTACCGACGGAGGTCTGGTCCCGACCACTTCGGTTAATCGAGATTCTACTGTAATAGCTAAATGCTTTAAAAAACCATTGTTGTCTTTTAATAAAAGGAGGTTTCCAAAATTTATATACCATACACTAATGAACATACACCATGGAATTCTGGATTGCCATGATCAAATCATAGATGGTGACAGTGATGTAAACATTCTGCAGTGGTGGCTGTACATCTTTAGGCTCTATTTTATGAGAATTTTCTACTATTTTAGTGAAGATAACTCCATGATTGATATTTGGTGAGTCAAATACTGCTCAACAAAGCTTTTACTTATTCGCAATTGCCATTCTTTATCATCAGATAGATTCTGACATCAGAATAGAAGTTCAGATGTGCCTCTTGTAAATTCTTTTTGTAGAATTAACTGCAAGATGAAATTAATGTTTCAAGCATAATGAAGTAATTGGAAACTAATTGTTCATTCAAAAAACAATCCCACAGTAGCTCTTTCTCGATGACCAACTATGCCAAAGTAATGGAAAATTCCTGAATTTTCAGAATTCTGTGTAAACAGATATGTTTGTTCATTGCAGAATTGAACAAGCAGTTTACTTGGCTAAAACCTTTACGTTATCATCCACCATTCTCATGTATTTCAAATTAACAAGCGATTAAAAAGGTTTAAGTTTTCAATGCAACTAACATCATCCAGTAGTAGAAACCCTTTACTTTGAAGCATATTAAATTAGTAAGATATATTATTAAGTTTCAGAATAATAATTAAATTAATGTCAAATAAAGGAAAACATTTTTTTTCATATTGATATGTTTCAGCCTACAGTCCATCTAGAGGTCGTGGACAAAAGAAGCCAGGTTTCATCCCTGCAAAAACTCACATAACAACTTTAGATCCATTTCCACATTTTCAGGTAAGGAAAACAAAACATAATAAATGTTTTAATCAGCTCTGCTCATTCACATCATTTCATTTCAGCTTTAATAGTTCTAAATTTGTATTGAAGATTAATAAATGTATTTTACGAGAGTTGCTCCGAAAGTAATGCCTCCTATTTTTTTGTCATAAAAAATATAACAGATAAAAAGAACACAATAACACTGTTCGATAGAGCAAAGCTTTAGCTACACAAACTTATTTTTCCACATAGTCACCACCATTGGCTATGCATTTTCGCCAGCGATAAATAAGAGCCTTCATGCCGCGTTCGTAAAAATCAGGACCCTGCAAATTGAGCCTTGTTTTCACAGCTGCCATGACGGCAATGTCAGTTGGATAACATTGCCCACGCAGTCCATCTTTCATCGGCTCAAACAGATGAAAGTCCGAAGGGACCAATATATGGTATATGGGGTAGGATAGTCCAGCCGATTTTGGCGATATGCTCCATGGTCTTGAAATTGGTGTGAGCCTTGCGTTGTCATGTTGCAGTCGCAAGGTTGTCTTTTTCTCTTGCCTGGCTCTGGAAATTCTTGCCTTCAGCTTAGTCAGGGTCTCCATATAGCGGTCAGAGTTGATGGTGTTTCCACGTTCCATAAATTCCAGATGGATGACCCCTTCCTGTCCCAAAAGACAGTGACCATCAATTTTCCTGCGGAGGGTTGCGAATTGAACTTTGTCTTCATTGGAGAATTCGCATGTTGCCATTCCATTGACTGGTGCTTCGATTCCGGCTCGTAGTGGTGACACCATGTCTCACCACTGGTAATGATGCAATCGAGAAAACCATCATCCTCAGCCTTGTATTGGTCGAGGAGGTCCTGACAAACATGCATTCGGTGTTCTTTTTGTTCCTGCATGAGCATTCATGGAAGCCACCTGGCACAAACTTTGTGGTATCCTAATGTTTCCAACATTGCTTCCAACGCGTTAAAGCCGACATGCAGCTCCATACACAGTTCCCTGGTCGTAATCCTCCGAGTCGCGCGGATGAGCTGATTGAGACCTCGCTCTTTATTGTTTGGTGTGACAGCTGTACTTGGTCGCCCGGAGCGTGGTTTGTTGTGCACGTCGCTATCGCCCTTGTTGAAACGCACCACCCACCGCCTCACTGTTTGATCTTTGAAAACATTCAGCAAGCGTTTGTGAATGTCGATGGAGGAAATTTTTTCCGCGTTAAGGAATTCAATTACACATCTTTGCTTGATACGCACATCTTCGTCAGACGCCATTTTATTAGGCTATCTCTCTACTGCCACCTGGCACATGTCAGTAAAATTAAACAGATATTGGTGGGAAGATTCAAACTGTACTGCCATACCACCAAAATTTGCTTCTGATATCATGGGCAAACAAAAAAAAAATAAGAGACATTACTTTCGGAGCGACCCTCGTAATTTTAAAACATTGTACATAAATAGTTATTATATGAAATTTTAAACAATTTAATGTGTTTAAAGTTCTTCTCATAAAATGTCTTTATGCCGACACACATAATTAAAACTACAAAATTAACACATTAACACTATAATCGGTTTCTCTAATAAGTCTGTCTAACATAATCAGACAAACTGTTTCAGTAATGATCCTCGTTGTAAGTCCCTTGGAAGTTCTCAATAACATAATAAGTTCAGATGTCACATTTAATCCCATCGTGCATCAGCCAGGTTCATTAAGCCCCTCCCTTCTGGCATGGACTAATGCATGATGGAATTACATGTGATGTCTGGATTTATTATATTAATGAGTACTTCCAAGGGACTTACAATGAGGATCATTACTGCAATAGTTTGCCTGATGATACTAGACAAACTTGCAAGAGAAACCAGTCGCAGTTTTAATATTTAATGTGTTAGCGTGTTAATTTTATAGTTTTAATTATATGTGTTGGCATAAAGGTATTTTATAAGATAAATAGTTATTATTGCACTTTTGTTTGTATACACAAATTCCAGCTGGAAAAATAACTGTTGGTTATTATACATTGAATGAATATACATTTTAAATTATTGGTAAAATTATGAAGTTAATTTAATCCTTAGTGGAACAGTTGCTTTTAAACTCTTTTTTTTTT
>JAFIDM010006943.1:10227354-10266337 GCA_023159025.1 Thereuonema tuberculata | reverse complement strand
GAACAGTCTTGTGGCCAAGGCAGCAGTCTCCTACAAGGCTAATACACTCTGAACCTGAGAGTATATTTTTCCTACTGAGCTTTGTTTGTTCCTGCAGATACAATGGGAACTGCCTCCTACAATGTATCCTGGGCAATGATTCTGCTATTAATAGTTCACAATTTCTGTCCCTTATTGAGGCCAATGGCTTAACATGTTGGCTACTAAGCCATTTCTTATAGTTTTTTGCTTCAGCCTACTGCAATTACATTAAAAGATGCAATTGAAAAACCTTTTTTTATATATTCATTAATAAAATAGCCTAAGATTGTTTTAGTATATATTAATTACAGATAAATGGTGCTTGAACTAAAGTTGTACGTGTGATGTATATTCATGTCCAGAGCCAGATTTAAAGACACCATATGAAGCATATATACATCATTAATAGTGAATGTGTTAAGACATCAAAAATAGAGAAAATGAAGAAGATGATTTCTGTTTTTCAAGGAAGTCCTAAAACTTGAGTTTATCACTTCTGGTATCTTGTAAAGAAAAGATTGTTGAACATTGCTTTTCTTCAAGAATAATGATTTTATTTGTATATTAAAACATGAATTACTATGATTCAGGTAACTCAAAAACTACATCTCACAAGTCAAAATCCCCTGTACTGTTTACTGTATCTAGAGCATAAAAGATATGATGTCTGAATTGTATTAGAAACTAAAAAATGGAAGATATGTACCAGTCCCTATTTTGGTACATATCTGACCAATTGATAAGAAGCTAAGGGACGAAAACCATCTGAATATTCAAAAGTCACCTATATCTGTTTAGGAAAAAAAAAACAATTTCTAGCGTAATACTATTTTATTTTCATACTATTTACTTTTTCATGAAATATTTATTATTAAATTATTATTAAATTTTTGAAAAAAAATTTCTTTAACTTAAGTTCAAACTTAATTAAAATTTTAAATTCATTAATTTTCATTTAATTCTGACTGATATTCCTAATAGTTGTCGAGTTACGTAAAATTACCAAAAACAGAATGCAAATTAAAATCTTATGAGCTACTAAAAAGATCCCATGACGACCTTAGTTTTTAAAACCCATCTTATGAGTCTGCTAAAGTAGCTCTTCTTAACCATATTTTTTACAGGATTAGAAATCTATGTTTGGAAGTATTTTTTTTTTTTTTTTAATAAAGTGTTTCAAAATAAGTCGTTGATCCTATCCACTAGATTGCTAAAGATCATGGTGTACAATCAACTGCAAAATGGATGTTGAGTATCTCCTCAACCAGTAAGACTGAAACATACCTTAATGATATTTTTAGAAGAGACTGTCAAGAAACAGTTTATATATTCTGCATGAAATCATCTTTTCAAGATATGTAATGATGCTAAATTCTACAGTTGTCTTTGCTGACTATATACAAATGTAATGATGCTAAATTCTACAGTTGTCTTTGCTGACTGTATAACAAATTATTAATTAATTTCTGTTAATTTTAGCAGAAAACTGAAACATCATATAAAACTATTTTGGTCTCTTATGATCTAAACTGAATACTTCTTAGCTAATAATCAATACTGATCCTGGCAACATAAAATAGATGCAATGTATATTTTACAATCTCAAACAAGAAGTTCATGAAAGAACCCGAGTTCTTCCTTCCTTAAACTTTTTTTCCCCATTGTTTCCTAAAAACCAATCCTAAGGAAAAACCCATATATCTGTAATTTAAACACATCAGATGAAACTGTGACATCTTAAAATTTTCTAAAAATTCTATTTAATTTCTATATTGTGTATTTGTAATTTTCACTAATTTCCACTAGTTAGGGTCTTTTCAAACGACGTGAATTATGGCAGCGCAGCCAGTAAATTTTAGCAGCTCCATTGAAATCTATAGAACAACGGTGGTTGCGTGTCATGTCGTGACCAGAATTCTTGCCGCCTGGCCAGAAGCGACCAAGCGGCCACGTGTGAAAGGTTCCACTAAAATCTATAGAACGGCCTGGATTGTGGCCGCATCATGTGAAAAGGGTCTTAATCTTTATGAATTAATGAAATTGAAGATCTTTTAACCCACCTCCTTCCTCAACAGCCTCAGTTGCTCATTTTTGAAACCCATTTCTTCTCCAAGTGCATTCATGCGCTGATTATAGGCCAAATTCTGGAGAAAAAAAAAAAAAGGATAAATTATTTAATTAAAAAGATCTAAAATTTTTCAAATAACTTGGTCACCTATCATTACCTTCATCTTCTCTTTTACAACTGGAACAATTTTTAATTACCAAAAGGAGTTTCTTTTATGTTATACACAAGTAATTCTAGAACTGAAACCTACTGTAGTATAATTAATGTACATTCTAATTACGATATTTCCTATTTTACAACTTTACCTCTTCATAGATAGCCTTTTCTATTTCCTCTAATTCTTTCTTGGTTTCATAGAGAAGCTCTTGCTTTTCAGTGTACAGCACCATTAGATTGTTTTCCTAAATGAAAAAAATAAATATTAGTTTTGATTTTAAGAATTTCTTTTTACAAAAGGAATCGTTTATAAAGTTGTTGCTTTTTCTAATAAATTCTTCAAAGATTTGCTTCCTTGAGTAACAATGAGCGATATCCTTACTTTGCTTTGATGGATCGAGACCCTATTGAATTGGTGAGTTGCTTTATTTAAGAAGTATATTTTCTTCTATGGCTACTATCTAAGAAAGGTTCTAAGATAATCCATGAGCTTCTCATCCCAGTTTAATAGATGTGCTGATTTAATGGATAAGTTTTCCAACATAGTAGTTTATCATCATATAAATCGGCTTCCATTAAGTAAGGAAAAAAAAACAGAAAAATTGCAATTATATGGTAAAAATGAGTTAGAAATGCATGAAGTGATAGATGATTTGAAAAGCAATGTGGAATTAGAATGCCAAATGAGTGAAGCTGTCATCAGTTGATGCAATTGAGCTATAGCATAAAAATGGCTGTTTAGGAGGTATTCATCAATTCATGTTCAAATTGTAAAGAAATTAGTTTTGAGATAGCAGATGGGCTGTAATGGCTTCAAGACATCATTTAACAGGTGGGTATTTAAATGATGGAAAGATGTTAGAAAAGACTTGATTCAGGCCAAAGTCAGGTAGAAATAGCAAGATGGCTCAGTGAGAGACCACCTACAGTCCACTGATTGAAGAACCAATTTCAAAATACACAACCACCTACTTCAATATACAGTGACCTACAACTACAACTTCCATGGATGACCATTATTTTTAATTATATGCCAGGAGGAACAACACTTCTCTACCAATACAGCTGCAATCTGCTCTTACTGTGGTTACAGGAGCACCAGTATCTACTTCCGTTAGCAGAAGCTTCACAAAAGTGGTGTTTATGCTATGCTACCATCAGTCTGCCTTCTCCTTGCCCTTTCTTCCTCCCATTAGAGGGGAGAACATTTAAAACGATAAGACTACATTCTTGATAATTTCGACTGCATGGAGTGAATACTAGTCACAGATGAGTCCAGAATTGCCTTGCAGGGCAATTCCAGATACTCTGATCTGGAGATAAGGGATGCAAATAATATCTGTGGAAGGGACACTTATGGTACAGGTAGCTTGATGGTTTGGGGTGGCATATAATTAGGTGGACGTACAGACCTGTGTGTGCATCCAAAAGGAAATTTGAATGCTAGATGATATAGGAATGATGTTCTGTTCTGTGTTCTCACGGACCCCAAGTGCAATAGGCATCTCTTAACAGACAATTATGCATATAGATCAATATCTTCAAGACAGTGCCGTTGCTAGAGGATTGGGGGCCCCGGGGCAACAGGTGATTATGGTTTCGTAAAAAGAAAATCCCCCTTCGTTCCGGGACCCCTTTGCTCGGGGGCCCCGGGGCAATGCCCCGGCTGCCCCGGTGGTAGCTACGGCCCTGCTTCAAGAGGAAATCATTGCATGTATGGACTGGCCAATCAGGTGACCTGACCTTAATCCTATTAACCAATCTGGGATGCTCCCAGGAGACATGTTGCTGCTCTTGATTCCCTCCCCAAGACCTAGAGGGGCTTTGAAAAGCTTTAAAAGAACAATGGTTGTTCTTACTTATACAGGTCTGAACTCGTAGACACAATCATCAACAACTTGAAACATAACTATGAGGCCTGCATTGCTGCTGGGGTTGTCCTATCCCATAGTGAAATTTTCTGGGTATTTAACTTGTACACTTTATATTTGACCTGATTATGTATATCCTCATTGTTGGAGGAGATCAGTTACATACAAAATCTTTTTGGGTTGGGTAGTTAGCATACAATACACTTATAGGTCTTCACCAACTTAAATTAATCATGTGTGTTTTAACTTACTTTCTGTTCTTTCTTAGTTAATGGAAACAAGTGTAGTTCAGTAGATGGATTGCAATTCACTGGTCATCTGCTTCTGAACTAATCACTAATATTCTTATGATAGCACTATTTGTCTTTCTCTGAATAATCAATTGTATTCTTTATGTTAGTATGTGGATTAATCAATTTTGTTTTTTTAACTAAAATGTATAATTTAAGACAAAACACAAAATTAATACGAAACATACATAAATTAAACTTTTTTAAAATTGAATCTAAAAAGGCTTTTGTTTTTTTTAAGTAAACTATCATTTGAAAAGAAGAACAGATATTCATCTTTTATAGCCGATGTCAAATTTAGATTGTCAATTGGTTAGATCAGCGGTTCCCAACCGGTGAGTCACGACTCACTAGTTGGTCGTGGAAGGGTTACAGGTGGGTCGCGACTTGATCCTAAAACTACCAGAAACCATCGAATAAATCATCAGAAAAATCGAAAATCGATCATATATAAGGAATATATGATACAAATATGGTTTTATTCTATATTCTTCTATTCCCATATATGTGAAGGTATTCCAATAAGGAAAGGTGGGTCGCCAGCTGAAAAAGGTTGGGAACCGCTGGGTTAGATTTTTGGAAATAATGATTTGAATATGTTACATTTACCTCTTTTATTAATTCTTCACGACGTTTCTCAGTTTCATTTACAGTACTTTGAAGGAAAGCAAGCCTTTTCCTCAGTTTTTCCATTTTCTGAATCTACAAATAAATAAGGGAACATATCAAATGAAAACGTTACGATCTATCTCTGCAATGGAACTTTGTCACCAATCTTTCTGTACTTAAAATGGGCGGGGTTTTTTTTCAATGTCTTTTATTCGAAAAACGACGGAAAACTGTTGATTTTGTGACCTACTGTGATCTAGATATCTACTAATCTTTAGAAGATTTATGATATATATAATTTTTGGTTAACCTTAGAATATGAAGGAATGATATTTTATCAGTCAATTAATTATTTCTACCAATTTTGTTTCCAATTAAAATCAATTCAATTATTATCAGCTTTGAATATTAGACCATCGTTTCAAATTCATATGGTTAGGTTTTTTAAAATCAGAGGATTATATGGAATCGTTTACTCCAAATTAATAAAAATCAGTTTTCTTTTTTTTAAAAACACATAATACGAAACGATGTATTCAAATCCCGCAATAATCAAAGGTCTTTCTTATTTTCAAATTCAGTTTCATTTTTATCTTAATTTTTAAAATGATTTCTTTTCTATAGCTAATTATAGTAATACAAAAATAAAACAAATCAAACTCATATTTTTATTTTGTTTAGTTTTAGAGATCGTATTCTATTTTTTTTTTTTGATAATTAAGGAATAAGCCTATTTTACTTACTAATTTCCAGAGCCTTAATTATTCAAGATCTAGTTATAAAAAATCCAAGAAAATGTTGAATTAATCATTAATCGTAACAATATATTATTCCTGCCATGTCCGTGAACTTGATAACTAAGATTCTGTAGGAAATTTTGAGCAAGACCAGTGGAACATCAACTCATGGTCGTATAGCAGACGCTCTTTATCTGAGACTTCTAAAACTAAAATCAGAATCGAAATTAAGAATAAATTTTATTATCTTTACTTGCTTTTTCCATAGACAATAAAATTAATATTGTACATCCTACGTAAAAAAAAAATAATTAATAAATTACATTTTTAAAGAAAAAAAAACAACGCTACAAGTTTCGGTTAAATGTTTCTTTCTTTTTGCTGTAGATATCGTATCACGTTTTCTTTACTTGCATTTCTCCACGAAATTTATTTACTTATTATTGTTATGATATTGTTGTTGTTTTTTGCTCAGTTTTTGACTGGTGGTTTTGATATGACTTCTCATCGGAGTTTTATTTTTAAAGACGAAGGTCATACAGTGTTCTATGGTTTATAATGAATTGGGTTACCGTATCTAAATTGGGAACTATAGCCTATAATATTTAGTCTACATAAGAGAACAGCTTTTTTATATTTTGAGTGTAGAGTTAGTAAGTTGAAGCTGTGATGAAGATTCTTCGAGATTAGACTAGTTGCTCAGATAATGATCGGGATATTATTAACTTTTTTCTTGTGCCACTGTTTTTGAATTTCTACAGTAAGATCAGAGTATTTTGGATATTTAATTGTGGTAATTTGATGATTGTTATTGTTTGGGATGACTACTGTGCGTTTATGAAAGGCCACTGGCGGACGATTTTACTCCGCAGAGGGGTGATACGCTTAGATGGGTACTTTCCTAAGAAATTCTTTTGGACATTTTCGCTTTTAAGAAAAAAATAACGAGGAGCATTTTTGCAATAGTATTTATTATTTCCATAATTCTTTCCCGAAAAGCGCAAATAGAACGCAGCTACTAGTTAACTAACACTACAAAAATTAAACATCCCATCTTTGTTTCTCCTCGCCCCTATTTTGAAGAAATCGAAGGAGACCTGACGCATGCGCAAAAGCGTTGAAGGCTCTCATAAACAAAACCGAACAGTACATCAATCATAAATGATGTTTCCCGTGTTGTTTTGGCTCACTAATCCGAATCAGTGAGCCAAAAATTGGAGGATATTTAACAATGAGATTGACTTGGACTAACAGACATCAAACAGCACATAGCAATCAACTACTAAATCTTTCACAGTGCTTTTACAGTGTAGTTCATTGTGGTGCTTTCCATGCAATGGCTTTTGTGCCCACACTTTGTATTTATCAGAGTCTTGTACAGTGTTATGTGAATATGGGATTTTAGGTTGAACAGTGATAGCTCATTATCTGCAAGTATGTCTACTTTTTCTAATGCTAATTTTTCTTGTTTACTGTAAAAGTACTGTGAAAGATTTAGTAGTTGATTGCTATGTACTGTGTGATGTCTGTTTTTCCATGATCACCGTCTGCTCTTGGAAATGTTAGTCTTTCAGTGCACGCTAATGGGGGATGCTTTCTATGTGAGGTGAGTTGCGTCTGATTATTCTTTCGAGGTCTTGGATGTCAGTTGGAGTCCAATGGTTATTCCAAAATAATAGGTAAGGACGGGAATGGCATATGAGTTATTGGCTTTGATTGTATTTATTTCCTGTAAAATTTGTTTTTAAGATTAGATGGAGCCACTGATTGAATACATTTTTAGAAGAGATTTGGTCTCTGTGTGGTTGTTTCTTGTTGATTGACAGTAGCCGAGGTACTTAAGTGTCTTCATCTTGAATGGCAGTGACAGTTTCTCCAGATTTGAGAAGAAAGTTACCTGCTTTTTGCTTCCCTTTGGTGATGGCTTGAGTTTTGCATTTATCAACTCTAAATTCCATACACATGTCTCTGAAAAAGGATTTAGAGATATATAGGAGCTCTGTGCGATGTGCTTGCGAAGAAGCGAACAGTTTAATATCATCTATGTAGAGGAGATGTGTCAAACGTTCATTGATAATATCAGTTTTAATTTGGTACCCATAGTTAGTGGCGTAAAGCTGATGTCTATCGTGGAACCAGAGGATGATTAGTAAATTACCTTGGTATGTATATTCATTTATGTAATACAGTGCCGGATCTAGGAAATTATCGGGGGGGGGGGGGGCAAGTCAGCCCCATGCCGCCTAGCTGTTTTTCACTATTTAATGCAATAATAAATAACTGGATAAAAAGTTATAGTCTCTTTAATGGTGTGCCAAACCTAATTTATTGAAATAAAAACACATATACCGTATTTTTTACTTAACGGTACTTAACGGTACTTTTTTGCTATTTTCATTAACGGTACTATTTCTAAATTTTATGTTTTTATTTATATTTTTATGGCACTATGAAATTATAAAAAAGGATCAATTTTCAATCCCATTTTGCCGCCTTCCGGGGCAGTTGTCCCCTTTTGCGCCCCCCCCCCCCCTAATCCGGTACTGATGTAGTATAGTTTTGTTAATGCTATCCTTTAATCAAGTATTGTACAACTTTTCCGAAGACAATTCGATGCATTGACAATCCAATCCTTTTATTTGTACATCATTTACTTATTTCTTACAATTATTACTGAAAACTTATTATATCTCTTCTATCTTTCGACACGAAAATAATCCAATTTGACAGAAAACTGTTAAGTTCAATCACAACTTCACTTGTTTTAAATTATAAACTTAATTAAATTACTTATACTCATTTTCCCCTATTACAATTTATATGAAAACAAATATATTTAAATATATATAAATAAATATATAAATTTTATCAATCAGAATTACATCACTCTTCCTCTATAAACTTTAAATTAACTTTTATAATCCTGACCTTTTTTTTTTTTTTAAAAAAAAGTCGATTCACCTGTTTTAGAAAGAATAACTATTCAACAAAAACAATACTAAGGATTCAATAAGGAAAAAAAAATATAACTGTACACTGTGTTATTTTACTAGAATTTTATTTATTTTTCAAAATAATTTCCAAATATTTTCTCTTTATTTTAATTTTTTTTTCTTCATGCGTATTGTAAATTTACAATTACTTTTTTTGGTGCGGATAATAAAATAAGTAAAACTTTTTAATAATAATAAGAACGACAGTGAATGAAGAAAACAGACATTCTGCCTAACTACAAAATGGCTGCCGCCACGAACTAAATCGACTTTTAGGGCCTCAGCAGGTCATCCAGTTCTTCTAAGATCAGAGGTGACATCTCGCTGTGAAGCCACTTCTCGCATCCATAATTTACACCAAAAATAATAGTTATCGATCTCTCTGATCTGAATTTAAACTTTTTTAAAAAGCTCATTTAATCTATTTTAAAATTCATTATAACATTTCTCTATATTTTTCTGAAAATTGAAAAAAAATTTCTTTTCTCTTAAATTAGGTCTTCCACCTTTTCTACTTACTAGAACTTTCCTATTTTAGTACCCAGGTGGAGCCACCATCGTAAAAAAATTTGTCTGGTTATTTCGGTTATCCTTCCTTGAGATTCTAGTTATTGGCAGTAAAAGTGAATGCTTTAGACTATCAGTTTGAAAATCTTTGACTTTTGATAGCGATTCAGTAATGATGATAGATATATCGTTCTTTTTTGTTCGTTTCTTCTACTGTACTATCAATTGTCATCGGTGTTAGAATTGTAAACGCCGATTTCCGTGTGTAAACAAGCACTTTATAGTTATAGAAAATTAAATTTTTATAATTGAAGAACGACATTCGTAGAAGAAGTAATAAAGATCGGTGAAAGAATGCTGAAGCCTTTGTAGAAGTTGTGCTGAACTTCAGAGCAATGAAGTGTATTGGAAACATCGGAACAAACTGGAAAGAATTGCTACATTAATTCCTAAGTTGTTGTTGTTGTTTTTTTTTTTTAAAGTATTAAAATGATATATTTTATCAGTAATCGTTGCTTAAATAAAGCTTTACTCCATACTTACAATAACAGACTTCGTTGTTTTTACTATTACGGAACTTTATATACTCGAGATGATAATAAAGTATTTGGAAGTTCAAAGTCTTCTGCATTTAGTGAATCCCAGAGATTAAATCTTCGGCAATCCTTTTCTTCCCATGTTCAGTGCAGGACGTATTATGCAAATTCTTTCATTACTGCTATTGCTCGATCCGAACCTGTTCTTAAAACTCAGGATTTCTTAATTTCTGTTCACGATTTCTCCGGTCTTCACTGGTGGGCGACAATATTAATTAGTACATTTTTATTGAGGACGTTAATTACTTTGCCACTGACCATTCATCAGCATAAAGTTACTGCAAGGCTCCAAAACCTTCAACCAACGATCAATGAATTAGCCGTTGAATTGAAGAAAGAGACTGTTGCTGCCATTCAGATGTTCGGATGGTCAGAGAGAGAAGCCAAGTTCAGATACAATAGAAGTGTAAGTGTTTTAAGTATTCTGAGAAGTTGGCTTTAATTTTCACATTTAATAAGTGATGCTGCTGCAAAGTCAACTAATAAGGAGATCTCAGTAAGTTTTTAATAATCAATTGGGAATGTTTCTGGTGAATGTAAAGACAAAATAACAAGACAAGCGTAGATGCTTTCTGCTCTGTAGATCTTTGTTTCCGAGATTAAAACAGAATTTTAACTTTTCGAAAGCTCTAAAATTACAGCATTTTTCAACCTCTTCTCTAGTGAAAATGGTAAAGCTAAAATCATTTCAAAAAGAAATTTTAATTTGATCAATACACAAACATTTCAACATACATTCGTTATAAACATATTTTATTATTTATTTAAAATAAACTGCAACTGTTTGTTACATGCTGCTGTAACACAGTAGGATGGTAAGTATCAGAAAAAAAAAAAAAATACCCAAAGATTTCAGCAATACCAAGCATTTTTAATAAAGGTGACTTGGCTAAAGTCTAGTATCTGGCACCCCTTGTATGGCCTTCGAAACAACTTTCATGCTGATGAGATCCGAAGGATCAAATCGTTTACTACAATTAGCTGTAGGTTAGGGTAGATTAGGTCTGCTGAGCTGCAGGATGTATGTATTGGTAAATTTGGAAACAATTTTGTCCCTTTCAAAATTTTTTCCCATTCATTAGCCTTCCAAACAGATTTCATCCGATCGACTTCCGGTCAACCAGGGTGCTGTTAACTAGACTTTTACCGGTGACTTATATAATTTCACATTTCTATAGGTCTTTCATATTTCAGATTGGAAGGAAAACAAATTTTACTTATCTTCCTAAAACTGAAGATTAATCTCTTGAAAAAAAATAAAAATTACTAAACTAACTATTAAGAAAATTTTAAGTGATTCCAACATACGCAACAAAAGAAACCAAAAAACAAATATACCGTACCTATCTTTAATAATTAAAAGAAAAAAAAAGAAAAAGAATGAATGTTATGATTCAAACTTATTATCATAAGTATTAGGTTTTTGTTCCACAGAAAAAAAAAAAATCACTTTGAACTACATGATCATTGTAATGTGTTGAAAGGGTTTTCTTATTCTTTTTTTGGACATATGATTTAGAAAGATTTTGTCTGCTTTCAATTCATTTTAAATTAGATCTGTAATTAAGGAGCCTAGCCTAAAAGAAAGCCTCCATTTGCATGGGAACTTTACATGGATTGGAATAATGGCAACTAGAATCTGTAGAAAGCTTTAAAAAGATATGTTAGCAGTCTACCACTGGCCAAGGGTTTGAACATCCCTAGAATGGCTTCCGGGCAACTGCTCCAGTAGCCAAAATGAAACCACAACTACATGTTCAGTAGGAGGAGGAAGAGTGACATTTCCAGCAAGTTTTTTGACATTCCTCCCCCGGCTAGGGGCCTAATCCTCAGTTTTCTCATTCTCTTGGCCTCAACTCATGATGGGAATTTTCAGTTTTATTGTACATTAAAATATTTCACAGATTTTTAGAAAATTTTTTTGTGAATTTTACATTAAAAATACAACATAAATTTGATTTTGTGTTATATTTAATTCAGAAAATATTCTAAGAGAAAGTTTATTTATTTTGTATTTCAGTTAAAAAAACATATTGGGGAATTAATTGCACAAAATAATTGTCATCCTTTTAAGACCGTCATTGTTGGACTTGCTCAGTTTCCTTTGTGGATCTGTTTTTCATTTGCTCTTCGTAATCTTGTAGCAATGCAGCCATATCAAGATGCAGGTAATTTTTATATGCATTCTTTTCATTAACAGTTATTTTCAAAAAAAATTCTAGCAATTATTGTATTGTACTTTATTTCTTAGTTAATGTTAATTGTTACGCTGTTTGTTAAAATAATTAGTTGATTCATTAAGAATGCTCCAGAAATATTATCAATTGATGTTTTGTATATTTAACACTACACAGTGACAAGAAATTAAGACTTTTGCTTTCATTTCCAAGACATTGTCTTATAAAACTGATGTTGAGAAAAGTAAAGTATTTGGTGAGTATTTCTAGGAAAATATTAGATGCTTTTTCTGATGATTTTGTTACCATATTTCTGCAAACTGTAGGTTGCATCTCAAACCTTATTGCAGTAAAAATGTGTGCAAAAACAAAAGTGATGATTTATTTAAACACGACTTACTGCTTTCTTAGTCATAGTTTCTTATTTAAATTAAACAAAAAGAAACACCGATATTAAGTTAGTATTTCTTAACAGCACTTGAAACTACAATCAGCAGTGACGAGGTCTGCTTCAATAAAGTTTGTAAGCAGTTGCCCATATGTCTGCCTCTATAATGAATTCAAACAGTTATAAAATTCCTTCTTTATATTCAAACAGACCCTCGATTATTCTACTGTTGTAGTTATTTCCTGAGATGCAAAAGAGTAATATTTTTTTTTAACTTGTTTGACGATTTTCAGAAAAATGATACAAAGCCAGAAAGAATCATGGTAAAATATTCTCCATTGTTTTAATGTACTGATTATCTTAAAACCAAATTTTTAAAAAAGATCTCATCTCAGAAAAAGCTTTAAAAATTTAGTTTTAAAATAATTTTTAAAGTGAGATCTTTCAAATGCAGTTGCATTCTTGTGTAGTCTAGTAATACTCTATCTTAGTATGTCATTATGTCACGATTTTGTTGAGGCCTGTCTTGCTCTGCAGGCTTGAAATGACCAAGAAAATACTTACAAGACACTAAACAGCTCTGGGCTGCCTATGGTTGGAAACTGTGGGTAGTGGTCGGCCTTAGGACCACTATCCGACACTTCATAAACAATTTGACAAATGCTTACAGCGATCAGTTGCTGAACTAAATCTGTTTACCTTTAGGAAAGTGGAGTAACTACTTCATGGAAACAAATGAACATTTCTTGAATTAAGAGTATAAAGAAAGTGTTTCCAGCTTTGCTTAAGAAATGCTTATTTACTAAACAAAATTAGTCTTTAAAAATATTTTACTCTTCTTTGGGATTTCAATGGAGGATTTGTCATTGGTAATCAATATAAGTTGGATGAATTCTTATTAAAATAAATATCCATATTGTATTGATGAAGCATCAAATGAGATTAGTGAAATAAAAAAAGCAAACTTTTAAAAATCTTTAAGGGTTATATTTCCCTTCTGTCACTTTGTGTCCTGTTGAATTGATAACAAAACTTAATATATTGCATTTATTTTAAAGACAAAGTATTATTAGCAATATTGAATTTTGTACACATTCATGTTTAGTATTTTTTTTTCTATAACAATAAACATTGTTTAGCATCTAATTTACTTTTTTTAAATTCTTATTTCTTTTTGATTTACAGCTGCACAAATTCGATTTCTAGAATTATCTGTCGGTGGTACTTTGTGGTTTCCCAATCTTGTTTTGCTAGATCCCTATTTTCTTCTTCCTCTGTTGATGGGATTCATCAATTTGAGTATAACAGAAGTAAGTTACTGTTGTGTATTTGATACCCACTAGAAGAATTTCTTTTAACTCACTGGATTTTATTTTCACAGGAAATAGAAATAGGAAAGTAAGCTGTTAATAATTTCAGACAGAAAAAGAAATGATCCTTCTCTTCTGACCAGTTCTTATTATTTTACTATTACTTTTTCTTTTTTTCTGCATAAAATTAATAAAACCCATATTTTCACATCCTTACTTCTTAACATTGAAAATGCTTGTGAAGCCTGTAATTATTAATACCATTTATAATATAAAATACACATTAACTAGCCGGCTACCCTCGCTTCGCTCCGGAAGCCTTGCATATGTAATGTAAAAAAAAAACCGCTTTATTTATCTAGCAAATTAATATTAAGATTGGAGAATATACAACTTCCCAGCCCGTTGTGTCCTTCTCCACACCCCTATCACTTGAAACCTTCCCCAGTTGGTAAAACATCACGCGATCATTACTAATTAATGTTATATTCTAAATGATAGTTATAAAAATTAATGTTAAATTCATATAAACTATTGAAACTCCGAGAAGCCAATGGCATTTCCAGGGGCTGCCACACACTTCTTGGTCATTCCCCCCAAAAAAAATACAAACTTACTTTTATACTTTTTACATTGTCTACACCAGGGATGCTCAAACAGTCGATCACGATCGCCAGAGCTTTTGGAGTCGATTGCGGAAATAATTTGGGTATCATACAAAATAATCTCATTTCTACGGTGATCATTCATACGCGACACTTTAAATAATAATTACGCATTACGGATGCCGAAAATTGTTTAATAATAATAGTTTCAATTCAAGTCGAGACCTGTCATTCATTAGCATGCGCACTATATCGAAAGCATTGTTCTCTAGACACTACTCGATCCCGTCACGCTGCGCTCTTATTGGTCGGAATATTCCTGAAGCATGGCAACCGCGTGAAGTTCAGGGCACTAATTGGCTAAAATTTTACGGATTCTTCTAGAATTAGTTTTTCATATATAAAGCAAACGCAAAATTATCTCATTCATTATCACTAAGTTATTTTAGAATACTTGTATGTAGAATTTGCAACATAAAATGATTGCGGCGAAAAAAAGTAAAAACCTATCAATTTAATAGTGATTGGGAGGATGAATTCTTTTATCTTTGGCCAAACACACTTATCTTTGGCCATAACAAACGTGTGTTTGCCTTGTTTGTCGAGCATTGCCTAATTGCGGGAACTTAGAAAGGCATTATAAAACCGTGCATAAAAATTATGAAAATGATTTTCTGCAAAAGAGTGAGTTAAGAAGACTAAAAACTTCAAGATTTGAAAAGTAGTTTGAAAGCAGAGCAATCCATATTCACTAGACCAGCCAAAAAAATCAGTAGCTGCAACAATAACAATCTTTTAAAATTTCCTATATACTTGCATAACACAAGAAACTTTTACAAGATAGAACGGTAGTGAAAGCGGCATTTATTGAAGCGGCAGATGTAGGCTGACTGTTTAATGACTTAAAAAATGTAACAGAGATTATAGCTGCCATCAAGGAGGTTCAGTTATCTCGGCCAACTAGACATGACGAGATCATGAACAATGATTTGGAGACCAAACTAAAAAGTGATATCATGGAATATCACTTTTCTTTGCACTTTGATGAGTCCACTGATATGACTGATACTGCCCAGTTATGTATTTTCATTCGAATGGTATTTTCTGATATGTCGACTAAAGAAGAATTGTTGACAATGCTACCACTGAAAGAAAAAACTCGCGGAGAAGATATTTACAACGCTTTACTGAATTTTGTAAAAAAGTATGTGCTACTTTTTACAAACTCGTGTACATTACAACAGATGGAGCACCATCCATGACTGGCAATAAAAATGGGTTTGTTGTATTATGTCGAGCTAATGATGACTTCCCATCGTTTTTCACATTCTATTGCATCATTCATCAGCAAGTTTTATGTTCAAAAATACTAAATATGAAAGATGCCATGGATACTGCCATGAAAATCGTGGATTCCATCCGTGCGCGAAGCTTGGAAAAACGCTCTTCACAGTGCAATTGGAAGCTAGCGAGTCTGCTGAGCACACTGATTTGCTTCCTTACACAGACGTGAGGTGGATGAGCGCGGAAAATTTATAAAAAGGTTCCAGGAATTACCAACTGAAATTATTTCTTTTCTAGATGAACGAGGTGACGACACTGAGATACTTAAAAACGAAAAGTGGCTCTTTCATTTATCTTTCTTATCAGATGTGACAAATCCTTTGAATATCATTAACTTAGAGCTACAGTGTAAAAATCAAACCGTTATCTACATGATTAGCGCAATAAACTCTTTTAACAAATTGAAGTTATTGATTAATCAACTGAACAAAAAGGATCTCAAAATTTTCCAGCTTTGGAAGCAAGATCAAGTTCTCACATAAATTACGATAATTACAAGACAGAGCTAAAAAACATTCTGAGCGAAAGACGTTTCTCTCATTTCGATAAACTGAAGGATATTGTAACTTTCATGACATTCATTTTCTTGTGAATACGTTGAAAAATCTGCTACTCAAATATCAAACACTTTCAATATGGAGATATCTTATGTCCAAAATGAGTTATTGCAGACAATGTCAGATATACATCTCAAAGCCAGAGCAACAGATACCAAATTTTGGTCTTTGATACCCAAAGACAAATACCCATGTTTGAAACAAATAGCTCTTCAGTTAACAGGATTGTTCGATAAACTTACTTGTGAGAATCTGCATTTTCAGAAATGAAAATAATTAAATCAAAATATTGCAATTGGCTTACTGATGAACACCTGTTATCATGCTTGCGGTTGCCCCTCATGGATTACCTGTCTCCATTGAAAAGCACATGGATGATATGCAGTGTCATGCTTCAATATACAGTCAAAATTAGCAATTTAAGGCTATGTTACAATTATGTAATTAGGTACATAGCCTATTATGTATATTTTATATCTTTAAGTAGGTGCAATAAAAGCATTTTTCTTTACTATATATTTTTCTTCTTTAGTAGCTATGCCTTAGCCTAGTCCTAATAGTCGACCGTCAATCGCTTGTCGCCTAAATATTTTGTGGTCGATCGCAGACACAACAAGTCTGAGCACCCCTGGTCTGTACTATGGAACCTACCCACATTCCAAATTTTTAAGTTTGTAGCATATTGGGAAGTATGCTTAACATTTTGAACAGACACACATATCCAACAATTGTTTCCCTTTTATATTATAGATGTGTAATAGTTTAGCTAATTTAAAAACAAATACTGAATATATTTCCATTTTTCTTTTCTTTAGATACATGTTTTGACTCGTTTGAAAACCACTAAACTCCAAACGACACTGACTTATTTTTTCCGTGGAGTCATTCTTATCATGATCCCCATCAGTGCATTCATGCCATCAGTGAGTATCAATAGAATGTGTTATCGGTTTTCAATATATGCCTATTATTAGATATTTAACTTTCTCTTTGGCAAATGAATCAGTATATATCATACATATAAAAAGGGGGAGGGGGATTTTAAGAAAAAAATATTAAATTCTGAGGAAAACTTTACTGCAAAATATCAGAATTAATTTCAGCGAATATCTGGAAAAGTTACAGAATTGAATTGTACAGTATATGAACAACTGTAAATGCATTTTAATTGAACGGCTTCAAAAAGTATCTGGCTTAACCTGTTTTCAGCTGTAAACCTGTTTTAGCTGAATAGACAAGAATTATCTTTATTCTGTAGTTACAAATTCCATTTAGCTTATACAATCACTTCTAAAAAAATAATATTTTAGTATATTTTTCTGTCTTTATTAGTTAATTTTTGTCTTGATGTCTGCTTAATTTATTCAACTCCCATTAAGAAACGACGAAGTCTGACTTGAAAGGAAGATAGAACAAAAAGTTGAACAACTACTAGGGATAGTGAAAATAATACTTACTTTCAATTATTTTAATATTTGATTTAGATTAGCTTAGTGAGAACTTAAAATCCAAGTTCTGTGAGAATCTAAGTTCTATATAGAAAGACATTTCAGTATTGCAGACGATCCTTGATAATGGTCTCCACATTCCCAACACTTATTCCAATGTTTCTTGGCAAGTGCTTCCACTGTGATTCTTTTGTCTTCCTGAATGAGATTGTCAACTTCCACTATGGAAACATTGTTGATCGCACGGTGTGCTTAACCTGACCTCGAATCATCAACAACAAAAACATTGTCTGCTTTCAAAGACGTCACTCAGCATTAAGAGCTATTAAAGGCTCAAAATTTTTCATGAACTTTTCCTTTACAAAGTGAAGATCACTGACAGTTAACGAGCTTTCTAAATGCAAATGATATCAGAGTGATTTTCATATCGTTTTGAACTTTTGTTTGTGACACATCCCTTATGAATAGAAACCAGTCATATAATTAGAAAAAGGAAAAAACTAAATCATTTATGTCAGTAGCTGGCACATGAATTTGATGTTTTAATTTTAATGTAATTTTTTTTAAAGCATGAAACATCTGTCTTAGGTTGTCACTTGTGAACACAAGATCTTCATTTATTAATATACTGATGTCATAAATTTTATGTAAATAAAATCAAATCAAATAAACTTTATGTATTTGGTCTTTTTTTTTCTTTAACTTACAATCATAACAGTTTAACCTTCATCTCTCAATGTAAGCTGAATGACGTTTGAGTTTTCAAATCATCTTAAACTCTGTCTAACCTTAATCATTGTTTTTATCCAAGTAAGGGTTTGTGAGGATGAATTGTTGTTATTATAAGAATATTGTATGAAATGTCCTCTGTCAGAGGACTCGAGCAAATCCTCTGGAATGACTTTTTCTATAGTTAGATCCAATTGATTGATTTATTTTGAAACCTTCACATCTTTCATGTAGAGGTAGACAGCAAATAATTGAATTCGCTTTAAAATATTTTACTTATGTAATCTTTGAAATATATTTGAGAAATAGAATAGCTTAACTCATGTTGTATACTTGTAAAAACTTGCATGTTTTGAAACTTGATCTTTTATCTCTTTTTAGTGTTTAACCTGGTATTGGACAGTGTCCAGCTTCTTGGGTCTTGCACAGAACATGTTATTGTATTCACCCAATTTTCGTCGCCTTGTTGGCATCCCTTTAACACCCTCAGAAAGTGCTACTCCATATCAAGACATGCTGAAGAAAATTTATTCCAAAATACATAAATAAAAAAAAAAAAAAAAAAAAAAAAAAAAAAAAAAACCCGTGTCCCCACCTCCCTAAATGAAATTTAGGCTGCTGATTTTTATAAACATATTATGTACAGATTCTGATTTTATATTATGTAATTTATTGTGCATAAAATTATAAATAAATAAATTATATTTTAAACAGAATCACAGATTTTTAACTAAATTATTTAACCATTACCATTTTTTAATTTTATTTCTTTTTTTATTGATTTTTTAATGTAAATTTTATATATTTTCAATTTATAACTAATTTTTTCTTTATTAAAAAAAAAAAAAAATCCAGTGATTTAAGAAGAGTAATACATTTTTGGAAGCTATAGATTCAACAGATACAGGCACTAGAACTCAAAGAATTCCGAGTATAGTTAAGATGAGAATTAAGAATGTAGAGATTCTAAGGCTTTCCAAATCTCTCTTAAATGACGATGAGGATTCTTTTCCAAGAATTCAGGTAATCTTAATCCATCATTCACAACATCTCCTAATCTTACGCATGGAAATAATAAATATAAATACATTGACATACAAAAATATAAAAAATAAATAACAATGCATGTGTTTTTTCAAAATCTATTGATACCAGGGTTTTTTTCCTTCCGATAGTTAACTTAAGTACATTTCCCTGTATATAAATTGAAATTTAAGTTGATCATTAATTTCAAAGCCATCATATTCAAGTTTGTAACATCAGGGCACATATTATTTCCATATTTTAAGGAGGAAGGAAAAAATCAATTTATATTTAACAAGGAAATTAAAAGCAAAAGCATTATTGATTTAATAGAAACTAAAAAAGAAATGCAATAATTATAAAACAAATTAAGAAAAAAATTAATTAATTATGAAACAAATTAAGAAAAAGATATATATAAAAATGCATACTGTTATTTTAAAAATGTAAAATAAATAAAATTCATTACATAATTAACATAAAAATTGAAAGACATTGGCCTCAGAAAATAAAATTAACAAGGATTATGCAAGATTAATATTATTATTTGATTGTTTGTGGTCAAGTGCTTTGTGATAGGCGTTAAGCTGCCTAAAGTTTTGAATTCTACGCTTTGTTGTTGTTTTTAGTTTCCCATCTTTAGTTTCTGAGAGGTCATTTGTACAGTTACGGAAATATATTACTGTTTCTCTCTTACACCTTTTGGGCTTTTGCTTGCTGGGTAGCTCTTGCTGAGGAGTTTAATAAGCTCGAAATGGCTGTCCCAAGGTTTCAGCTTGACTTAACAGGCTTTCCTTTTATCATGATTTATGACTTGATTCCTTATCCTTTTTATCTATTAGAGGGCTTTTTTATTATTATTTGACTGTTTATGATGAAATGCCTTTTGTGGTAGGCGTAAGAGTGTCCAAGGTTTTGAATTCCACATTTTATTGCTCCTATCTTTAGTTTCTGAAGGGTCTCTTGCACTATCATGAATATAGAGGGTCTTTCAGAAATAATGGTAACCTCACCCAAGGGTCCTTCAGATATAACTCTTAATGTGTTATGCATATCTTTAGCTCTTGCATGTTTGCAGGGAGAGGTGGCCTTGACCTAGCCCCACAGGAAAAGCCACACGGTATCACACCACCCAGCATTGATGCAGACATGTTGCACCAAGTGTGGCATGAAATCGACTATCGTTTGGACATCTGCCGAGTGACCAAAGGTATTGAACATCTGTAAGGTAACAAATAAAACTTGAATACTTCCTCTATCCATCTGTGCCTCTTTATTTTACTGTACTATGCACAATTCTCAGACAACATCCTTTTCAAGTAGTACTGTTACTTCTGAAAGACGCTGTATATATGGTACTGAAGATTTATGCTAATTTTTAACAATATAATATCTTTCAATAATTTTGCTAATGTAGGTATTCTCATCTTCTCTAATATTGCTGTTGTAATTGTCTGTTTTTGTGTTTCTCGTTGCTAATTTCAGTGATATATCTCCTCAGCATTTGCATATTATTCATTCATTGTATTTGTATATTACATGTTTTCATGGATATTTGAGTATTTTTTTATTTTTTATTATATTCGCTTTTAAACTTGCAATTGAAATTTAATATGGATATTTGAATTTTGACAAGCATATCTTAAATATATTCTGCTACTGAATGGAAAGGAAAAAAAAATGAACATTTGCTTTTGTTTCATAGCTGAGCTTTTAAATTATATTTGCACTGTAGAGCTTTTGTTTGTGTTTCTTAAAAAAATGTGTCATTGTAGCTGGTGATAAAAATTTTATAATGTTATTAAATTTTCTCTTAAACAGTAGCAGTAAACTCAAGCACATAAATAAAGTTTCCTTCTATAATATTTGGAAAACTGAGAATGCATTTATTTACATTTCTGAACATTGTTCACAAAAACAAAACAAATTATTCAGTAGAATAATAATACAGATATAATAATATGTTCAGTAAACATAAAAACATCACCATACAAACAAAAGGTAGTTTTTCTCTGCAGACCAACAGTTGCTGATTTGAGTAAATTACATAATTCAATGCAATGCATACTGAATTAATAATAAAAAGTAGTAATTGATTTATCAGCAAATTAACAAAAATATGCCAATTAAAAAAAAATGATAAAAAGGCCATTTTACAGATCCTGTGAAAACATATAATTGTGGAAAGTAATTAAAGAGTGATTTTATATATATATATTTTTTTTTTCTTTTCTCTTAAATTAACAGTGTATCATTATTTTGTTCATCTTCTCAATTGAGATGTTTTTGTTAATTTGTTGGTATTACAATTATTACTTTCTTGTTATTAATCCAATATGCATTATTTATATAACTGAACTAAAATCGGCAACTATTTGGGATGCCTAATGTTCTTTCTCAGAAGCCTTCTCAGTTTTTCAAGATCAGCGATGATAGCTTGTTATCTGCAAGTATGACTGCTTTGTGTAATGCTGATTGTTTGTGTTTGCTGTAACAATATTGTGAAAGATTTAATATTTGATTGCAATGTAACTGTGTGATGTCTGTTAGCCCATTACCACCATCTGCTCTTGGAAGTGTGAGTCTTTCAGTATGCACTAATGGGGGATGCTTTCTAGGTGAGGTGAGTTGGTGTATGATTATTCCTTAGAGGTCTTGAATCTTAATTGGAGTCGAATGGATTATTGCAAAGGAGTAGGTAAGGTTGGGAATGGTACATGTATTAATGGCTTATTATTATTATTATTTCCTTCCTGTTGACTTCAAAGTTACAAATAATATAAATGACTTTTAATTAAGTATTTATCCAAGACAAGATATTTATCAAATTTAAATTTGAACATTTTCTTTAAAATCACTGGTGTTAAACCTCTGGATCAGAAATGGCCCATGAATATATCCCATTTGCTTCCATGATTTTATAGCAGATCTTACTGATGTTGAAGTATTTAGAGTCTTATGGATGTGGAATTTGTGAAAATGAGATGAATAAAAAAGATTTGAATTTAAAAAACATAACTGGTAAGAAAAGTTAACTATCATTTATTATTTAAATGCTTACATTTATATTTTAATAGCTTAAGTTTGAATGTATTGCACTAGCAGAAATTGGCAGATCAAAAAATAGAATTCTATAGGAGTACAAGATATTTCCAGAAAAGATACGTAGCCAGGATCAACATAATCAAAGATCTATAGTAGATGAAGAAAGGGCTTTAGTATTGAGAACTGTGGCAAGGTGCTTGAGGATACAGGAATAAAAGAGTCGAAGACTTCAGACAGTGATCCTAACTTGGAATAAGTAAATTTAATGTTCAGAAGATGAAGAAAGAAAAATTCCAAAGAATAGGTAGATCTAATACATTGAATAAATTCAGAACAGGGAATATATATTAACATAGTACTTAGCAGTATGTACTATCTCATAAAATTAAACTGGAGAAAGGAAATAATTCAAGAAGGGAATAATTCAAGATTTACTTTCAATTTTTTTTTTTTTTTTTTTGTTTCTTTGATTGCTTATGTATTGAGTAGGCATTTTTTTTTTTAATAGTAGAAGACAGCTATAAGCTAAGGGATAAGAAATGAAACTGAGAATAAGTGATTACAAAAGAGAAAGAAACATCCCAATCCACTGCTGGAATTTAAATCCAGGTTTGGGAGTATCAGCCACATGACAGGCAACTGCTAAGCACGAACAGTGTATCAACTTCGGAGGAATTGAACTGCTTAATGTAAGCCATCTTATCTGTATTCTGCTATTGTTATGGAGTTCATCACCTCCTTCTTATTTCTGTTCTTGAAGAAGTTACCAACAACATTTTTAAACACATACTTTTTACTGTTATGCTACAGAAAAAGTCTTACCATTACAGGGATTCAACTAGAAAGAGTACTACTACTTCAACTACTTGTGTTGCTGTTTTTATAGCCATATTGAATTCAGTTTCCTTGCAATAAAAATTTAGTTTTTAATTTATAATGAAAAATTAAGCTTAATGTGGACAATAAATTCAAAAATTAAAGCTTAATCAAAAATTAATTCAAAAATGCACAAATTGAAATGAAAATTGTTCCATGCACCCTGAGCCATCATCTTGGGAATCTATGAACATTTATCATGCACTCTGAGCCTATCATCAAGGGTAAATCTGACTGATGGGATCTAATAAGGCTGAAACAACTGTTTCAGATTCCCTAGATGATGGCTCAATGTGCGAGAACCTATTTTATTTCGATTTGTGCATTTTTGAGTTAATTTTTGAATTTATAATGAAGTTATTTTATAAAATTAACATTTTATATTTTTAGAAAAGCCACTAGTCAAAATACTTTATTAAGTTTCATTTGGAAGTAGAAGGTATAAAATTGCAGTTAATATAAATGATATTTAAATATTGGTGTTATATTTACTTGACTTGGCTTAAAGTTTCATCAAAGAGAAAACAGCTGTAATATTTTGGGATTATTTTTGATTGATTATTATAGTTTACATAATTATTAGGTATAATTAACAGCAAAAAAAAAAAAAAAGAAGAAAAAAATCTTTGTAAATTTCTAATATATCAACTAATGTTTTCAAAAACATAAGAAGTTTTTTTTTTTTTTTTTTTTTTTTGCTTAAAATAGTAAAATATTTACTTGAAGTAAAAAGTTGTGTATTATATAAGTTGATATGAATATAATGTTGAATGAATTTATCTATTTTTCATTTCCTGAAAACACACAGAATTATATGTAAAATATTTTTTGAGAAGTCTTTTAATAATATCAAAATAATATAAAAAGAGAGTTATTGGTAGATAATTATTTGGAAAATATACATTGGATAAGATTTGCATCAAAGAGTGCTTTTGTCCTATTTTTGGTTGAGGAATTGGTTACCTTTTTGATTCATTCACTGAAAGAAGCATTTGTGATGGAGCAGTTTATTGTAAATAGTAAACAATGTCAAAGGTGTTTTTCACGCAAAGACTCTTTCATTGCTCCTTGAACATATAAAGAAACATCGATCTTAATCAGCCATTTATTTATTGCACATAATTCTTCAAAGTTATCCAATAAGGCTGCCATGGTAGTGTTTCCGCAAGCCTTTGGAGTGAGATGAGAAGGATTATCTGCAACAACAAGCAGCATGTGCCTCTAAAAGAATATCCTCAAAGTGTTCAAATCCTATTATCTTTTAAGGATTATTCTTATCAAGAAGATAGCAGATATTTCATCATAGCCAAATGAGTTAAGAAAGAAAATAGTAATATGATGCAGTTTCTAATTTATTTTTTTTTCGTTACTTCAATGCAGTATTTAAAAAAGAGGATAACTAATTCTAGTTGTATCAAAGATTTTGCTACATTTTAGAATGATAAAATATGTTGTTAAATTTTCATAATATGATAGACCTTACACTTGCATGACTAAACTTCAAAAATTTGCTCTAGGGAAAAGTATGTGTTTTATTCTACTTAAATGGATATTAATGCTTATATTCAAATCATTCCAGTGGTTATAATAAATCTTCACTATTTTTTCAATTAAGGCAGCAAAACCTTAGAGTCTGCTCAAGATAAATTAATATTAATTCTTACATAAACAAACAAAAAGTAAGATTTTTTTTTTTTTTAATTTTTTTTTTCATCCTTTCCAACTGCTTTTATAATAAATAAGTCTCAGCATGTAAAAATAAAATAAAAAATTGTAATTATATAATGTGTTAAGAAAACTAGTGGGCTAGGATTTCTACATTTTTTTCTTTTAATTTTATCTACTCTACTCCCTCTATGGCTGTAAAATGCAACTTTAAAGGAAATGTTAGAAATCTGATGCTTAATTTATTAAGTTTATTTATTCCACTTTATTTAAAATATTTAAATAATATAACATTATATGCATATTATAGATTTAATTAAGATTTGAATTTCTTTCTTTTGTTTAAATTCTTATCATTTTCACTAATCTTCTTTGCCATTCACTGAATTTATTGCTGTAGATATACGCAATTAAAAAGGAATGATTTTTGAGTGTTATTTGACTCTTTTATTTCTGAGAAATTCTAATTAGTTGTTAGAAGTCCTTGTAAATGATATTGTGAAGCTGACTTTCTTTTATTTATGGTTATCTAAAACTTTTTAAATAGTATTGAACAAAAGTGATTATTTTTTTGTGTGTGTACATTATTCTTTTAATTAAGTTTATAATTAAACGAATAATTAATACAAAATTTTATATTATTTCATGATCAGAAAATCTAATCACTTTTATTTTAGGGAAAATGTTTCATAGTTTAATTTGATGAAATATTTTGTTTACCAGTAACTAATAATTAACATGATAACATGTTTGATTAGTTGATACGTTAAAAAAGAACTTTCATTTACATATTTATCATAATATGAGATCTCAAATATTATCTGAAACAAATAGTGACAGTATTTTTAATTAAAAATTAAAGCATCATTAAGTAAATAGAAAAAATTAAAAATAAAAAAAAATAAAAATACAAACAAACTATAATACAACCTTGACCCTTGACCACTGTCCTGATTTGTCTCTCAGACTAAGATCATCTGATAAAAGCCAAACTTAATAGTGAATTTTTCTAAGCTTAATTTGTGAAAGTTCCCTTTCAATAGCGAAGCATTATGAACAAATCATTGTAAATTGTGTATTTTCAGATAAATAGAATCATTAAATAATATTTACAATGAAATTTGCTTCATTCTTTCCACCGAGATTTGTATTTATTTTTTTATGTTTGTGTCTACATAAGGTAAGAAATTCTATATTTTATTTACTAAAAATATTACTTTTAGTTATTTTGAAGAGATTTTTAGAACAAATACATGTATTTTGGCATTTATCTAAGAATTCAAACAATAGGTTTCACAAAGCTTTATAGACATTAGATACATGTTTTTGTTGAATGCCTCACGCTATCATTTAAATCTCTTTGAATAGGTAACAGCCATTAATTTCCGACTGGTGATTAAGACATTCTCTCCAACTGCCAGTACAACCCCAGATACTAACATAGCTGATCTTGTGGAAACCTTGAATGAAGATGTCCAAGAAAACAAAACTGAGAAAGTGAATCTGTTGGAACTAACTAAAACTGAACCTAAGAAGATTATTTTTATAATGGGTGAATAATTACTTAAGTTCATTTGAAATCTTCAGAAAGTAATTAACAGTATAAACTATATATCTGTATTTTTTTATAGCATTGTTGTTATGCAAATAATTGCAGATAGTTCCTTAGTTTATGATTCAATATTTCAATTAATTTCAAATTGGACTTTTTTCATTAATGTTATCATTTCAGTTCCCTGAAAATTATGCAGGGTTTTCTCTCTGCTTTTTTTTTTATCATCTTTACAACCTACAATTTTATGAATTAAGCAGTAGATTAAAATTGTTTTAAGACTTAAGACTTATTCATTGATTGTTTCAATCTTAAATGTTAATTCTAACATTATTATTTCAAAATTATTTTCCTGTAGTAATATTAACAATGATTTTCTTATATTTTGAAGTACCATATACTTTTTCTTGTGTATTTAAAAACGAAGAAATTAAAAGGAGCAAATTTTGTTTGTAGGTGGTGTATCCTGCCCAGCAAATACATTTGAATGTATTCCTCATATGTAAGTATATTGAATTAAAAAGAAAATCTGCTTTTCAATTTATATGCCATAATATGATATTAAATATAATACAATATATCTTTTGGAACATCTTTACAATGGTCATAAATAATATTTTCTTTCCATTCAGATGTGTTACAAAGCATTGGATTTGTGATGGAACCATAAATTGTTTATTTGGAAATGATGAAAAAGATTGTGGTATGAAATTTGTTATTTTTCTTTTGTTTTTAATTGACCATTTTCTTTACAGTTAATTTACTTGAATAAGAAACTTTCTTTTTTCAATCCTAACAACTATTATCAACTTCATTTCTCACTAGATAATTCCACGTCTGCTATTTCTCCTCTCAACTGTTCAGAAAATGAATTTCAGTGTCAGATGGGAAGGTGCATCAATGCATCTTACGTGTGTGATGGTGAAATTGACTGTGAAGATGGAACAGATGAATTTTTTTGTAGTAAGACTTTTTTCAGTTTTGCAATTAGTACCTTTTCTATCTTTTCACAGATGGTAATTTTAATTTACAAGGAAACCTCTCAAACATAAAAATAATCAACTTTAATGATACTTTGTAGGATTATAGTTGAGTTACTTAAATTACCAAAATCTTGGATGCAGAATCCAAATGAAAATAAATAGGAAAACAAAGTTTTAATTTCAGTGAAAGTTTTTCTTAAGTAATAACAGTTAATGAAAATGAGTGTCATAGGATGTAAAGAAGCAATTAAATTAAAGTAAAATTCACAATGAGCACGGTGCATAAAAGAATTGTTCCTGTCTGTGACCCAATCACAGTGGTCAGTTAAAACACTTTTGAAGCAATAATTGATTAAGATATCTAATTCTGGTATCTTTTCCTATGTGTAATCACAAGCAAACCAAGCATATTCAATCATGTTTTGCCATTTTGGTGATGATTTTGATTTTAGAGATTAAAATTTTGAAATTTGAATAAATATTGATCATCAGTTGAGGTTCATATGACGTAAATCCAATTTATTATTTCAAGTTTTTGAAATAATAAAAATAACATTGGCTAGATTATTTGGCATTGCTATGGTTTAATTTTCACAGAAATAGAAGTAAAAAACTCTACTTAAATCACCAAGAAAAAAATTGTTGACTTTTTTTGTCATTCATTTCAATCGTAACATCATCTTGTAATGCAGCACCATTTGTAAGTATAAAATGTTGAATTTAACCACATTCATTGGATTCCACACTTAAGATTTTTGTAATTTAATTAATGAAAATGAATAAATTTAAATGATGTATGGAAAAAAAAATTAGGAAAACAATCTAAGATATATTAGATATATTAATATATATATTAACTGGTAGCATACAAATGTACTCTTAAACTTCATTCAGATGCAAAAATTACAAAGATTATGATCTGATGTTATAGACTAATACAATTTCAATAGCAGAAAATATCTATTCAGTGTGATTGATAATAATTGTATCAAGTTCATAATTATTATTTCTTTTTTTTTTTTGTAATAATCAATACCAAATGTTGTATTCATTATGGTCAGTTGGGAGGAAATGGCAACTTTCAGTCTTGTATTTAACAAGATAAACAAATTAAATTGATTATAGCAAGAAAAACTAGGTATTTTTGATACATTAAATCATTTTTATCTTCCATTAATAATTATCACCAAATTGCTTTTATTTGATCATTTCATGATTTGTAGATATTCCAGAATGAAATACTGTTTACAATATTAAGATAGCTTTAAAAGAATAAAGATAGCTTTAAAATATTTTTCTAAGTCTATATGTAAGATATTTGCTTGATGTGCTTTGGTTAATAGATAATTATTACTTTGTTGCTTTAAAATAAAATTACAAAATTAAGAAACATCTTTCTTTCTTTCTTTCTTTCTTTCTTTCTTTCTTTCTTTCTATTACAGTTTTTATTTTATTTTATTTTTTTATTAAAAGAAACCTCACAGTGAAGTAGAACTTCAAGCCATTCAGTTTTTTTAGACTTTGGCAATTCCGGAGATGACTTGTCATAGCTGCCCAGTTAAAAGAAAAGAATATATTAAAGAATACGTTCCCTTCTGGTTTTTGTTAAACAAACACAGACTTTAAGCATTGAGGACAAAGAAATAACAAAATACTCAGCTGGTCATGAATAAAATCGATTTTTATCACATAAAAGCATGTTCTTTCCATTTTGATATTGGTTTAAATATTCCAACATTGCTGTTCTTTCCATTTTGAGCAAACATTTAATGTTTTTTTATCCATTAACATGCAATATAATGAAGATCATGAGAAAAACATGGAGTTTTTAGATGGATATGTATGACTTGGTTAGAATGTTCCTGAATTTTCTCTATTGTTATTGCAGACCCTAACCTGACTGGAAACTGTAATATTTTAAATTCAAATATCCCAGGCAATGATTTGGAGGGAAGGAATATAGGCCTTGTTTTCCAGCTCCTCAGCTTCAATTGCAGGAAGCAAGTTTGGCTGGTAGTCTTGTATCTTTTCACTGATGTTGCTTGTCTCATCTGTTGGCTGTTAGAAAATCTGGCAACTTTATTCAACAAAAAAGCTAAACAAAAGAACTTCACAATATCCTGATCTTATTGTTTAGAAGTAAACAGGTCTGCCATTGAGTTATGGTCATGTATTTAATTGTTAAATCACAATATCTATATCTTGCAGTTTGTACACAATCATTGGGAATCAATTTTTAAATGTAGATGCAGTAAAAATGAACAGACTGAAACCAAATTACCTAAAACCTCTTCTTGATCTTAATTAATGACCCTGCCAAGTTCAGTTGTGACTCTAAACCAGTCTGAATGCATAGTAGGCAATAAAAAAAAAAAATAAGCTTTCTTAAGTTCAGCAATGAAAAGCTCAGAAATTGTTGCGAATTATTTGTTACTTGTCATAATAAATGAATTAGTTGTTTCATTTAAGTGTATTCCAAATAATTTACCTTAAAAAGAAAAATATTGGCCCTTGCAAGTCTTTTTTACATATAACAAGTAAATGTACGTGTTAAATAAAATTTGGTGTGAACGTTAAAACATTATAATTTTCAGATGATAAACCTTTGACTGAAGCTAATATCGAATCTACAACAATATCAACTTCAACTATATCTACTACATCTTCTGCTACGACAACCACAGTTCATAATGCAACCAATGATGAACCTCAAAGACGTACTAGGTCGAAGTGCTCTTCAAATCAGTTTGAATGCAAGCCAGGAGAGTGAGTAAACTGTTTCATCCATTAATTAGTTAATAGCTTAGAAAAGTAAGAAAAATACCCTTAACTGTATTTGAAACTTTAAAAATATTGAAATCACTTAATGAAGATATATGAAATATAAGAAAAAATTTAATTTTAGCTAAAAAAGTGAACATTTTCTAAAATACTCATTGTAAGCATTAGCCTCAAATTGGATGGTGTCACAGTCCTGAGATGAACAGCTCTATTTACCGTATCCCAAAGATGTTCAAGTAGGGTTGAGATCCAAAGACTGCAGAGGTCAATGAAGTAACAAAAACAAATTTTCGAAGTGATTCATTTTTCAAGCCATCTTTAAAACAAAAAACAAATAATCTTTAGAATAAGCAAAGAATAAACAATAACAATATAACAAAATACTTGTTTAAAAATTAAAAATATATTATAAAATTTAAATAGAGATCAGATTAAACAGATTAAATGTGTGTGTATCACATTTGATAATGCTGTAAAGAAGAAAGTCCATATTCTATAGGTAATTGCTTATTCTTTTTTGTAATTTATTCTTTATTCTAAAGATAATTTGTAGTTTATTTTAAAGATAGACTTGAAAAAGAAGTTGTGAATCACTTTAAAAATTTGTCTTTGTAAGAATTTTGCTTTTTGTGTAGTAATATTATTCAATATGATATTTAAGATGATGTGAATTTCTAAAAACAAAAAAAACAAAAAATCCTTATCTACCATTCACAGTGGAACCATACCACTGTGATTTAGGCTATATAAGAAAGAACATCATTCTGCTAGGTCCATCCAAGTGAGGAGAAACTGCAGCTAAGAAGAGATGAACTTGTCACTGATGATGTTCAGATACGACATGGTCCTCAGACTTGATCCTGAGTCTCAAAGGATCTCATATTTGCCAGGAAAACATTCCCCACAAACTACATGTACTCTTCTGACTTTATGTGACAGTATTGGACTCAAGGTTTTTGCCAAATTCTAAACCTTTCATCATAATGGTGCAAAAGCACCATTGATTTGTCAGACATTTTTATTTGTTACTTAAATTAAAAAGTTAAAGGGATTATTATTCACGTAGTCTCATCATATTTTTCCTGTTTATATTCATAATGTAAGTAATAAAAAAATACATTAATATAGTAAATAAGAAAATAAGGATGAAGAAAATTACAAATAAATAAAAAGAAGAAGAAATTAAATGATATTTTAATCATTAATATAAATAATAATAATAAAAAAATAAAGTAACATTTTACTTCCTTGTCTAATTAAAGGGGATAATATTTAAAATTTCTAGTCGCATTACTAATGTAAGCCAAAAAGAACAAATATAATAATAAAAAAGTCCTTAATCCTTAATATAAGTAAAAAGAAAAGCAAAACCAAAATAGAAAACCATCCCAGGACCATTTGTCCTAAATTCAATCCCAGGATCTTGACTACAGGAAACCAGCACATTATCCTCTGAGCTATTGCTGACAACAATAACAGAAATACTTTCTAGTATTAAAGCTATTATAGGAAATCCAATGAAAACAATGTCAAAATATCTCGACATCTGTGGAGGGTTGTCCCCAAACCAATGTATATTTTTGAAGTACTCATGTGTACTTTCATCTTCCAACAGGACATGGAAATCTGTGATATAAAGGGTATGTTATCTCCTTGTTAGTGAAAAAAAGAAATATTGTTTTTGAAGTATTTCACTTACATATTTTATTTATAGATGCATTAAGCAGCAGTGGGTCTGTGATGGGGAGAGGGACTGTAGCAATGGAGCTGATGAAGCTAAATGTGGTAAGTGATTATTTTTTTGTAATTACTTAATTTAGTTGTGATACAAATTGTACAAAAATAATAATGGAAAATATGTAAGTATTTATGTTATTACATCTGGGTATGCTCGATGTATGCGCTGATTCACTTTCTGCTATTTTATGTCAAGAGCTGATGTTGAAAAGTCGAAAAATAATTACACCAATTTTTTTTTTAAATATAAGTTCATTTTATATTTAAAAATTCATCCATGTTTACTTTTCTCATTGTTCAGAAATAAAACAACAGACTTGATTAATTGAAAATAGGATCAATCTGGAGGACAAATATTCTGGGGTCCTCAACTTCAAAAAAATCCATCAATACCATTGAGCTGTTTTACATTCAAATTAAACTAAATACATTAAAAACAGATCACAACTACTATATATTGGCAACTAAAATAATTAAACTAGAAGTTTACTTATTTAGTTTAAGAATTTTGACATTGCTATTCCATTCTTGCTAAATGAACCTTTAGGCTTAAAGCAGTAAAAATTAGAGCATTCGCTACTGATGTCATTTTTAATAGCAGTAAATTGCTGATGTTAGATATAATAATTTTTCTATGTAGAGAACAGTGATCACATTTCGAGTTCGACTAAGTTCATATTAATAAAGTTGGAGAACTTTATATATTTATATTAATTTTTTTTACCTGTTTTGATAAAGAATGTCAAGGCAGTGGTTTACATTTTTCCTTAACTAAACTGGTATTTATTTATTTATTTATTTATTATTATTATTATTTTCAATTTTTACAAAGATTTGAAACATTCCGCTTCACTTCAAACAATGTTTTACTTCTACTGGGGACAACAAAATATAATTTCAAGACTGTTATCTTTAGAAATAAAATAAATAAGTTATTTATATTTTGAGTTAATGTCTGCCACTATTTTTTTTTTTCAAATTTTAAATTAAGTCTGTTTATGGAAAAATAATTAAGTTATGCTAAAACAATATTTGTATTTAAAACCTTAGCATTCACCCACAGAGTATATTATGTTCCTTTTTCCACTTATGATAAATGTATATCTATCTTTAATTGTTATAATTAAAGTTACTTATCGAGTTTATCAAACAATTTTATTACGCTTTAAGTTCACACATTTATATAATGGTTTTTCACACTTAAATAAGATCTGGGAAATCTTCCTTGTAACACACAAAGTTCCTATATGTAGACAGTTCTTTCTATAAGAATGTCCTTTTATTTTATCTTAATTTAACTTCTTAACTGTTTAAAGTTTTTGTATCCTAATGACTTTTCACCTTTGTGAATTAAATATAAAGTTCGCAATGAATCTAGAAAAAGAAGGTATTTCTATTCTAACAGCTTTTCACCTTGCGATCTGTTTCAATTCACACTAACTACGGAAATGATATTTTTCTCTATCCTATATAAAGTTGACTTGAATCATTTCACCTAGTCATTAATCAAATATCAGTCTATTACTTCCTGTAATTAATTTGCTGATCTGTAACTGTAATATAAACTCTTGTTTCCGATATCTTCTCCGTTTTATAACGAAATCCGAAAATAAATAAATATGGATCTACTTACATGATCCATGATATATCGATCCAAAATAAATTATCTTCAGCTATTTCTGATAATACTTGCATTCACTGGATTGATGCTTATTCCGCCATATTCGAACATCCTTCCATTCGAATCTTTTATATTCAGATATCCAAGAATTTATTTCTTTTATCCTTTATATATTGTGAATTATTCACATCGGCAATGGACTATTTATTTCATAAGCTACAACATATAAAATAGAATTATATATTAATTCACATATATTCAAGAAGCAATAACTCTTCTGCACACATGGTGTAGATTAGGCCTATTTTTTCATCCTTTAAAAAAATTATCTATTTGACTTAAAATCCAAAAGAATTACTTATCTTTTCAACTTCAGGATATTATATATTATTTCTTCTTGTAGTCTTTACTCAATATTATATCGTTCCTATATTTCTTCCTGAATTCTATTTCCTATTCTTCTTTGCTTCTTTAACTCCTATAGCTTATCTACCGTCCATCTTTGCCACCTTCATCGTCTTCTTTTATCTCCCTCCTTTGAGCCAATGTTCCACTCGTTTGACGCTCAGTCATATGCACGAGTCTCACTCCTCGCGATTTGCGTTGTCGGCATTGTTACAATTATTGCAGCCTTCTGTGTTAATTCCAACAATAAAGCTTTACGTTCTTATTAATTGGAAAATCACCACAACTGTGAAATTCAAGTTGAAATTTAAATATTAACAAAATATTATTTTATTTCCGATTCACAATTTTTATTGTGAATCCTCACAATCTCCCTCCTCAACTTGTATTTTCATATGTGGGAGATTTACTTATACTTGACACTTATGTCTTTAATCTAGGTTTAACCCTTCACAAACTTTTTGTGATTGCTTGATAATAAACCTTTGGTGAATCCATCCGATTTATTCTTATTCGATGGAACATATATTAGATCAATTTCTCTTCTTTCAGTGTAATCTTTGATTACATGAAACTTTAATTTTGTATGTTTACTCCTTGTTTGGTTGTAAACATCTTTCACTAGTCGTATAGTGGGCTGATTATCACAATGTAATGATACACAATTTTCTGTTATATAATTAAATTCGAGCTCCTTTAAAATATTCTTACAGCTCATTATAGTCTTTGAACATTCATAGCTAGACACCAACTCAGCTTCTTGTGTAGAGTGAGCTATCACTGAATGCTTCTTGCTGACCCAAGAAATTAAACAATTTCCCATTTATAAACAGTATCCTGTTGTAGAATTCACGTCTTTCCTATTGCTGAAACTGGCATCACAATATCCAGTTAAGTATTTCTCACTGTTTGTATACATCAATCTTAATGTATTGGGTTCCATTCAAGTACCGGTAGCGTAATATCCTTTTTACTTTCTGCATATCAATTGCAGTAGGATTATTACATTTCTCCGAACAACGATTAACAGCATATGTTATATCTGGCCTGGTTCCATTCGGTAGATAGTTTAAACTTCCTATAATACTACGATATTGCCTTTTCTCTTTTGCATCAAGCAATTTATCATCAGATTCATCTTTTCCTTCGACATATGGACTACTAACATATTTACTCATGTTTATCCCATTCTTTGTTAGTAATTCATTAATGAATCTTTCCTGGGATCTATACATAATCCCTTTATCATAATCATAGGTGAATTTCATACCTAAATATTCATTAATAGCACCCAAGTCTTTAATACCGAATAATGTATTCAGTTCCTTCTTGATGACATCTATCTTTGAATTTTCTTTACCAGCTATCAGTATGTCATCCATGTAGAATAATATGTATTTATTCTTCCCAACATACTTAAAAAATAGACAAGGTTCATTCCTTAGGTTCTTATATCCAGCTTCACAAAGGTTTTTTCTTTAAAGTCACAAACCAATTTCGCCCGGATTGTTTCAAGCCATACAGGGATTTTAATAGCTTTAACCGGTTATATCTATCACTAGACAAATTAACTCCTTCTGGGGCCTCAAAAAATATATCCGTGTCCAAATCACCATTCAAGTAGGCACTTCTTAGGTCGCTGATGAACTTGAAGATTGTATTTGATGCATAGACTTAATAATGTTCTTATTGTGCTCAAGCTAGGCGTTGGAGAATATGTTCTTTTGTAGTTAATGGTAGGTCTTTGTAAAAATTCATTCACTACTAATCTGGCCTTATATTTTGTGATTTTTCCTTTGGAATAAAGTTTTTTCTTAAAAATTCATTTTGATGTAAGTGGATTTACATAATCTAGTACAATCATTTCCACCCATGTTTTGTGATTTCGAATACTGTCCAATTCTTCATTTATAGCTTGTATCCATTGATCTCGTTCTTCACTGTTAATTGCTTCAATATATGATGTTGGTTCTTCCTTTCTTTCTTTAGCATTAACTTGTTCTTTCCGTGCTCGGGGAATTCTTCTACTTCGCAATGTCAAAAATTTGTCATCGGATTCTTCTTCTGAATTCATTGGATTCTCATTTTCGTCATCATTCTCGATTCCTTCATTATCAGATGCTATGCTCCCATTTACTTCAGATTGTTCTTCTTGTATTTCTTCTTCTTTTGAAGAATCTTCTTCCGAATCTGAGTAGCATGGTATATTGATCAGACTATCGTAATCTTCTGAGTGGTTTTTCACTACATTTTAGAAAATCACTCCCTCTGCGATTTTCATTCACAAAGATGTTTCGAGTTTCGATAACCTTATTACTGCTTATCTCATATACATAGTACCCTCGGGTTAATGCGGAGTAACCAAGTAATATCCCGTTGATGCTCATTCAGAGAATTTATTCCTCAATTGGTATTTTGGAATTTTGATGTACGCGACGCTACCGAATCTCTTTGCATGTGATACAGATGGTGCAAATTTATTTTTAAACCATCTACTTAAAGGTACCTGATTTTGTATACCTCTATGTGGTGTTCTATTTATCAAGTAGTTTGAACACAGTACTGAATATGGCCAAAAGCGTATGGGTAGTTTGGCTTCTATCATCAATATTCTTGCTTTTTCCAGTAGTGAGCGATTAAATCGTTATGCTACGCCATTCTGTTGTGGCTGTATGAAGAAGAATAGTGTAGCTGAATACCTCTGTCTTTTGCGAAATACTTTACACTGTTGTTTACATATTCAGTCCTCTGGTGACTTAATATAGATTTAACTTTATATCCACTGGATCTCTCAGCATAGTTGATGAAATTAACTAGTTTTTTCACATACTTCATCTTTAGATCTTATTATATATATAAAGCTTCGTCTACTATAATCATCAATGAATGACAGTATATATGATAGTCAATCTGGATTATTGATCTTAATCGGTCCACAGACGTCTGTGTGTACCAGTTCTAGTGGCTGTGTTGTTCTAACGCTATTTAACCTCCAATGTGAAATATTTACCATATTTCCTCTTTTACATCCCCATCACACATGAATTTTAAATTGTGTGGTAAATGGAGTTGATCAATACCTCTGATTAACTTATGTTATTAAGAGGTATTACACTCTTGATTAACTTTTAATAAGATAATTCAAAAATAATAATAAATTAATATATTTAAGCCTTATATATAAAAAAAAACACCAAAAAACTTGAAAGTTGTTGTAATTATTTACTTTTGATTTCAGAAAAATGTCAAGTCCAGTGTCAAAATAAGAACTGTATTGATTCCTATCAGATCTGTAATGGTGTGGATGACTGTGGTGATGGAAGTGATGAACAAAGATGCTGTGAGTATTAATTAATTAAATTTTACATCTAATTAATCATCAAATTTAAAACAAAAGAAAAAAGAAGGAACTAGATAACTATTTTCTGTGCAAATATGAAATTATGGAAAATTATCCAGTCTCTGATCATAATAACAGCAAGTTAAGATAATAATAAATTCAAATAAGTGATTTCAGCAGCCTTTAAGTAATAAGATTTTGGACTTAATCAATTGTCATTTCAAGACAAATCTCTTGATATTATAAATTGAATTTCATTCTGAAAATTTGTTTATCAAGATTTTGAGGAATCTAAAGAATTATCTTCCTGGAAAGATTAATAATAGTGATAAATGATTATAAAAAATAATTAACATTTTTTTAATGTGATTTATTCAAAGAAATATTCTTATTTTATGCAATTGTTAGAAAAGAAAACAAAATAAATTGACTACGTAGAACAAGCTGAATAAACTTTGCTATAGAAAATCCTGCACTTGGACAGCTTCACACAAACCAGGAATTAATAAAGCGTGATTTTTCTTCTCATGGAGTACTTTCTCCATGAAAATAAAACTATTTTTCAACTATAGGTGTTTTCTCATTGTCATGGGTGTGCATTGTCTGAAAGAAGGGATATCTACTGGGAACTGTCAGTAAATAGTCAACTCTTATCAGAAGTAGTTTAATGTAAATATGATGTGATGTGTAATGTTTCACTGGTATATAAGATGTTAAGTAAAAATTTTGGTTTTCCTGGTTCATATTTGAGTAATTATTTAAGATGAAAGTTTATCACTGCTGTCTTTCACAAATTTATATAATAGCCAATAGCGAGCAACCCTTTGAAATTTTCCTGATCATACCGATAAACTTAAAGACGCATGATATAAAATTATGGCCGGAATTAATTTGACAAAGTAGATATCGTTAAATGATTCTTAAGGGAAGTTTATTGATAATTAAATTTAAAAAAAAAAAAAGAATTAAGAAGTGAAATTGAAAATGAAACAAAATCACTGAAAATAACAGAATAGAAAGATGGGAACAATCTGACAGTTTCAGAATACTATTCATATTCCATTTTCTTACCTTGTGTTGTCCTTAATGTTTATGTCATCCTTTGTTTGTACCATCCCTGAAGATGGAATACACATAGTATTTCAAAACTGTTGGATTAATCCCATCTTTTTATCCTGTTTATTTTAACACTATCAATTAAGTGCGTTTCATTTTTAATTTCTCTTCTCAATTTCATATAAGCATGTTAGACCTTCTCATTCATTTTAAAAGAATACAACCAGACAACTTTAATATGATCAATAAAATTTAAATGACAAAATTACTATTAGAAAGTTTTCATTCTCTGTTGAACTATTTAAATTGATAAGTAACATTTATAATAAACTAGCTGTACCCGGCATGCGTTGCAATGCCACTCAAAGAAAGAAAGGGCTCGTGAGAAGGGGCCGTAAATATAAGGTCCCGGTGTCGATCGGGGATGGGACACTTAGGCCCTTGTGTCGCCATCCCCACCCAAGTGTGGTGGACCTGTCCCCCATAGGAGAGC
>JAFIDM010006943.1:10204310-10220446 GCA_023159025.1 Thereuonema tuberculata | reverse complement strand
CGAGACTGGAGAACCTGTTGTGGCCTCTGCCACCCGACTGACTGACTTTCCACAGCTCTGCTGCTTGTTTTAAGGCCGTCAGCTGCCTCGTTCCAACCTCCGGACTGGTTAACTTCGAACAGGGGAGCCGGGTTGGACGAGACGATTCTGGACGCGGGGGAGTGACCAAATTGAACGGTAACAATATGATTACATAATTAATGCCAGCCGTTTTTGATTACTCCTATGAGACTTATATTAATTTTCAAAAGTTACATGATAAAAATAATATAAATAATCTCAGAAGCAAACAGGAATTTTTCCTTCTTTTTTATTAAATTCTACAATCATAGGCCCTGATGTTTCAATATATTCTGAACATACCAGTAACTTGTCTTTTAAGTGTTTAACGAAGCCATACTAATGCTCCATATAATCACAATAAAAACAGGCTCACTTTCTTTGTCATAAGTGTTTTTTTTTAGTTTTAAGCTACTGCATTTTATCCAGTATTATAATAATATGCTAAATTCTTTTCTTCCTCCACACCTATTATTTTATATTATCTTTGTTGACGGTAAATTCAATTTGAGTTTAAGGTCACTTTTACTTTTTTGCTTTTAGCAGTTGCCTTTTTTTCTTTTTCCTCCTTAAGTTTTTGACTGATGATGGTAAACTAAATCTAACAGACTTTATTATTTTCATGGCTATTTGAATTATCTATGTAGGTTTTAACCTTTTAAAAGAGACTCCCTTCAGTTTTACTTTCTCATCTCATTCTGTATGTTTTATAGGTACTTTCTTATTAGCATTAAGTCACAGCTGATTTCTTGTACAAACTTTGCCTGAGAATGCTTATTTTGACTTTTGTGCTGTGTTGTACATATTACTTACATATAAAATATTAATTGAGATAATGACTGAAGTTGAATTATTTTTTTTTCTTTATTTCTTGATTTAAAGAATGTAAGGATAATGAATTTAAATGTGATAATGATGTATGCATCCCAATAACATCAATGTGTGATGGAGATAACGATTGTGGTGATGATTCCGATGAAACTAGGAAAAGATGTAAAGGTAAGTATTATTCCATTATTATTTAAAAGCAAGATAACAATTCTTTTTACTACTTAGTTTTTTGTATTTTCTTTTCTTTGAATTTCTATATATGTACATTACAAATATTGAAGATGTTTCATATTATTTTTAAGGTAATCAAACTTAAGAAACTGATTTGTAAAGCCATTTCAGAATAAGTAATTTTAAAATTACATAATAACAATGTTTAATGTGTGTAAGAATGTCAATAAGAAAAAATTAAGATAAAAACTCACAGCAATTTAAGTTCTGCTGAGGTATTTTAGGAATTTTTGTACTGGGAATCAAATCAGACTGTTTCAACCTTCCTTTCTAGACTCATAGAATCAACCTTTCTTGATTGATATATGCTGATTAAATTTTCATAGAACTTCACTATTTTCATGAATTTTAATGTAAATTTTTGAATTTAAGACAAGTTTAATTTTGTTCTCTTACTTTTTCAGCATCAACCTCTTAACTCTTTCAGTTTTTGTGGAAATTGGTTCATTTCTTAAATGACTATTCCCAAACAGTTGATCAACTCATATCTCATAACATTAATTTTAGAAATTCGTTCTTGTTTCAATGTTACATAAGTTAAAATAAGAAGAAATGAAAACATATGAAACTGTTATCAAATAGAACAGTAGTAAATAATTGAAACTTACTCTACTTTTCAAAAATATCATTTTTATTATTATAACATTTTTGTAAAAAATTATGGAAAATCCCTTATTAGATATGAAAGACATAAAAATAATAAATTTACTTCATAAAGCCCTATATTATTGTTGTACTCCTGTTTTCGCCATTCTTGTATTAAATCATTGTATTAAATCAGAGAATGTATCTAATGAATTTCAGTTCCCTTGCAATTGAGATTGGTTGATGGTCCAAGTAATTCTAGTGGACGAGTGGAAGTAAAGCGATTTGATATATGGGGAACTATTTGTGATGATGATTGGGATGATAAGGATGCTCGTGTCATTTGTCGTATGTTAGGATTCAAGTGAGTAGTAAGGACATTTATTATTTTTGTTTTATCATATTAATATTTACTAAGAATTATTCAGTTGCAAAATAATTCTAAAAAGTGTCATTTCTGTATCTTTTTTGTTGATTAAGAAGTCATTGGACATGAGAATGTCAATAAGATTGAATTCAATACCCATATTTCTCATTCTATAATGAATTTTTTAAACCTTTTTTTCATCATCTGGTATCAGTTTTAATTTTTTAAACAATAATGTGGATAACCAAGTTCTTTTTACTTGTGCTAAAATTGATGAACGATTTAAAAAACTAATTTACATATAAAGTTAAAAAGTTAAAAAAAGTTGGCAGTCTGCTGGTCTTCCATTGGATTATATGGCAAGTTTCCGTCCTCTTTTCCTGATTGGACCGTGCACCAGGCTGTTTACTCATTGGTTCCCTGATGTTTTATATGGGCTGTTTTGCTGGGGTTTCATTTGTATTGAGAAAGGGCTGCATCGTGGCAGTTCGAAAATGGTAAACGCAGGCCTTTTTATTGTATATAGTTTATTTTAACTTTTTAACTGTGTGTAATTCGCTTTTTAAATTGTTCAATAATGTGGATAATTTAGATTAAATGCAATATTTAGGGATATACTAAAACACACAAAACTAATTACATTCAATAATTCATTTGACCTTAATTTATAAATCTTCCATAAATATTTATAAGATTTTGTTAAGTTTTAAGTTATTTTAATTAAGATAAAAAATTATAAATAAATAAATAAATAAATAAATAAAAATATGACAGATATCGCATCAAATTCTTAAAATAAAGGATTTAATTACGAACTGCCATTGATGTATCATTTTAAAAAACTTAAATAATGACTTATTAAATTATTATTAATTTTACAGTTTTTTATAAATGTAAAATTTAAATTAATTTTTAGATTTTTTTGAATGTATTTTAGTAAGATTTTTAACTGAAACCCGTTAGATGAAATTCTTTGATTAGATAATCTATACTGGCGAGCAAAAAAATTGACTCTGAACGGTAGTTTTGCATTTGCTGTCATTTACATCAGAGAGGAATTTATATATAGTAGACAATTATACATCATCTGAAATTGCAGAAAATAAACTTTCAAATGGTATCATAAAAGTCAAAGTCCAACAATACTGCAATGTGATATCAGGCCTATTCTCAACAACTCTGTCAAATGCTTGCAATGTCATGTATGGTGAGCACAGGTTCATTGCCTATAAAATTAGTGTGTTCTAAAAATTACTCATCAGTCACATTTCAGAAGTTGACAGGCACACATCTCCTGTAATTAAGCTGCAGTATTCACTCACAAAATGGACACCACGCCTGAAAAAGCAGCTCGAGTTGTTGTCTTGTGGCAGTTGAACAGGAGCCAGTCTGCCATATTGCGAGTATATCGGAGGTATCGGATGACTGGTTCCTTCAGTCGGAGACCAGATTCAGGCAGGCCACGGTTCACAATTGCAGAGAGACGATTGCTTCATTGTCTTAATGGCACTCTGAAATTGCTACCTTATCAGAATTAATATCCAACAAGAACTACGATGAGCATGGAGGAGGATGGATGTTAGGGAGTAAGACAGTCAGAAGACAGTTGAAGAATGGTGACCTGACACTGAAGAGGCCTGCTACTGGGTCCCTCTTGACAGCAGCCCATCAACAAGCACATCTTTAATTTGCTCGTGATCATGTCAATTGGAGTTTAGAGCAATGGAGCCCAACATTTAGTTTTCGGATGAAAGCAGAATGTGCTTGCACAGCAGCAACAGATGAGCTCCAGTATACAGGATGCCTGGAGAACGTTATGCATAAAGCTGTATATCAGGACAAGGAAGCTACAATGGCGGATCCTGAATGGTGTGGGCTGGGATTTCCTCGAGGTGTAAACAGACCTCATTATCATAAATGGTGGTGGTCGCAAAGGTGGTTTGATAACTGCAGATGATGGCAGATGACTATATCAGGGACATCTTAGGCAACTATGTGGTCCTGTATGCAACTATGTTTGTCAGTCAGGACTTTGTGCTAATGCATGACAACGCGAAACCACAGGTTGCGAGGTGTGTCCGACAGTATATGGATGAGGTCAGCATTCCCACCACGGACTTGCCTCTGTGCAGCCCCGGATTTAAATCCCATCAAGCACATGTGAAATGAGCTGAAGAGAAAGGTTTTAGCCAGAAGTCCCGCTCCTAGCATCATCACTGAACTCCAAACAGCTATGGTAGAGGAGTGGGAAGCCATTCCACAAGACATTGTGCAGAAGTTAGTACAGTTGATGACAAACCATATGGAAGCTGTTATAAGAGCTAGGGGTGGCAACGCCAAATACAGATTAGAATAAATTTTATTTCTTTCTACAGTATTTGGTTTTTCTTTTCAGACAAACCTCTTCCATTTCATTGCTGCATTTTCAACATAATTACCTGTTTTCTGTTCTAGGTCCTATAGTAAAGAAACTTTTGTTGTTTACTTATTCCTTGTGATACCATTGGAAAGTGTACTTTAAAAGCTTTCAAATGATATATACATTGTCATTCAAAATAATTTAATTTCAGTAATAATAGGCAGCAAATGAAAATATGAATGTTGAGTCGATTTTTTTGCTCGCCATTATATATTGCTTAAAAAAATCTTTATTTTGATTAAATATTTTGAAATAAATTTAAATGTATACCTTATTAGTGTATTTGTGAAGTCTATTAACTTAAGAATTGAATTAAAAAACTTAATTTTTTTTTTTATTAAGTACCTTAATATATGGAACTTGAAGAATTATGAGAATAATATATTCTTATATATATAGAAAACCTGCAAAATTGTTATCATTATCAGTTTTTTGTCTCTGTAATTTCTAATCCCAATTAAAAATAATAAGGTCATTATGATCACCTGCACATATGGGCAAGGGATGGGCCCCACCCTGAAATTTTCAATTTAATTGAAACTCATTGATTTGTGTTTTCCCTCAAGAGGACTAAAAGATGGAAAACTGGTCAATTTTATTATAACTAATTACTTTAGTTTACTTATACTTAGTTTATACAGTAACAAGCGGATGATCCGCAGTGCAGATTATCCGCGAGTTCTGCGGATTTTTTTTTTATTACGAACCTCAAAAAAAACAATTTTAATCCAAGCCAACAAAACAACAGGGAAAATACAATAGGCCTTACAGTGCAAAGGTCGAAAATTACTGACAGGGTTTATTGTGCATCGTGATCCTATAGGCCTTTTCGGAATTTGTGGATGCAAACGTAGAGCAAAGGTTTCTGCTGTACTGTACATATTTTAAAAGTTTTACTTATTGTGTTTTTTGTACAATAAAACGTAGTTTTTAATGGTGAAATATTTTTTTTTTCGTGTTTACACCTCATTTTTAGTCTTTTTTCGGGTTATCTGCGATTTTCGTTATCCGCGAAGCCCTTGCCACCCAATTCCGTGGATAATCGGGGCTCTACTGTATAATTTTACAATATAAAGTATAATTTTTACACTGCCAATATATTTTGCTCCCACCTGCAACCCCTGGAAAAAATTCCTATGGGTGCTCATGAAGATCATATACATATAGTCTAAAAATTTTGATTTGAAAAGAGATACTAATACAAAATTGATATTCAAATAAATATTATAAGGCTGTTATAGTTTACTCCTTTTCCTATATCGTTAGCCTGAGAATATATTATATTATCAAACTGTATTATCCCCAAATAAGCTTAAGGTAATTAGTGAAAATATCTTCAGAAATGCCTGATACACTATCAATTTAAAATTCAAAAATAACAACATTAATTTGTTGTATTAATGAATCTAATGGATGTTTGTGAATAGGTTTTCAAAAACTACAGTATTTGCATTAAAGCATTCATCATAGAAAACTTGTTCTTATTAACATATTGCTACATAGTAATTTTTAATAAGTCAATAATAATTTGTATCTACATTATTTTTACGAATTTCATTATATTGTTATTGTCTTAAGACAGAATTTACTATGTTACAAGTGCAGAATTTATCTAATTTGTGCATTTTTGGATGAAAGAAAAGATAATTTAAGTTTCCATTAATTTCTAATCTCTTAAATAAAATTTTTCAGTAGAAATTATTAGATGATTTAAATACTGAATTTTAACAGTCCTTAGTTAAGTTTTTTTTTTTTTTTCTCGAATAATAAAATAAAAATGGATATTTTTTAAAGTGGGCCAGCTAAAGCAATTAAAGGAGCCAAATTTGGACCAGGAAAAGGAGCAATTTGGTTGGATGATGTTGACTGTTTAGGACATGAGGAGTCCATTGATTACTGTGATGGTCGTCCATGGGGTGAACAAGACTGTGAACATCGAGAAGATGCATCAGTTATCTGCTCTAATCGTAAAGAAGAAACAGTAACAACAACAAGTGAATATTTTGTTTTGTTTTTTGTTAGTAAAATACTCCCAAAAAGTGATTAAGTATTGCATTGTATATCTATCAGGTGTTGTTTTTTTTTAATCAAAATCATAATACTGTGGTGAAATATTTTGGCCTGGTTCGTAAAAATAAGAGTAGACTGAAACTGGGCTGGATCTAAACTCAATCTTTTTATTAAAGTGAAATCAGGGGTTTAAATAGATTTATGTACAACGATTGTGATTGGTTGGTGTGCTTTAACATTTCATTGGGGGATTTAAATGACATGTGATTAACAACTGGATTTTAAATGTAGTATTTGAATTAAAGGGAATTATGGGAGTACACCAACCGTAAGAATTTAAAAATAAACAAACAGAATTGACAGTTAATGGTAGAATTTGAAATTTACAACAGATTAAATTATGATTGATCGGAACATTGAAAATATAAAATAGTAAATAGGATAAAATAGAATAAATGGAATAAAATACAAATATAGCTATAAAAAGCATCACATTATTTACCAATTATTGATTAGGCAATCGATATTTGTATGTTTGTTTGGAATGAATTAGCATAACTAATGCAATAGCTGAAGGTAGTTGGTTTAGCTATAGCTCCCTGATAGTGAATCTTATTTAACTTTGTTTGGAAGTGATCAGAAATCCTGAGGGTCTTGTTTTTTCTGTTCATTATATTTATTCAGAATTAACTGTATGAATTCATCAATGCTTGGTTCTGAATCATTTTGCGATAAGCATTTTGTAATACAGACAGAAACTTTTTGATTAATTAATTATTGGCTAATGTTGAAGTTTATATTAATTAGGTTCTAAATTAAATGATTTGCTTCATATTGCTGTCAAAAAAACTCCAATTAATTATAAATTCTTATTAAAATTGAGAATTAAAAAATACTTTTTAACTTTTTTTTTTACAGATCTTCAATGTGGAATTCGTCCCATAGATTCTTTTAAAAAGTCTGAAAGACTGGTTGCATTAGATTCTACAAATCAAACATCTGAAGAAAGTATGTCCTTAGAATCAGACATAACACTAGACGATGATTCAGATGCAGAAGTGATTCAAGAGCAAAGTATATTACCAGTAAAGTCAGCTCGAATCATAGGTGGAAAAGTAACTCGATATGGTGAATTTCCTTGGCAAGTTGGTATCTATATCAAAAGATTCTTTTTCAGTGAAAAATTTCATTGTGGAGCGTCAATTATTGGAGAATTTCATCTGATTTCAGCTGCTCACTGCTTTATGTAAGTTATCTGATTTTTTTTTTCTTTTTCTAATCTTTGAATTTAAAATAATTGGACAATTAAATTAAGCAATTTTTACCAAATCAGCCTCTTCCTGTTTTTTTTTTTTTTAGTTTTTTTATTTGCATGCAATAATCTTACTGGACAGTAGAAATGTTTATTTATTGTTGAAAAATAAGAATTTATTTTTGAGTTATTTATTTAAGTAGTTCATTATGATTGGGTAACTTATTTCAAAGATCATAGCTAGTCAAAAGAAAGAATTAAAAATGACCATTCAGATGCTACTTCTTCAGATAGCTAGATTTTCTTAGTGCTGGCGTTTGATAAGATATATACTTAATATGAAAGAAGTAACTAAAAAATTAGAATAAAAATCTAACTTTCAATCATATGTTTATTTTAATTTTTTGTATTTTTAAAAGACATTGAGTAAAAAAAAAAAAATTCTTTCTGCTACATTCTGGAATTCATTTTGATAATTCAAACTACAGGTAAATGATTATTCATTATTTGTTGAGATGAACAGATTCTGATATCGTCTGATCTGAAGAATAATATATCTTAGATTTCTGTTGGAAATAATGTTTGGAGCCCAATAAGCTTAATACCCAGAGATCAAAATTTCTTTTGAGTATCGTGACAATTTTGCCCTCTAATGCTATTTAATTTTTTGTTAGTTTCTAAAAGATTGGAAGAAAGTTTTTAACTTTATAGTTTTCTTTGATTGGCATTGAAGCCATTTGTGTTTGTCTAGTTTTTTAGTAATTTAAATGAAACAGTTTAAATTTCAGTTAAATGTGAATGATTTTGATAAAGATGAGAATTCGTTATAATCAAAATTGATTTATCAAACAAGTTTTATTTAAGATTTTAATAATTATCTCAAAGTCATTCACACTTTGGATTTCCTTTTTGTTGGAATTTAACAGACAAACAAATTATGCATTTTTTAAATAATAAGTACTTCAATTAATACTGATTCTTTAGCTGTAACTGATTGACTGTTGCCCGGTTGCACCAAAGTAGCGTTTAACTACGGTTTCCATGAACCGAGTTCTGCTTGAACCTCAAATTGAAGTTCAGCCTTGTTGCACCAAGCTAAAGCAGTCACAACTGAACTGAGGTTCTGTGATCTTGGTTCCTAGCAGCGGAAGTACGTCGTGCGTTCAAAGCTGATTCCTGATTGGTTACAAGATTCGTCTTTCGTTGCGGGAAATCAACCCATTGTATTTTTTTCAACAGTTGTCCTTTGTTTCAGCAGCAACAATCTCATTATGAAAATGGAGTTCAGGAATTAAAAAACTGAATTCTACCGAGTCCCTAATTATACAGAGACGAAAAAAAAATCCTTTTAATTGATATAATTGAATCATACATAACACATTTTAGAATGTAAAAAAAATCGATGCGGAGTATTACTAATTTATGTAATCGTGGAGTTTAGCGTCCCAAATTAAATAACAATAAAAACCTACAACAGTGTAATGACACACAGTCGTAAAATGTGAAATTTCACCATATTTGGGTGGGTGGATGGCTATAAGTGTCCCACCCCCGACCGACAACGGGCCATCGTAAGCTCTGTTTTCGTGCCGCCGCGTTCTGGAGTCCGCTATCGCCGGCCTGCTGCCGGACCTAGCGCTCCAGCGTCGGCGGCAGAGACTGTACCAACAGCGGCAAACTTCGGTGCCCGATGTCGGTGGGGAATGGGACACTATCAGTGCGGCCACCCACCCACCCAAGTGTGGTGAAATTTCACATTTTATGACTATCATTTACTGTTATAGGTTTTTTATTGTTATTTAATTTGGGACACTAAACTCCACGATTACCCTAATATACTAATCGCGAAATAGTCTGCCTTTTGGATACAAATGATGCAACTCTGTTAACAACTGAGATTTCTCTTCACAGTCACTGTCCAACGAATCAAATAAATGTAAAGTTGTCATTTTTAAAAGTTATTTCGGATAGTTGAGAGAAAACTTGCTTTGGTCTCAATTCGCAAGCGAATATCAGTAATGGCTCGAATGCCGAACAGCGGTTTTGAACCGAGTTCAGCACCTTGAACGGCCGAATTCGACAGATCAACTTGACGATGCTTTTGAACCGAGATTCTCATTAAACGTTGTTGGCGCAATAGGTTTAAGAATGATCTCCGTTCATCTTGCAGTTTGAACGTGGTTCAGCTCCTGAACTTCAATGGTGCAACCGGCCATGTATCTCTCACTCTGCTAACGTATCCATCAAAATGAAAACAATCAAATGTGCATGCTCTTCATTTTATCTCATCATTATTCTGTTTCTTTGCTGCAGTCTCTCATCTATTAATTATTATAGCTATTGTGTTTGTCCTGTCTGTCCGTCCATGTCTGTCCACCCTTAACAACTCCTGAATGGAAGGTCGGATCGACAAACAGATTTCACCATTGTGTTCAGAGGCCCAAACACTGTAGGAATGGGGTATTTTCAGGGGCCAATGCCCCCTCCCCATGTTCGAGATATTTGGCATTGTTTGTATTGTACCCCCTCTAACAACTCCCAAACGGAAGGGCGGATCAAAAAAAGGACTTCACCATCCTGTTCAGAGGCCCAAGCAACTAGTAATAGGGTATTATCAGGGGCCAACTCACCCCCTCACCCTTGTTTTTGATATTTGCATTGTTTTCATTGGATTTCCGCTGTTGGCTTAAAAGTTAGAATTTCAGTTGTCAGCTATAGCTTGATCAGTAAGGTCTCTGATGCATATGCTGAAGATTATTGGTTCGAATCCATTTATGGATTGTTGTTGGGTTTTTTTTCTCTTAATAATCTCTTAATAATAATAAGTATAGTATAAATAAATTATTGTGAAATAAGAGGCATTTGTTATTCTGGATCTCATATCATTACTCATTTCCTTGTTATGAATTTTTGCAAATAGTCTACTTCTGTAATCCATTTTCACACAAATTTGATAATGCTGCAATGGATACCAAGCCATGTGGGTATACAAGGTAATGACCGAGCAGATGTACTTGCTAAACCTGGAGCATCCCTTCCACAGCCAGAAGCAATATCATCATTGCAATCATTCAAGGCTAGAGTTAATCTAGCGGTGCATAGATTTACAGAACTGGAATATAGAAGAGCAGCCGATGGAAAAAAAATGGGAATGACTGATCATTTCTGGACCTATTAGTAGGAACCTCCCTCGATCTACATCAGTGGCAGTTTTCCGCAGTACAACCGGCCATGATTATCTGGCGTCTCATCTACATAAAATAGGCGTCCTTCCATCTGAAGAATGTACTCTGTGCGGCCAACCCCCTATGAATATGGAGCATCTGTATAGCTGCAAAGAATTGGAGGAAATTAAAAACTCGATGACAGAGACTGGACTCTTATCTTTTGGCTCATCTCTACTGGTCAACATGGCACTTGATGGCAGAAATGCCAAGAACTGGCATTGGCTAATCAATCAGTAAATAGGAAAACAAATAAAAACCCTTAATCCTTCAAACTAATATATTAATTTAATAGATTTTTTTTTACACAATTATTTTATATATATGTTTATTATATATATTTTTTATGTTTCCAAATAGGGGTTATTCAATGCGATCAATTGTAGTAAGAGTTGGTGATCATGACACTCGCACAAAAGATTTTGATGAGGATGATTTTGAAGTAGCCCAAGTCTATATTCATCCTGGTTATGAAGACGGTAAGAAATTTTTTTAAACTTTAGTATTCAATTAGATTATTAGGTATTTTCTTTAAATTAATTGCTACTTTTATTTTATTCATTTTATTTTTTTTAACCATTATTTTATTTCTTTAAATCCTATTGAAAGGTTTCAGTGTGACTTTATAAGAAAAATGAATCTTAGACAAATGGTTGCTTATATAAAATAGTTGTATAAGTAAGTTTTTCTTTTTTTTTTTAATTTTCATATAAAAAGAATTACTAATAAAAAAAAATTGTTTTGTATTTTTATTTATATACAGTAAAACTCCGTTATTATGCTCATCAAGGGATCGTTACCTATAAGCAGGATAGCGCTATAGATGGGAAATGATTTATGAGATGAGGAAAGATTTAGACACCATTTTACAGGAGACATACTTGATTCTGCAATAGATATAGCGCAAATATGAGCTTATTTCCTATTGAAAAAATCTTTAATTGTGGTTTGCTGAGTGTGTGCTACTGTTTGAATTATGACATTTTCAATGCGATTCAAGTAACTATTAACATCAATTGATACACCACTAGAAGCAACACTAATATATTTTCGGAGCAGATTTACTGCACTGAGGGCTTCATTTCTTGTGGGAGCATTTTTCTCTGCAGATTCAGTTTCCTTCACATCACTGTCTTCATCCTGGTGAGCAGCATGATTAGCAATAATGTCGTCAACATCGTGGATTTCTGAGAGCACTAGGCTATCGTCAATTGACACAAAATCCTCTAAACTCACATCCCCCAACTTCTCCCGTACAGCAGTCCAATCCTCGTCATCATCCATTAAATTGGCATTTGTTTCGGGAAGTGCTAGATCATGCTCTTACCAAATTAAAAAAAAAGAAAATTAACCCCCTGTCGAAGCATAGAAAGTTTTACACAGTTGGTAGATAATAACCCAATTTAACAACATTAAGAATCTTACATTAAAGAATCCTGCTCTCCTGAAGCAGTTGGCGATAGTCTGAGCATCAATCCCTTCCCATCCAGCAAGGTGATGTGATTTGAGTCTCCACTCTCGATACACTGCAGATATCTCAAAACAACATGCTTTCTGTAGAAATGCTTTAGCACTTTTATTACTCCCTGATCCATTGGTTGAATCTTACTTGTTGTGTTAGGAGGGAGGAAAGCAAGTTCTACATTTTTCAGATTCATATTTTTTGGGTGAGCTGGACAGTTGTCGATGAAAGGCAGAATCGTGCGATTGGCTTTCATCATTTTTTGGTCTCAGTCTTTCAGCCAAGAGAAAAACAACTCACCCGTCATCCAGGCACATGCTTGATTCTTGTATTCACATGGCAGTCTTTTAATGATTTTAAAACATCGGGCCTTACTGACTTTACCAACACTATCAGTGGCAATTTCTAAGATCCATCAGCATTTGCAGCAACAAGAACAGTTACCCTTTCCTTGCTTAATTTTCCACCATGGCATTTTTTCCCCTTGCAACACATTCGACTGGTCGGGCATTAGTTTGAAAAATAAGCCATATTCATCCGCATTAAAAACATCGCGTGGCACATAATTAGTAAAGAACTTCGGGAGCACTTCATTTTGCCACTCATTTACATCACTGTCACTAACTGATTCTGATTCTCCACTGATTTGGCGATATACTATACCTTGCCTTTTCTTGAATCTATCTAGCCATTCATTAGAGGCAGAAAATTCTGTGTTCAATTTTCCCGCTATTTAACGCGCCTTTTCTTGAATGATTGGGCCACTTAATGGCACTGATGCATCACGGGACTGATAAATCCATTCAATTAGAATTTCCTTGGCATCTTCATATTTTCCACACTTTACTTTTTTACATTTGCAACAATCCTTCGCTGCATCGGTAATTGCATCCCTATTTTTTATTATTGTTCTCAGAGTGGATGAGGGGATTCCTATAGATTCTGCGAAATCCTTCTGACTTAGTGTAGAATTCTTGTCGTACTTGCGAAGAATTTGCAATTTTTCACTGATAGAAAGGGATTTCCCCTTCGACATTTTGCACTACTATATCATAGACCCGCACTTCACAGACTTCAAAGATTCCCTCCTATCAGGGAAAGAAAAAAGAATCTTTACAGTGTTACATTTCTTTTCGATACAAAATTTCCTATATAAAAAAAAGCGCTACAAGCGGGATTTGAAGTGTTATAAGAGGGTAAAAGTATAGAGAGTTATATAGAAAACTCCATGGACCGTATAAAAGGAGCATAAAGAATGGGATAGTGCTATAAGCGGGAGCGTAATAACAGGGTTTTACTGTATATATAAACACGAAATCATTAAATCTATCTTTGTATCTATGTATCTGATTGCTTGTCTTTTAATCCATCTACTTTTTTTATGCCTCTTAAAATTTTTAATTAAGAAGAATAAGCTTTATTTTTATTACAATAACTAAATTTAACTTTTAATTACTACATTTATGAATATATTAAATTACTTTTATTATTTCCAATGAAAGATGAAATCTCTTTTATTAAATCTGTTTTCTTTATGCTGAAATTTGGGTCTGGTAGCCAAGTGGTAAGGTGCTTGACTGAGGTCTGGAGGAGCCGGTTTCAACGCCCAATACTGGCTGAAATAAGCTATTTTCCCATGTTGGATTCTCCTCCAGACAGAGATGGATCCACCCAGCCCTCTGAAGATTGGGTACCGGGTTTCTTTCCCAAGGTTTAAAGGCAGATGAAATTAATTATTTCTTATCTGACCATAATGCCTCTCTTCGTTTTTTTATGTAGCCAAAGTCTTGCTCTTGAAATGACATTTGTCTGCTTCAAAGAAAATAACCAAAGACATCCAAATAAATTTATAATGAATGGGCAAGAAACTGCGTATTTTAGATAAAAATTACTAACATTCATTCTTTGTAAAAATTACTAATATTAGTCAACATTCAATCTTTGTAATATTTTGACAAAGCCTTAAGTAAATATTTCAAACACTAATGAACAAAATAGATAAGAACCATTTCCAAAGATATTTTTAAAAATCATTACAGAAAATGCCACAGTTTTTTAAAATGGATATTTCTATTTACTTCAGTAACCCAGTGCTGTAGAAGCAGCAGACAAGAACAGTGATTCAAAATTATTTCTCTGCTTCTTTGTATTTGGTTATTGATAGTTTTTTATTGATTACAAAAATATTTAATAATATGTTTGGACATTATAAACTCTTTCAGATGAAGATTATGTGCTCAATGATATTGCTGTTGTCAGACTGAAACCAAAGCGAGGAGGAAGGGGAATTAGGTTTGGAAAATACACACAACCTGTTTGTCTTCCAACCGAAGACACGCCATATATATCAAATACTGACTGCTTTATTTCTGGTTGGGGACATACAGGAGAATATTCAAGTAATATATTTTAAAATTTTAATTATTTCAGTTATTTCTAAATTACAGTAGAATTGTCTTACCAAAACATTCCATTTTTATTTTTTCCATATAAGTCATTGAATTACACAATTGTTAGTTTACAGCTTCTCTCTTTTTAAGTAAGGTATTACTGAATCCAAAAGTATTGAATTTTCAAGAGTTAAAATGATTAATTTTCTTATCAAATCGATTTTAAATATTGCCAGCGTTGCATTCTAAGTAGCTGATCGTGATACACATCAAGGAATAAGCCTTCATTCAGTTTTTAAAAATTTTGTAATTTCCCACTTGGACATAATTTGTTAGAATGTATCTAAAAGATCTAATGACTATTGATAAGAATTAATGCAGTGAATGAACTACTTATAACTTCCCTGAAATTTAACTGAAAATCTTTGAATATTACTGATACCTTCACTGGTATTTCACCACTGATATATTTATATATTTGATTGTATATTTTTTACCTGTTTTCAGTAGCATAGTGGTTATGTAGTAGTTAGTTTGTAATATTTGCTTTTTTTTTTAATTTATAAGTAACTTTAATTACTTATATAATTTTTTAAATAACATCTTATAAGCATTTTTTTTTTTTTGTTGAAAAAAAAAAAAAAGAAGAAAAGATTTCTTTTAAATAAATGGAATGCTCATACATTTAATTAATAAAAAGAATTTGATTGATATTATAATTCACACAGACACAAAGAAAATGTAGTGATTATGATGTTAAGAATTATTGGTTATTGCATTGGTGATATTCCGCAACAAAGACTATGATAATGTGAGATAGAATATAAGATATAGTAAACATCATTCGTACAACAGAGTGGAATCTTAAATTCTCTATTGCTCTATTTTTATCTATTATTCTCTTTTTGAATCTTATTAATTCAGAAATGCCAGCTTTTCTTAAAGAAATGAAATTTTAAGGCTGCGTTTACTGTTTTTCAGTGAAGAACATAATTACAAACAATATTTTCATAATGGCTTATTTCACTTTTTCTAAAATGTATAATTCTATGTAATAAGCAAATTGTCCAATAGATTTAACGTGCGTTAGTATATTTTTACAGTATACATTTTTACAGTAAAATAAAACAAAGAACGCACATAACTAAACAAAACACAAATTCACTGAGCTATTTTTTTGATATTTGTGCTGGAAATCGGAGACAGTACTGTTTTGAGGCTAATTGGCCTCTCATCAGTCCAATCCGTCCAGCATACCTAGCTCAGTGAATTTGTGTTTTGTTTAGTTATGTGCGTTCTTTGTTT
>JAFIDM010006943.1:10144235-10204300 GCA_023159025.1 Thereuonema tuberculata | reverse complement strand
TTGTATGTTTGTCCGTTTTGTATATTGTCCCTATTTCACTGAGCTAGTTATGCTGGACGGATTGGACTGATGAGAGGCCAATTAGCCTCGAAACAGTACTGTCTCCGATTTCCAGCACATATATCAAAAAATAGCTCAGTGAATTTGTGTTTTGTTTAGTTATGTGCGTTCTTTGTTTTATTTTACTGTAAGCAAATTGTGATTGTAGATAAACTATACATGTTTGAAACATGCTGTCTTTATATGAAGCTATTTGAGGAACTCCTTTATTCTCTATAACTTGAAACTAATCTTATGAGTCTTGTATTCAGTTTAGGTATTATTCAAGAAATATAAAATAATTTATCCCCCACCCTCTCTTCAGACAAAAAAAAAAAAAAAAAATTATGCAACTCATTGATAATAATAATCAAGATGATGCCATTCTGCAAAAAGGATATTAGTCAATTATGTTTCATTGTTGGGAATGTAGAAATAATATGTTGCTCAGCATGATCAATAAGTTTATCTGAGATTACCTCCAGTGCCATTGAAATGTTCCATAAGAAAATAAGATACAATAGTCTACATTTCAAAAATCTTTAGCATTGGATACTTTTATTTTCTCCCCAGAACATTAATAAATCATCCTTTTTCAGCTATGTTCTTTTTTCGTAAACAATACATGAAACAAATCAAACCCTAGTCTTAAGTTAATTTCACTACTTATTTCTTGAAAACTAGTGATCTGATCAAAAATTTTCAAATTCTTCAAACATCTGATAGCATGTTCTTTTACAAGCAGTATGGAAATTGTGATAGCCAGTTGTAAATTGTTCATTTAGACATTTCCAGTTCAGATTTTTACATTTATGTTTTATAAATGTTTTATATATATGTTTTTGTAGTATATATTTACATTATACTTATTTTTATATTCAAAGGTAAATTTTCAAGATGTTTTACGGTGAGGTTTTTTATTTCATTTTCATTTATGTCATATGCAAATATATCGTTGTTCTGAGCTACATATGAGACATTGATCACAGTGATACCAGATTGGTAATATATGATGCTTTGCTGACAGATCCTATGTACAATATTTTTAGTTTTGTTTTTGCTTTAAAACCTTGTACATTTGCTTATCTGAAGATATTTTATGAGTTATTATTTTTTGACTTTCAAAAATAAAGTATAGGCCTTTAATCACCTCTTCATATGAAGTAGAGAGAAAGTGGATTTGGTTGAACATGACTTAATTCTGTAACATAAAAACATGGATAAAAATTAATGCAATAATGATTTAAAATTCAAAAGTAATAGTTTTAAAACGAATGTCCAACATCATATGACTCTGTAAGCAGTACATTCTATTCAGACAATGATGAGTGAATCGTAGAAGATAACTGATGTTGTAGGAAAAACTATGCTTATGTAAAGTGGACATGTTAAATTTTGGACAAAGATGTGCTTATAACTCAAATTATTCCAGTTATATGCACATCTTTGATAGATTGATCTCAGGATCTGACGATACAAATCAGTATAACACAGAGGAATGGCAAAATTAATCAAAGGATATTATTAGGTTTTCAGATGTCAATTCTCATGAAAGCTGTGAATCTCCACTATTGAACTAATGTGTTTCTTAGAAGCTAATTCACAATAGTATCTTCAAAGGGCATTTAGGAACATAACGGGAAAAGGATATTGACGTGCTTACCTAATTTTTTTATAGGTAAATTGCTATGGTTTTTTTTTTAACACTATACCCTTAACTACTCTACTTTATTAGTTACTTTTATTACTTTATTGGAGTTGTTTACTATAAGGCCATGCAAAGATGAAGTTGCCATTAATGGGTTAGCCAATGAATTATAACGTATGGGGCTCTTTTGGACTTGCCAAACTTACACCCAGAAAACTGTGTTGGACATGTGGAGTAGAAGTTTAGGCATATGAAAAACGAGCTGTATCCTGCGGTATCACCCGTGTTAAATTCGGCCCTTCCCGATAATGTTCGGTTCTTGTCATGTGTCCAAGTCCCCCCCGTCGTCACCGCTGCTCCCGTTGGTTGACGTTTATGTTTACTACTCCACTCCTATTGGTCGTAGCTTATTGTATTATGGCCTATAACCTTCCTCAATAAAAGGGCTATCTAATGCAAAAAGAATTTTTCAAATCGGACTGATAGTTCCTGAGATTAGCGCATTCAAACATACAAACTCTTCAGCTTTATATATTAGTATAAAATTATAACTTAGTAGCTTACAATAAATTCAATCTATTTAATTAAAGTTGCCTAATTCGATTTAATTAAGAATCTCATTTAGAATAAACAGTTTGAAAATATGAACTAACAAAGAAAGTAAGATATGTTACAAGCAAGTTAATGACGGTACAGATGATTCTTCCTCGTCTAAAAATAAGAAAAAATGCAATCAAAGGAAACACTGCCAAACAAATCTTCATTCCTTCACTTTTGTGGACTTAAAAGGAATTCGAATAGAAAACAAGAAACCAAAAATTTGCAGAATAATAAAAGGAAAAATTAACCTAAAAACTCAGAAAGCAATGGATATCACTGTTGAATCATTCATAGAGAATAATGGTAAAATGTTTACCATCATTAATCTAGTGTCTCTTTCACGATTTCTGAGTCTTTAGAAATCTCCAGATTAAAAGGTTCACATAAAATGGGCCCATAAGTCTAGATTAAAATGTTCATCTCACTGGTGAATGCAAAGAAATATAGAAAAACTCTTATTAGGATCCTCATTAGGAAAGATTCCAGACTTGATGATTATTGTGTTTCATAATATTTACTTACTACATTTATGTTTTAGATGGAGGCTGTATAAAATGTATTTTTTTTTTTTTCTGTTTTTGATAGGAAAAGATCGTTACATGCAAGGGGCCATTGTTCCATTATTACCTGAGAATGTATGCAAACGCCCTAGTGTCTATGGGCGCAGGCTGAAACAAGGGATGTTTTGTGCTGGTTATTTAGCAGGAGGAGTAGATTCATGTTATGGTGACAGCGGAGGACCACTGGTAGCTAAAATTGACGGTAAGTTGAAAAAAGGATTGATACTTGTTTGGGTGAGTTTAATTTTCATCATCAGAAAGAATTTTAAACACACTGCTTTATTTACAGTAGTTGAAATTTGCAAAATTTAATTAGGTTTTGAATGATCTTTTATTCAGCAATAATATCAAAGTATATAAGAATAAATTATAATATCTCCACTTAAACCTCCAAAATTCAGTAATTTTAGAACTTATTAGAAATATGAAAAATATATAAGAAAAAAAAAGACTACAACTGCAAATTAGTTTGAAATAAATGAATGGAAAAAATTGATTTGTTTATATTGCGATGCTTAATATAATAACATTAATATTTCTCCATCATATATTATGACGGATAGAAAAATAAAATAAATGCATTGCTAGGAACATAAATGAATTTGTTTATTGGAAGGGTTGATGTGGGCATTACTTGGAATTGACGGAGCTTCAACTTGACAAAATGACATTACTTGGTTGAAAATTGATCTTAGGAATATTGATGATATCATCTCTGTTGCTTTTTGAAAGAACTTCTGTGATTAAATTGCATTAACATCTCCTTAACGACCAATCATGTGCCATTACAGAGTCCTTCTTTAGATTGAGATTGCAAAGAAACATCACAAATTATCCTTCCTGCAGAGTTTCTTCACATTCTCACATTTCCCAGCATGCCGAAAAATGTGAGAATGTGAAGAAATTCTGCAAAATAGTTTCATTCATCACTTGGATCATCCAACACTACTATATTTGTGCTGCAGTAGATGTGAGACTTGCCTAGCAGCTTTCTGATCTCTTGCATTACACACAGAATTTGAAAAACTATATATATGGTTAGATTCTGCTATATTTTATTCATATAGAAGACACGTAAGTCTAAATTAAAATGTTTTTTATTTACAATATCCATAAAAGGGAGAACAGTTTTTGCTGAGGATTATTACTAGGTTTCACAGTTTTATGAAATTAAACAGTTTAATGAACGGAAGGACTCAGCTAGAGACTTATTCGTTTTGATCTATCTATGACTGTATTGAAGCAGTTTCAAATGGGAAGGTAGACAAACTGATTATCAGCAGTATAAAGTCTGGTTGAAGTGAAAATTGAAGGCCAGAAAAAAAAAATACAGAAATAAACAAGTACATCATTTAAATTCAAATTTAAAATATAAGAATCTTTAACAAAATTTCCGTTTTTTTTATTTTGAGGGAGGGGACTAAAATAAATGACAATAAAAACTGTATTGTACATTCATAAAACAACTATCTTTAATCTTCACAATATTTTGTTTCTCTGTACGAGAAACTTCTTCAGGTGAATAAGAGGACAAAAACTATTCTTTTTGCCTCTTACTTACTTCATAAAATAAGTTGAAAGATAACTTTATTAAGATTGCTATTATAATGCAGGAGTAAACATAAGTATTTTTCAATGAGAGAACAATCCAACTTTTTATATGCTGAAACATTACATTTATTATATTTCATTAATTCATACATTTTGTATAAAGAAAAAACGACATTAAACGTTAATTTATTTGTATTTAATGTTGGAATTTATAGTAGGATCATGATTCTTGTAGTATTCATTTGCCTTACAGAAGCTTATGGTTAATTTCTGTTTTTGTTTATAAAGGCTTTTTTTTGGTAATGGGAGGAAAAAAAAATTACTTTCGAATCACTAATTGAAACATTTCTGTTCTAGAATAAAGTCATAAACACAGAAAGCTTGAAAATTTAACAAAACTTACTTCCTAATAACTTGGCTAAATAAGAGTTTTTGTGTTTCTTTTTTATTTTTTAGGTCGTTTTACTCTCTTAGGAGTTGTTAGCTGGGGAGAAGGATGTGGACATCGTAATAAACCTGGAATCTATGCCAAAGTTAAAAATTACCTTGATTGGATTCATAATATGATGGCTTGAAGAATATAGAAAATCATACTGTTGTTGAAAAATCAACAACTACATAACCACGTCACTGAGAATGTACATGAAAATTACTATTTATCTGTCTGATTAAATTTGTGATAGTGAATTGTGAGAAAGGACCTGAATCAATTCTTTTAAAGAACTACACTTCTTTTTCAGGAGTAAATTAGCATTTGAAAATTGGAAGACAGTTCTTATTTACTGAATTTAAATACATTTCCTTCTGCTTTCTTCTAGATTAGCTGATTTGATGATGTTCCCAAATAGACTTTCTTTGTAAATATTTCATTTATTTCAAATATTTATCCTCACAGCAATATGATTGTTCTATTTCTTTACATTTTTATTAAATATTCTTTGAGAAAGCGAAATGTTTTTATGTTGTTGTTAAATATTGATTGTTAATTTTTATATATTTGTTGTAATAAATTCTATCCTCTAAATTATAAAATTAAATTTGTTTTTACTTCTCAATAATAAATATATTAAAAAGAAAACTAACAAATGAGAATTTTAACATTTCAGTTTTAAAGCTAATTAGCACTATTTCATTAATTTGGCACCAGAATTTATTTTGTTTGCAATAAAACAATTTTCTCAAGCTTTTTTAACAGTAACCTAAAAAAGGAGGAAAAAAGATCTTGTGGTATTTGTACTTGGTAGAATGTTTTGATAGCAAAGTGTTCTTTCATAAATTTCAACATTTGAACTATCTACGAATACACATTAGAAATATTACATCATTGTCAATTGTTGCATAGTAGCCAAAACTTTTTAGTGGAACACTAAATTATTAGTCCTTAAATTGCCATATTAATATACATTGGAAATCTATTAAAAATAAAATTGGTCATCTTAGGAATTTTCATGTTAGATTAAAAGTAAATAGTGATGTATAAAATTAAAAATATTGGAATAAAGCCATAAAAGATACATCTTTTTATCACAGCAGTGAGCAGTTTAAGAGACAGTGACATTCAATACAAATAGTCAGTTAAATTGCAAGAACAAAGTATAGTTGTCAAGCCGATGGAAGATCTGCATGTTTAAGATTCAGACGTAATTCCAAAAGACTTGAGATAAGTTGCAAGTTTATTGGTAAGTTTAAATTTCTATGTAGTTATTGTTATTTGTAGTAATAATGAAGTAATGAGCAGACTCATGTGTTGGTAGCTGGGACTTTTAATGGGCACACTTTCTACAAAAATCACTTTCTACAAAAATCACTGACTCTTTTCCAGTTTTTTTATCAGTGATCTTTTACTTACTGTATTTGTAATAGGAAGCAAGATTTACAATTTTTTTTTTTTAGTAAACTGAAACTATCTCTAAAATTTCAGTTTCCTAGAAGATCTAGCTTTTCAGTTATTTTGATCTAGATAACAGTTGAACTTACACAAGGTTGTTTTGATTTAAAATTAAATTCTAACATTTCTTTGCTCTAAACTTTGTTTTCTCATAGTGCAAATTAGACCAAACTTTTTATTTCTTGTAATAGCTATGCTATCCTCCTAATTTGAAAACAAGGCACAGCAGTAAGAAAAACTGTCAATTTTTATTGGTAATACACACAGCAGTGTATGATAGTAACGCATAGAGAGGTTAAATAGGTCCAGCATATTTCCTGCGCCTAGTCTTGCAAAGCAGGCATTGTATGTCTTGTTTATAAATGAATGTGATGATGTCCAAACATGTCTTACATATACACTGAGATCAAAAGTATCCAGACACTCCTCTTCAATAGTGAACTGAAGCCTAGATTGCATGTAGACATACTGGCGTAAAAGAAAGCAAAAAGTTGTGTGTGTGGTTAATTGAAACTAAGGAACAGCAGAAAGGGCCCATCAGCAGAGCTCAGTGACTTTGACTTCAGAGTGGTTAATGGCTGCTACTTGAATAATAAGTGCCAGGGACATTTCAATCCTTCTCAAGTTGCAGAAATCGACTCTTGGTGACATGATTCTGAAGTGGAAATGGGAAGGCACAACCACAACAAAACCAGGAAGGCCACGTTTGCTGATAGCTCAGGATCGTGGAGTGTTCAAGAAGGTGGTTCATGCAAATAGCCAGAAATTGATTGAAACAATCACCCATGAGTTTCACAGTAGTACTAACACTCTAGCTAGCTCCAAGACTGTTTGTCGAGAGGTCAGGGGAATGGGGTTTCATGGTTGAGCAGCTGCTTAAAACCAAACATTTTCACTGTGAATGCTAAGAAATGGTGTAAAGAGCGATATCACTGGATAGTGGAAACCTGTGATGTGAAATGGTGAATCACGCTATACTATGTGGATGTCTGATTGGATGGTCTGGGTGTGATGAATGCCTGGGGAACGATATCTGGAGGAGGTGACATTATCATGAGGGGTGTTTTTATGCAATGGACTTGGCTCTCTTGTATCAGTGCACGGCAATGTAAATGAGAAAGGGTACAAGGACATTTTGACCAGTTACATACTGCCTAAGTTAGGGGACCACTTTGATGATGACCATTATCTCTACCAGCATGACAACTCTCCGTGTCATAAAGCAAGATCCTGAGGGAATAGTTTGTGGGCCATAAGGTTCTGGAAATGGACTGGCCTGTCTAGAATCCCGACCTGAAACCCATCGATCAACTATGAAAGGAATTAGAATGCTATCTTTGCTCCAGACCTCAACTTCTCATATTCTGTCTTGCTCTGGCTACAGAAAGAATAGGCTGCCATTCCTCCAGAGACGACAGCTGTTTCTTGCTCTTTGGCATTCATCAGCTGGGAGTAATCACCAGTAAACAGCGAGGTCTCAATAAAGAGGTCAAGAAGAATAATCTGGGAAAGAATGTTGTATCTCCAAAAATTTAAAAAACAAAAAGTACACAATTAAACATGAATGGAGAAATTCGTGTGCCAGCATTCTGCCAGCCACAAATGATTTTTTTTTTGTGCATTAAAAAAAAAAAAAAAAGAAAAAGAAAGCACATGACATATGAATTTTTCCATTCATTTTTTTTATTATATATTTGATGTTTTTTAATATTTGGAGGTGCCACATTCTTTCTCATGATCATCAATAATTCATCTTCTCTGAACACATCAGGTGTCAATTTGCTCAATGAATCTGTTGCCTTGATATTTCACAGACAATTCATTATTACAGATGTGTTCTCAAATCACTTAGATTGATCCCATATTTTAATCAGTGACATATCTCAAGATAATCCAGTTGCCTTCCTATTTTGCAAGCACTTTGGATAATTTCTTCTGGATAATATAATTTCATTGTTACTCAATGTAGCTACATTTAACTTACAAGTTAGTGCCACCATGAAAATGTATTTGCCAGTTTATTTAAATCTTTTTATTTTATTTCAATTTATATACTTTTTGGATTGTTATTTTAGAATTAAAAGATAAAGTGTCCCACTCAGGCCTATGTGGCTCTTGGGGGTGGCTGGAGGTAAGGCTTCCATGTTCCGTAACCAATGGAACTGGTTGGTACCCTCCTTTAACCCCCAGGAAAGAAACCCAGAGGGCTATTCAAGAGAGGGCTGGGTAGACCCTAGAACCCATTTGGAGGAAAACGGAAAAATCCCCGCCCTCTGCTGAGGCTGGGGATCGAATATGCCACCTCCAACCTGCAGCGCCCTAACCCTCGGCTACTGGGCCCACATTATTTTAGAAACTGAGGTGATTACTCCACTTGTTAATAGAATCAACTTGCAAGATGTGAATTGCTAAGTACCAATTATTAAAATATTAATTATTTTAATAATTGGTAGTTAGCAATTTATATTTTGTTCCTGAAAAGAACGTCATTCCCAATGTTTTGAGCCTAAGAATTAGTTATATAAAAAAATAAAAACAAAAATATTTTTAAACACATTAAAAGGTGGACCTAGTGTTTATGAGTGCAGAAGTGACATCTCCAAACAGCAGTTTCACGGTCAATTGCCGATCTTTAGTGGAAAGTAGTCACTATAAAACCCCAAGTCCAATTATGGAGGTTAGTATAAGGATAGGAAGGGAAAAGAATAGAACCCCAAATCTATACTAAAAAACAAGAAATATATTTCTTGTTTTTTAGTTTAGATTTGTAGGTTCCATTCTTTTCCATTCCTATAAAAATATCTTTAATTGCAGTATTAGATTTTTCCTGCTAAAAATGAAAAGGACTTCCTACCAAATAGCTACTCTTCAGCCCTATTAATGAAGAAATAGTTGGAGTTCAAAGATGTTCAAAGTTGGAGTTCAAGCAAGTTGGAGTTCAAAGATGTATTTTTTTTGCATCATACATTCAAAATAATAATAATAAAAAAGAGAAGACTTCCCAGAAATATTTTCCGAAGTTTTTCTGGAATAGAAATGTAAACAACTCTATTTCTAGAAAACAGGAATAGAATGAATTAAAAGGAATCAAACAATATAACGGTAAGATTTAAGAGAAATAAGGATACAGATCGTAAGATAAGGAACACAATTGTTCTAATTAATAAAGGAGTAACAATATTCCGAGTAGAGTGGGTGTATATGGCTCTGAGAATTGTTTTTGTTTCAAATTACAGCCTTATTCGAAGCCAAAATTGACTTCCATAAACTAAGATCTAATCAGACAGTTTTTTTTTTTAATATTTGTGGAGCCCCTATTTTCTATTTTTAGAGAAACCGTACTCGGAACGTTTCTCATTCCTACTTTGTTAATTACTTTCATATTGATAAAGTGATGAGATTTTTTATGTATTTTTCTAATTTATGTAATTTTATATAGGCCTAACGTTGTTTCGAAAACGAGCCTTGAACGGAGGCGGGAATCCCTCTCGCCCCTACCTAAACTTCAGAATTTAAAATTCTGAAATTTAGGTAGTATTAGTGCATTACTTAATGATTAAAATGTAATCAGGGTTAAAAAAACTTTTAAATATCGATAACACAGTATTTCAGTGTAACGGAGTTCTGAGTTCGTGAACAACTTACAGCTTATTATTACTTATTAGCTTACTTATTATTATTATGTTTGTATGTTTCAAACCTTGGGTTTCCCCCAGCAAAGACAACATGGCGGGTCAAGGACCAAAGCACATATTGCCAAGTGTAAAGACGTGTACAGCAATGATTAGGGAAATGAGGTTGTGTCCATAAATTTCGTAACTATGCGTGTTGTGTTGAGTACCACAGCCTTCTGGAGTTGTGCATAAGTGTTTTTATGGAGTCCTAGTGTGCTGAGACTGGTGCAATGTGCGAGGCACCAGACCAGTGGCGGACAGGACGATGGGTACAACACGTACTATGTCCTGCCTCCACTGCTTCTGGAGCTCGTCTGCTAGATTGGTGTATTTCCTGATCTTGTCTGTGTGAGTTTTATTATTATTATTGTTTTAGCAATCGTAAGTTGTTGGTTCAAACAGTAATCAAGAAATTACGAACATATTGAAGGATTATTGTTTGTTATTTTCGAGTCCACAGATGGGGTTCTAAAGTGAAATACAGTCGGACCTCTATTTTGCGAACTTTTCTTTGAAATCAAGAACATTTTGCTAATTTCTTCGTAAAATAACCTCCAAATAGCGAAGTGCATTTTCTATTTATATAGAAAATTTTTTCGTGGTATCTATTTTTTTTTTTTCTGCTTGAAATGTTGTTATTATTAATATCCCTTAGAGGAAATGAAAGAAATGTGGATATAGCTGAGGGAAAAAGAAGAAATTAACGATGATGTGCTGATTGATGCTTATCTTTCACTTGATTTTGGAGTTGAGACCTCGGAAACACTAACTGAATCGGATATTTTGGACAGTGTGTAAAATAAAAGCAATACAACTATGAATTGCGATGTAGATGAAGATGATGAAAATGGAAATGATCATCATACAGAAATCAAAAAACCTTCGTATGATGAAATGCTAAAATCATTTGAAACAATCCGACGCGGATTACAATTTGAAGAAAATACTGAAGGGGTTTTCGGTGCATTGCAAAGATGCGAAACATACTATGAGCGAAAAAAAAAAAAAAAATTAACACACTTTATTAGTAAAATTTAAGTACACATGTGGTAATGTATGCTTTATGTCATTAAAATTATTACTTTTTTTAATAATATTGAATAATAAAAGGTGAATCTCTATTTAATGAATTTTCCATATAACGAACTTTTTTTCGGGATTTAGCGACTTCGTTAAATAGAGGTCCGACTGTACTTCTTAAAATAGATCTACCAACACAGAAACCCATCCAATCTGATAAGACTAATTCTTGTTCCTAACATTTAATATCCATTAGTGTATTTTTATTGACTAAATAGTTCTGTACAATTAGCTATTTTCATTTTATTTCCGTTTCATAAAATTTTCGAAATCAGGAATATGGGGAAGTTTTACAAGAGATGAAGCAAAAGAAAGTTCCTTTTTTTAATTTTTAGTTTAGTTTCCAATAAGAAAGTGAAGTAACTCATCAAATCCAATCTGTAATGTGTTCACCCACGCTTCCTTATAACTTTTGAACCAGGGATGGATCTTCTTGAAATTTGATATGAATTTTCGAGGACTTTTCAAATGAGTCGAGAAATCACCGCGAGATGGCGACAAAAATTTTCGTAGGAAAACCATTGAAATCTAAACCAATACGATTCCCAGTCTGTTTGTGTTAAAATCTGATTGTCTATGCTGGGCGAACACGTACCAATCTGCGGCAATATTGGTGGACAATATTGGTCATTATTGATATTGGCGGTTGGCATTGTCCGCGAACACACAGGTTTTCCTTTACGAGTATTGGCCTGGTTACGGCGTTGCTCACTAGGGAGAGCTAGAGAGAGCGTGTTTCCGTACAGAATTGCTATAGTATTAAACTCCGTCCCTCTGTAGAAATCAATTAAAATTCTTTCATTATCAATTGACAAAATGTTGTTGTTTGAATTATCTGTTTTGGGCCGACCCATTTTGCTGATTTTAAGCCTTGTTTCTCAAACAAAATGGCCGGCGTGAGTGAGTGATTTTCCGATTTTCAAAGTCCCGCCTTCCTTCTACGTCACCATTGTCACGTGATTTCATCCGTCCATGTGATTTGCTCGCTCACCAGCAATATTTCTCGCCAACTAAAATTGGTACTTTTTTTACGACAATCGCCAATGGGCAATATTGTTCATTTTTATTGCTGGAAACGGTTGGTACCAATGAAAAGGACCAATATTGTCCACCAATATTGCCGCATATTAGTACATGTTCGCCCAGCATTTAAACAACGAATATTAAGTCTTTAGTCCATTCCGCGTGGTGTGATACGATTAAATCAATCCTATTTAGGCAACTTAAATAAATAATGCGGATTTAGTTCTTTTTTCTTTTTAGAAAATGGAAAATTTGTGCTGTGTATCTAAAGCAGATATTATAACTTAACTATTTAAAAGTAGGTTTGCGTTTCTAATGTTTTATTAAGAAAGAAATTTAAAGAAATAACATTTTAAGGAAAATAGGCTTCAAGTTCTTTACTGTTTTTATTTCCGGTTGTTGTACCGATGTCTACAATGTGCGTATTTATCGTTCTTTTAGTTAAAGAGTAACATAGAACAAATAAAATACCGGGTAAATTAAATATATATTTTGCTTGTATTGGGTTGGCCAAAAAGTTCGTTCGGTTTTTAAGTAAAAATAAAAGACATTTTTCACTTTCACCAATAAATTTATTGAACAACGTCTTCAATGGTTTGTTCCACTACCTTCTGCCATCTTTCAGGCAACTTCATAATTCCATCCCACAACTTTGTATCTTTTTGAACAAAAAAATGTTCCAGGTGCCTTTGATGTTTTCCAGGGAATTTAATTTTTTCCATTAAGAGAATTTTATAAAGACCGAAATAAATGGAAATCCGAAGGTTCAATGTCTGGTGAATAGGGCGGATGAATCAGAACTTCCCAGCAAAGCTGTAACAGTTTTTGTCTGGTAATCAAAGAAACATACGGTCTTGCGTGCTTATTGTCTTCCATCTTTCAATATTAAATCGCCCTCCGGGAAATAATCCATGTACCTATTCAACAGAGGTGTGGGTGGATCCTATGACCCGTCTGGAGGAGAAAATCAACCTCGAAAACTCTCCGGCGGGGTTTGAATCCGGCTGTTTCAGTCGAATCAAGTGCATTACCACTTGACTCCGGGCCCACATATTTAAGTCATACCTTATCTAATTGACTACACATACATAATTTCAAGCATTTACATCCTATATTTTCAATGAAATATCAGAAATAATTGTTCAATGAAATAAATAATAATTTTCTTAAAAATAAAAGATCTGCTTTCAAAGATGACACCAAGTAGTAACAGATTTTAAGGCTCCGAAATTTTTCATGAAATTTCCCTTTGCTCAAGGGAAGATTACAGGCAGTGAATGAATCTCATGAATGCAATCAGAGTGATTTTCATGTCCTCGTGATCTTTTGTTTGTCCCCTATGAAGAGAAACCAATCATATAAGTCCCAACCAAAACTAAGAGAAATTTTCATAAGAATTTGCAAATTCGATTCAAATCTTTTTGATTTGTAGATAATATCTTTAACAAAAAAAAAAACAAAACATAAGGATTCTCATTGAGTTTTGCATAAAAGGAAATTTTACTAAATTTAAATATTTTGGATAGGACAATGATATCACTGAATGATCGAAATTTAGTATTTCTAGGAGGTACCTTCAATGTTGCGAATCCATGATGTTATCTAATCATATCTTGTGGATAATCCTGAGCCAGATTTCGATATTACGTTTCAGCAAAAAAAGGAAAGTCTTTTGTTAATTTAATATAAAATCGTTTGAATATACAATTAGCAGTAATAGATATGATTTTTTGGCTTAAACTTTAGATTACGGTACCCCCAATGGCTGCTCGCCGTGATGACTTGCTTCCTACTGTTATCTCAAGATCGCAGTTAGCCAGATGAGGGTTCATTTTCTAGTAAAAGATCGTGCAAGACCATTTTGAAATAAGCCTGCTACTTTTTACTAGTTAATTGTTCATTTCACATAATCCGCCATGTTCAAAATAGCCGCCGGCTATCGGGGGTACCGTAATGTAAAGTTTAACCGATTTTTGAAGGAATTCACGTATCTTGGGAAGCAACTTTGAACCCGAACGATCCGATCTGAAGTTAAAACTCCAGGTAAGGTTATTCATAAAAGAGAAACCAAACGAAGGCTACTGCGGACAGTAAAGTTAGCATTACAGTAGAGCCCCGATTATCCGCGAGTGCGGCGAATATTTTTTTTTAATTACGAACCTCAAAAAAAAGCAATTTTAATCCAAGCCAACAACAGGGAAAGTACAATAGACCCTACAGTGCTCAGATCGAAAATTACCGACAGGTTTATTGTGCATCGTGATCCTATAGGCCTTCTCGGAATTTGTGGATGCAAAAGTAGAGCAAAGGTTTCTGCTTTACTGTACATATTTTAAAAGTTTTACATATTGTGTTTTTTTGTACAATAAAACGTAGTTTTTAATGGTGAAATATTTTTTTCATGTTTACGCCTCATTTTTAGTCTTTTTTTCGGGTTATCCGCGATTTTCGTTATCCGCGAAGCCCTTGCCACCCAATGCCGCGGATAATCGGGGCTCTACTGTATGTATAATTTCAGCGATTGAAAATTGGGAAGCCAACAGGACGGTGCTGTAGCCTAGTGGAGTTTAGAATTGGAATTTCAGGTAAGGTGTTGTACTTTCTTACATTCCTCGTTACATTACTCGTGCTATTGTCCACAAGTTAGATACATAATATCGATACCCGATTACAATACAGTCTATAAACCTCGAATCCTTTCATCTGTCCTTAGAGATATGCGTGTGGATTTTCATAATTTCAAAACATGAAAATAAAAAAGATTTTAAAAAGTATTGTATTAACAGTAATCATCAAAAAGCCGAAAATAATTTTTTTCTTTAATTTTGTTTCGTTATAATGCGTCAATATCGGTTTAAAATGAAGTAACTTCCTGAAGGCGTTAGATTACGACAAAAATTAAATCAATAAATAATTACTGTCCGTTTTCAAAAGCGAGAACCACGACTCACAGACGATTCTACTCCGCAAAGGGGTGATACGCTGAGATGGGCACTTTCCTAAGACCTGTTTTTTTTTAGTTCCTGTTATTTTTGCAATAGTATTTGTTCTTTCCATAATTCTTTCCCGAAAAGCGCAAATAGAACGCAGCTACTAGTAAACTAACACTGATAAAAAGTAAACATCCGCTCTATTTCTCCTCACCCCTATTTTCATGAAACCCGACGCATGCGCAAAAGCGTTGAAAGCTCTCATAAACAAAACCGAACAGTAAATAATACAATAATAATAAATATTCTAGAAAAAAAAATAGTTGGAAATTGCCTTAATGAGGAAGGAAACAAAAACATTTTCGGATATTTACTGAATATTTACATATTTTTCATCCTATTTCATTAGGTTCTTATAATTATTTTTAGATCTTATTTTTTCGGATTAATTATTATTGATTGCCTGAATTCTAAACCTCGTGAAAGATAGTAAACGGAACAACCATCTTCTAACCAACTCCAGAGTAAGAAGAATCGTCTGTTGAGAGATAAGTGCCGAGATAATTTTGTCCTTATTTCACGGTGGGTTTTTCTTAGGGAATCCATTTCAGCGGTTTATTTGACGTTTTTTAATTCGTTAGCAGTGGTTGATGTCATGTATTAAATCATATGGCTTTATGAACAATCCGACAGACTTGCCGACATGAAAGACCTCCTTCTTTATTTAGGAAAAATCTTTTTGAAATAAAATCAAGTGGGCGTAAATTAATCGAACTCCGGAAGGTCTTTGTTTTTTTTTGATGTTTTTCCAAATCCATTTGGGCAAGTGCTTCCCTAAACAATTCAATGAAATCCAAGTTTTCATTTGAATGATGTTTTCGATTTAAAAGAATCGATTCTATTCATCTCAGTGGTAAAATTAAGGGATTAAAACAAAGAAAAAAAAATCTTTTTCTTAAAATATACTGGCAAACAAAATTGATTAAATGAGAAGGAAATTTGAAGTCAGAAAAAAAAAATATGGTTTCCCTCTTTGCAGATGTTACAAATTTACAAAAAAATAGACAAATTTTATTAAATTTAGACAGATGCTTCTCCTTAAAAGAACTTCGAATTTTTCTCATTTTAGTTCCTATTTTTATTGTGAAAATACGTAGATAAAATATTTACCGAATTGCTTTTAACTCCTTTTTATTAAAGTATTTAAACTATTTGGATGCCACCAAAGAAAATCGAAGAACGTAAAGAACGATTTGTCTCTTGCTCGTGCCAAAAATTGCATGTTTTATTAATTATTAATATAACTATCTGTGCTTATTTTAAAACCACATGTTTATAGTCTTTTTTTTTTTTTTCGAATTGCATATAGAAATCTGTAACTATGAACGATCGAAAGTAATCGTTAGTAATTGAAATGTTTATATAAATGTGAAGTTGCAGTCCAGACATAATCGGTCGCTAAGGCCATTTCCTTATAAAATACTAACATTAATTTGTGGTGCAAAGTGTTTAGTGCCGTTTCTACAATTGCGTCTTGCAAGATGATGTGTGTGTGGGTATCAGGCGAGCTTAAGAGAAAAAAAAATATTAGAAATATATAAAATTGTTGACTTTTTTTTTTTCTTCTTCATTTAGTTAAAAAGTAATAAAAAAAGTGTTCTGTTTGCCATGGCTTTCCCAATTGGACGTTTATTTATTTATTTATTTATTTATTTATTTATTTTTTTAGGGACAACAACTTACAAGGATTGATTTTTCAGAATGCTCAATTCATTTCTGTCGAGATACACGATACGTGACCTCAACTTTTAAAAAGTGCTCTTTTATCAAATTTCGTCAAAATCCAATCTCATTCCATCGTTGTTTATAAGCACGGACCACATCCGATGTTAATAGTTAACATTAATTCTCAGAAAAGTAATGAAATATTTGCTGTGTAAACGTCTATCTTAATTCACAGAAATAGTTACTAATTGAAAACCAAATTGCAATTCATTATTTTACAAACTGCTAATATTCTCTCAATAAAGCAATAGAACAATGACAAATCTCCTGCGCCCAGTAGTGATCTCAAAACATGTAAGTCTGTTATTATTAATAGCACAAAAATTCATACTTTCTTAATTTATTTACAAGAAAAATCTTTAATGCTTGGAATTCCTTAGAAAACTTAAAATTACACATCTCATAATTCCTGCTGTTCTTTGCAACTCAGTAGTACGCTTCTCGGAGTGGATGGTTTATGTTTCTATATTTTCAAAATAACTTTGATCCATAGATAATATAAACTGAGACTAAGACTTTCAGTGACAAGGAGTTATTTTCATCCACGTTCTCACTGGTAATGTGAATTTGTTTTAAACATTTAATACGTTGAATCAATCCTATTTCTCTACAATTCCACTTTTTCCTGTGAGATTTATGTAATACAACTTGAATAATCTCATAAAATTGCATTTTTGTGATAGAGCTTCATTCAAGGTGAAAACAGCTTTTATTAACTTAAGCAAGTTATTACAAAAACTTCTCAAAATCGCAAAATGTAAAAGTTTTGCTTTGTTAAGTTAGTTTCGTACAGATTCAAAATCCGAGTTCTATTTGAGAGCATCATTGACCAGTAGTTGTACTGTTCGTTAAACTTATAAATTTCTATTATTTATTAATTTTTTTTCATAAGTTTCAATTTTTTTTAGCTCATTGATATCACATTGATATAAATTTTAAATGATGTTGAACAATGGAGGTGATAATAATACTAAATCCTATTCATTCAGACATGAAAACTTAGGTGAAAATTAAACCAAACTTCTATAAAATATTTTACAGTAGAGAATAGGCAATGTTAAGATAATTTTTCTTTTTCTTATTTTCTTTTTAATACAGACTTCGTTCTTTTTCACTTCCATATTTCTAAATTCTCTCGAAGCACTGAAAACTGCGTGTTTTCCCCCGACTTTCTCAGTTGACAATGTTACATTTTTTTAAAAGAAATTTCGAAAATGAAAGTGTTGAAGCACGAGAGACCCATGTTTTATTTCTCTGTTTTAGTTCGGATATCATTTCCTTCTTTTGAGAAATTCGAATTCTCCGAAAACCGGATGTCAAAGGAAGTTCAGCAAAATTAATTTTTTTTTTTGTTAACCTTGAGTGTATTCTAATGAACGCCAGGAAGTTCATGGGTTAATATAAGGTAGGTTTGTATACGATTAAGATGGAGAGGCTAAAAGGTCGTAAGAAGGAAAGTTTATTTAAAAAAAAATAAGAAGAAAAAAATCAAACAAGAAAGGTGTTGAAATTATTTGACAGCGTCGAAAGGCTACCCACCTTCGCACTCCTACGTTTCCTGCAGGTAGACAAATAATTTTGTTTCATGTCCTTTACAGTTTTGAACTTTGTTAATAATGACCTTAAAGTTTGAAATATATTTATAATTAATAGTAGATTATTTTATCTGTTTTTTTAAATGTTAAATATTGTACAGTTCTGTAGGATTTCTGTAGGATAAGAAAAATCTATCCTGATAATATAGATTGAAAACTTTAATTAATAAGGTTGTAGAATTTTTGAATGATTGCCTTTTCCATCCAGAAATCGAGTCTTCGTCCTTAGATGCTTCCCCTGTAATTTAGTCCCTTTTCCGCTTGCTTTTAGCTTTATGAAATTCCAACGGAAAATTACCACAATCTGCTAATAGTGGATTACGCAAGTTATTAATATTATAACGAATGCATTTATAGTTTTCTATATAAAAACAAATGAATAAGTTTTCATCGTAAATGCTTACGCCATTTATCATCATTTGAAATAATAATAAGAATAAATTATTAACAATATTTTCAGTATTTTTAATCTTAGAAATTAGATCGGATGTAAAGGTTTGTGTATGTGTGTTTTTTAATTTTTTTTTTTTTTTTTTTTTTTTTTATTGTGCTTACACTTATTCGGCCACGTGGTCCTCTTACGTTGGACTCTGCTCCTTACAGTCGATCACGATTTAATAAACCATCTGATAAGTAGCTCGTTTTATAGATGGGAATATTTAGTGAACATGAATTGCTCAAACTAAAAATTCTGATTTTTCATTTCAATTAAAGTCTTTCACTTTAATTTTTTCAGTTTCTGTAAAAGATTAATATTTAAGGATTAAACTAAAGCATAATACTTATTATTTCTTATTAAGATGCAAATCTATAAAAATAAAAATGTAAATGTTCGTTTGTTCAAAATCTTAAATCTCCGAAAGTTCTTCACCGATTGCTTTGAAATTTTGATACAACGTTGCATTCGAATATGCGCGTGTTTTTATATATCTGCGAACACCGGATCCTTATATTTAGGGCCCCTTCTCGGGCCCCCAAGACTAAGTCTACGGCAAAAATTGAAAAGTCCGATCCCCTATGGGAGGCAGGGACACCACACTTGAGTGGGGGGAAGGCGACACAAAGGCATAAGTGCTCCACAAAGGCATAAGTGCTCCACGGGCCCTTATATTTAGGGCCCCTTCTCCGGCCCCCCAAATCTATTGCAAAAAGTGAAAAATCTGATCCCCCATGGTGGGAAGCACACAAGGGCATAAGTGTCCCATCCCTGACCGACACCGGGCCCTTATATTTAGGACCCCCTTCTTGGGCCTCCCTCCCAAGTCTATTGCGAAAAGTGAAAAATCTGATTCCCCATGGGCAGGGACACCACACTTGAGTGGGGGAAGGCGACACAAGGGCATAAGTGTCCCACCCCAGACCAACACCAGGCCCTTATATTTAGGGCCCCTTCTAGGGACGACTGAGCCAGACAACGCGTAACCGGATACAGCTAGTTTATAATATTTCTTAATGCAGTGATAGTACTTTTTAGAATAAGATCCAACCATATTAAATCACATTAAAATTCTTTTTTCTTCCAACTTTTGTACTCACATAACCCAATTACCAATTATGATCTCTTTAACATTTTGTCTGGATTGGCTGGCGTGATCTATTGTTTATTTATTTATTTATTATTTTTTGATTGGATTATGATGGGAGTTCGCTTTGAAAGTGCAATGTTGAACAGAGTGAAAAAAGTATATTACAAATTACATCAGTTCTTATCATGGATATGTTATAGAGTAGTTAATCACAAGGGCGAATATAAGGGGGGGGGGGCAAGGGGGCCCTGGCCCCTCCCGAAATAATGAATATAAAGAAAAAAATAAGTACCGTAATCTGAATTATTTTAATGAATCGTGCATTTATGCAACGAATTCAGCATTCAGCGCAAATTACCCTCTGAATATGAGCAGTAAAACTGATGTAAAGTATCATGGGGTGTCTATTTAAAATTACTTAACCTAACCTTACATTAATCTTGGCCCCCCCCAAAAAAATATATTCTATATTCGCCACTGGTTAATCATACTGGTTCCATTCTTATCAGCTAAAAAATAGACATGGTTCCAGAGGGACAAGTGAACATCAACAGAGCGACAATTGAGGAGTGGAAAGACGTTGTTGGTTCAATGAATCCTCGTTCCTAATGTGAAAAACTGATATAGATTTGGCCAACTTTAGAAAGTCAGTGGATCCTATCCGATGACAGATAGATGACCGGTGAATGTATAAACAAAAATAATAATTTTTATTTAAAAAAGAAGAATGATCTGAAAATTATGATGTGTTATATTGCAAGAGGTTTTTTGTTATATAACAGAGATAATTAGATGATAAGCAATAAACCAACAAGGTACCAAAGGTAAACAAAAGATTTCGCCTCTGAGCTATCAACAGTGGGAGTGTGAGACGACCGTTTCGTCCTCTTTATGGACTCATCAGCCACACAAAATTAGATATTTCTGATTTCTAATTCCAAGCAAAACTGTATTTAAATATCAGACTTTTTGGGATACATTCTAGTTTTTAATTTTACTGTCCATTTCTAAAGTAAACATGAGAATTGCAATCATGCTACGTAATAACACCACAATAGCAGTGGCGCCACCTACTGGAAAAACTTAAGAGGCTGTTTTTCCTTAAATGATCAATTAATGTTGAAGGTCTGTTATTATATAATGAACCATCCTCAAAAATGAAGATGCCACCCCTCAACGAACTAATCTGAGAGGTCCTTCCCAAAATAACCAGACAAACAGTGAAGTCATTGTGATTTGAAGTAAGAGATTAACCTTATGACAAGTTAAATAAAGTTATTATTCTTAAGAGCTTGTTTGGAGACGTGTCCTGGGCAGTAAACGCCTCCTGCTGCTTAATTTTTCATTCCACGGACGTGTCCACAGTCATTCTTTTGCATAATCTCCAACAATAATTCACCAAAACTAAAAAAAAAGTTGATTTGCTATGCATATCTATTTTATATCCTGCTGTATAACGAATGTATTTTCTCTTCTCTGGTATTATAGCAAATTAAATCAAGGGCCAGCTTACTTAATATTCAATTAACAACTAAAACCTGAAATTTAGAAATAAGAGGAAAACTCGATTCGGACTCGGCGGGAAGCTAGAAATGAAATGGACAGTGAATTTCAAAAGCACTTTCCTCCATGACTTGCAAATCTGCTTGGAATATTTAAATTGGTAACGAATGTTAAAGTTTACTTGCAGTTATTATGGCAGAAAAATATTCAGTCCTAATTCTATAACAATTGCTTAGTTTGTTTTACCAATCGTCCTGGATAGAGCTTATGAATCGTTAATTACAATTTTATTCTTTAACATTATCCTATTTGTATAAACCATCTACATTCGAAAGTTTTCACATTGACTTAAACCATTGTTACTTCGAAATTCTTTTCAAAAAATTATCTTCTAGGACGCAATCAAAAACTGATCTCATAACCAATTCCAAGTAAGAACTCGGGAAATTTATTGAACAGACCTTCGAAACCTAAGGAATTCTGGCTAACGTGACGAGGTTATTGCGATTTTGTAACTAACAAGATTATAATTACAACAGCGATTAACGATGAATATGTAATAACAAGTTATAACAAAATATTTTAATAAAATTTTGCAAAATACTTTATTAAAAGAATGGGATAAAATTTGTTACAAATCGCACTAAAATTATTCAACTTGTAATAACCTTGAACATAAGATTATTAATTCGAATAACTTTAGTGCAATTGAAGCGTTGAATTTTATCCTACTAATTTTATAAGTGTAAATTATCTAAAAATTCTTTAATCCGATATTAAGCCAGAAGCATTGATTTTGCTTTTAATTTTCTTCTATTACAAGAGGTCACTTCTTTTTCTTAATTTGTCTTTCTGCTCAAACACCTTACATAAACATTCGTTATCCCTTAGCCATGAGAAAACACAAGGTATCTCAGCGTCCCAGTGAAGATCAAAAACCTTATTATAATTATTTCATTCATTGCACTTCTTAATACAGTTGCTAACACATTTCTGAGATTTTTTTTAAAGATATATTTGAATATTTTTTTATTTTTTTTATTTCAAAATAACATTTTTTTTTTTTTTTTTTATGAAAGTGAAACTAAAACATTTTATTTTCCCAATGAATTAAAGATTGCCAAGAAGTAGATGCAAGATGTTCAGATTGTGGATTCTTCATCTTATTGGATTTCTTCTTTTTGTAAGTTTATTCAACTTTTCTTTTTCGTCCATTTGAAAAGAACTTTTACAATGAAAAATATACTATGTTCGGATATAATGAATTTTATAAGAAATAAATTTTATTGTTTATAATTATAATTGGAAAAGAGATTTTTTTTTACTTTTTACGTATAATTTTGCAATTGTTTGGGAACCCCTAGATTTCTATGAAATTTTTTGTAATTTTTTTTTATAATTATAATTAACCAAACAGTTGCAGAATTATAAAATTTTAATTATAAAACTCTATTTTTTGTGTTTTAAATATTATATTATATTCAAATATTATATTCTTTTATATTATATTCAAATTATGTAATTATTATATGTTATATATTTTTTAAACGAAAATACAATTGATCAATTGTATAAAAATATTTAATTAAAACAAGTCAGACATTCGATTGCTTGATAATCTAGTATACCTGGTGATTCATAAAGTACTGGAAAGTACTTGTGGTTTTCACCGCCCCATATCTTTTAAACTACTGCTCATAAAAATCTGAAAATTTTCATATAAATTCGTCAAATATATAAGAGTTATATTTTTCATGTTATTATTTATTCATTATTATTGAAATTCATTTTATTTGCGTTCAAACACCCGCAATATATCGTATACAGTGAAACACTGTTTATATGTTTCTCGTTTATACGTTTTTATCAATTATACGTTTTTTTGAATGGTCCAAGCAAAATCCAATGCATATTAACGTTAAATAATTTCATTTATACGTTTTCAGATTTTATGAGCAGTAGTTTAAAAGATATGGGGCGGTGAAAATCGCCAGTACTTCCCAGTACTTAGTTATGAATCATCCGGTATAACTAAGGAAGTTTTATTCTGAATTAAATATTTATGGATAAATAAGTAACTTCGTAATTTCAGTGGCAGTCGAGTCATTTAGTTGTTGGCTCGATATCTGGGCGATGCCTTGCACAGGTATGGCTTTCAATTCTGAATAAGATATCATTAATCTTTCATTGGAATTCAAGGAAATATAGGATCTTACTTCTTCTATCCTCGTTCTCGAATGTTCCCCGATACACTGAAATAATACATGTATTTTAAAGCTAAAAATTATATTTTATAACCATTTTTTTTTGAAGGATTATGCATTTGTAATCCCCAAATGAAGAAACGCAAGACTTCTTTGGAACATAATTATGGTTTATATATAATTTCTTTATTTAAAGAAGAGAACGCCTTAACTGAAAGATCAATCTCAGGGAACATAAAGGGATAAATCACGATTTGGGTAAAAAAAAAAGAATTAAATCAACAATGTATCTTGAAATTCTCATCTCCAGATTTGGGGACACTGATGAAGAAATGCTGTTCATTAAGACAACGGGTAGAAGTCACTGCTTCGTATATTGGTTTCTCTTGATTCTTACATTATTTATCTTCTTATTTCTAAAACAGATGATGAATCACATTACGGAAGCCTCAGAAACAGGAGAATCGTCTTTTGAGTCTTTCAGTTCCAGAGGTAAGACATTAATTAAGTCAAAACAGGAAATATTATAAATAAACTTATAGAAAGTGATTCAATTTCTCAGTAAAATTAATAACTAAGAAAGTTTTCATTAATTAAAACTATAATTTTCTAGAATCCTTCGATCCTCCGTGGGAGCAAGTAGTAAGGTAATCATTATTACTAAATATTTTTATTAATTGTAATAAATAATAGTAACAGTAATGGATCTAGTTTAAAATCACTGTAATAATTTCTGTTTAGCCCAAATGTAGGAAACATAGATTTCACTTAAATTTAAGTCAAAATATAACCAATGGAATTGGACTATTAATGTCCGTTTGAAAAGTGCTTGGAATCGATTCTGGTCATTAATATTTACAAGAAGAATTCATTTACAGTTAAGATACAATCTTATGATATCGATTTCCGATGTCTAAAATTTCTATCGATTTCTTAAAAGCTGACATTAAACTGTGATATTCTCAGTATTCCTACTTGAATCTCATGAATTTCTAAAAGTTCTTACGTTGAAGAAATCTCCTGAAAGTTTCATTAGAAATACAAAGAGAGACTCAATAAAGAAACAAACAGTTCGTACGTTTCTTTCTATAGTAACTCAGTTTAAAATTCAGATTTAAATTCCAGTTGAACCTGCTGTAGGCTGCTCTTTGTTATAAGTTGGTCTGCGAATTTTAAAAGTTGAAATACTTCCTATAAATTTAAAGTTGGATTATATCTTTATTTCAGCTGTTGCTCCTTGTCTTTTCATTTCTGTGGCTTTCTTTTATTTCTTGCACCTTTACTAATTGCTATGTTTGTATCTGCATTGTAGATAACTATCATAGGGTTTTGTAAGTTTACTAAAGCTTGTAATCATTGTAGAGGAAAATATGAACATTTTAGAATGCTATTTTAAATCGAAATCCGCATTTCTGTTTGAGAGTCCGATACCTCAAAAAGTATTTTTTCCGCAAAGTTGGATTTTTAAAGGTACTTTTACGGTCTTACAGGGAATACTGCTATTGATTTTGGAACAAATCAGATCAATAAGTTAAGAGCTACAGCCAAAAAAAAATATAAAAAAATAAAGACCAAAATAAATTGCCGCTAAAGCTCAATAATTTCGATAACCCAAAACATATGTACTTTAGAAAGCTCAAATTTTAATGACAGAAACTGCCATCAAATTTGATCTTCCTGTTGATTTTTATAGCAATTGGACATATAAGAAGCCGACTTCACTAAAGCACCTTTAACACGTAAATTTACTGTCATTATCTAGCTATTTTTGAATCTTTATAAACAGCTATTCATAGTTTTATTTTTAATTACTTTATGACTGGTTTACGCAGCTATGTATTCCTATTTTCATATTGCTTTAATTTATTTATTTGTTTATCTTTGTTCTTGTATTATTAAACCTACGACAATTTTTCTCAGGATTTCTCAGTGCCTTTATCTTACAAAATAGATACCGCCTGATAGAGAATTCTGGTGAATTCGAGAGAGCTCTGACGCTCCATAAACTAATAAGCGTCCTAGATTGCTTCACTGAACTTCCTAATGAGATTTGTGATATGATTGAGACTCATTTGCCGTGTAATCACTTTGGCTCATGTAGCAGCAACAACATAATCAATATTCAGTTATTGCCGTCATTGCACCAGTTTTCAACAGGGTCTAATCCAATAAAGTGCCAATAAATTCTCTCTATGGTTGAAGCAATCGTTTCTGTGTCGACGGAATTAACATCAGTGATCAAACAACTTAATTGAAAGCTTAATGGCAGCTTCGATTTTGTTAAAAGCGAATAAAATTTTCACGTTCATATAAAGGCCAGCTCAGAATAGACACTGACCGTGGACGTCCGCACCTACGGGCAAGAGGGGCACTTACCCCTCCTCCCCCCGAATTTGAAAAATTAATATAATTCACATAAATTTCCTTCTCGTTCTCTTACTTACAGGTATTTAGAAAATGGTAAATTTTATTTAAGTTATTATCTTTTTACTTCGCTGATTTTACGAAATTTCCCAGGAATAAAAATACATTGGCAAAATATTTTGCCCCCCCCCCCCTCGAAAAACTTTCTGTGGTCGCCCCTGACACTGATACAAAACAACCTCTTCAACTTCCTAGTACATTTCAATATGGCAGGTGTACAAAGGCAGGTTCAAATGGCAGGTTTCTTGCGCTATTTACTAAGTTACGCACCTGTAAATTGACTTAATAGGACATTATTACGGAATCGTTCAGGAAGAGATTTGTTTTAGTGTAAACAATTTGTTTAAAATGACAATAAAATATTTCTGTAAAGAGCATTAAACACAGAAAAATGTTGTTGTGATTTACAACCAGATCCATTTTTTCGGATCATTAGTCATTAAACTAATTAAGATGGGGCATTTAATGCCGTTGTCATTTGGATAACTATCCAGGATGCAGCTGTAAGATGACAGTCAGACTTTGCCTCCTATGAAAAGATACGAACACAGAAGAAGAAAGAAACATCCAAGCCCATGCTGGGATTCGAACTTAGGTTCAGACGTATCAGTTTCCTGGCAGATCATCGCCTTGACCTTCAGGTGGAAAAATGTTAATCTGATAAAGGTTTTCTTTTTCATTGGAATTCAGTGACTTATATTTATAGCCATAGAACAATTCTGTTCTAAAATAATCAATTAGAAGTAAAATTAATAAATGGAATTCGAAGGAAATTATGTTTCTAAAAGTTAGTCAGATTACAAACTAAAGGTTATTATTGATTCATAATTTTGTTGAGGTTGATCAGTTGTATGTAGAATAAGCTATTCTCGTACTTTCGATTTATTTGTGCTTTACTCGCTTCTCCCCCTTTTTTTTTGGGCTACCATTTTTTGATCAGTAGAACCTTGAGAAATGTTTAAGATTAAAAATGTTTTGTGATTAATAAATGAATATTTTACTCAGCTACATCAAATTTTCACAATGGAAGCAAATAGCATACTTTATTTTTTAATACAACATATTTAGTTGAGGTTAAGCAAATACTGGGAAACAAAAATTGATCCCTTTAGTTTCTCAAACTGATACGATGCCGTTTCTATCAAGCATTTATCACTCCCGGTAATTACATACACTGTACGGCCACTTTATTAGATACACCTACCAAGTAGCGTGTTGGGCCTCCTTTAGCCCTCAAAACAGCCTGAATTGTTGAGGCATGGATTTCACAAGATGCTGAAAACAGATATTGTGTACCATGCAGAAATGAATGTGTCACGCAGTTCCTGAAGATTTCATGGAAGTGTATGCCTTGAGCGAACAGCTCCTTTCAGCTCGTCCCACAAATTTTCAATCGGGCTGAGATCCGGGGACTGAGCGGGCTGATGCAGCAGGTCCTCAAACCATTCCATAGTGATGCGGGCTTTATACTGGCGCATTATACTGCTGGAAGCAGCCATTTGCAGGATGATAAACTGTTAACATGTTCGGTTGCACTTGGCAGCTACGATGTTTAGAAACGCTCTAGCATCCTGACGTGCCTCCAGAGGTATCAGTGGACCCAATGTGGGCCAGGAAAACATCCCCCACACCATGACCCCACCGGCTTGAAGAGTTGTTGTGACACACGACGGGTCCAGACATTCATGCGCACAGCAAGAGTGTATCTAATAAAGTGACCGGATAGTGTATATGGAAATAAAAATATTCGCATAGATACTGCAATAATAAAAACACATTAGCAACAACAATTGTACTGTGTATAAGTATATTATTTAGATGTTTTATTAAAGAAATTAATTTAAACGAATTAATGAATTAATCATTTATTTGAATTTCATGGTGGATGTAACATTAATGCAAATATTCCAATACCTATGCTATCTAAAAAAGTTACGTTCTAGAATAAGTTATGAATAGATTCTTATAGTTGGTTTACAAAATCGAGTTTTGCAACATTGTTAATAATTATGTCAGATTATAAATAATACTAACCATCCCTTAGGCTCAGGAGAGGCGGTCACCCTTGGCAAGGTGAGGTTCACGTGAATATTGGCGGTGTTTGGGGTGTTCTGTGCAATCGCAATTGGCTAGATACCAATGATGATATTATTTGCCGGCAGCTAGGATTTTCGAGGTGAGAGAAATTCAATCAATTCTTCCAAATAACTGCTCTGAATGTCGTGGAAATAAGGTTAAACATGCTCTGATTAGATATATTAGACGATGGGTGAGCGATGATTGCCAATAAATAACTGTTACAAATCTAAGAGAAATATATTGTTCTATTGAATTGAATTCCTTTGTATAATCCTGTGATAATAATTTACAGAGGCGCATTGACCCATTGGAATTCATCTGTAGAAACATCCGAATTAAATATTGTCGGGACAGACGTTCGTTGCCGTGGAAACGAAACCTCCATTTTAGATTGCCCTATGGTCTTAGAGACATCGTGTTCACCACCAAGTCAAACAGTCCAGATTCGATGTAGGAAGAATCGAGGTAAAAAAAATCCCATCCAAATTCATTTTATAGAATTGAAATACAAAAGATACAAAGCATACATGAAGATAGCACATAACTTAAACAGCTAATTACTTGCATCATTTTGAATAATAAGAAATAAAAGCTTATAATAACATCTGTTCGATACATCTAGTATTTTATTGATTTTAAGAAACACTCCACTGTGAAGCTCAGGCAGTTTCGGTTTTTTTCTTCCTGCCTTGATTATTCACATGAATGGTTCACATCTATGGACAATAGAGCTTTATCTTGGCCATCCAGGTCATCAGATCTAAAGTGTTTGCCTCTGAAGATGGATAACAAAAAATATCTCGCACAAGACAGAAGTTTAACATTCACCAAATTTTTAAACACTGCAGTTCTCATAAACAACCATGCGCGAATTATAGAGGAGCTGCAATATGAAATAAAGCTAGTGTTGTAGTCAGGTGATTTTTAAAAAACTTTAAGCATTATTAAAATGTTAATAAAACAATTACAAATAATGACAATAATGATGATGATGATAATAATAATAAAATATTATTTATATTGTTTTCAAAAAAAAAAAAAAAACCAAAAGAGATTTCATTCATTTTCAGTGCTCTATCTTTATTCATGCATTTTGACCAATTAATAAAGCATGATTCCAACATAAATCGTTCTGTTTCATCCTGTGAGTGTTACACAATGTTAACAATAGGATCTGGAATATGGTGTAACCTTAATGTAGCGATTAGGCTAACATTTAACATTTCATGATTGTTTCATTCAAATTTCTGTTTTTGTGGAATAAGAAGGAAGACATCCCAGTTCTTCCTCTTATATTTTGTACATTAACCTGAAGAAAACCTTCGGTAAGAAGGTTGAAATATCGAAGAAGTTATCAAAAGAAATTGTTTGTGTGTGTCTTTATTTAAATTACTTCTTAAGAGTTTAATTTCAAAACTCAATATTTGAGAAGTTCTATTTACTTAGAAAACAACAGCAAATTCATAACAAACAAATTTCGTTTATTTTTTGGGAATTTTGTATTTTTATTTCCATAATTTCATCATTAATTTTTTAATTCATGATAACTGCTTTTGTATTGATAATGATGCCAAGCAATTACCACCTTAAGTTACCCCTTATTATAATTTATATGAAAGCAAAATGATCGCTCATTGTAATTCATAACTTTTTGTTTAAAAAAAAGCAATCATTATTAAGACTGGGTATCTGTTATAGTGTCATATATATATATATATATTTCTATGGAAACTACTAATATATACTGTATTTATTTTCTTCGTAGCATCTCCCTGTGATGCAAATGAAGTTTTTTATAAAGGACATTGTTATCAATTTGTCTTGGAACATTTGAATCATAACAGTGCTAATCAACATTGTCGTCTGTCGAGTGGACAGTTGCTGCTGATAGAAAATGAACAAGAGGCAAACTTCATATCGGATTGGTTGATTAATACAGATGGTTAGTATAGAATAAGTAAGAAAATAAATTTAAAAAAATTCAGATTGGAAATTTGGGAATATATATTGCTTGACTGTTTATCGATTTCAGATTTGTTTCAACAGAAAATACCGGTATTTCTATGAGCAAGTATCGCCAGCTGTTTTTGGGGCCTGAATTATGCTGTTCGTTTTTGTTTATGAGAACCTTCAGCGCTTTTGCGCATGCGTCAGGTCTCCTTCGATTTCATCAAAATAGGGGTGATGAGAAATAAAGAGGGGATGTTTACTTTTTATCAGTGTTAGTTTACTGATAATGCGTTCTATTTGCGCTTTTTGGGAAAGAATTATGGAAAGAATACTATTGCAAAAATGCTCCTCCGCCATTTTTTTCAAAAAGGTCTTAGGAAAGGGGCCATCTCAGCGTATCACCCCTCTGCGGAGTAGAATCGTCCGCGAGTGGCGGGTCTGGCTTTCGAAAACGAACAGTAGTTTTCATTTTGTTTGAAATATGAATGAAAGTGTTGTACTTCTGCACAACAAATCGCCAACTTCGCCAATTAGAAATGAAAGACCTTTTTTTTTCATTTTGCTCGACTGGGAAAAAAAATCAATAGAAGTAAATACTTTTGAGAAATAATTATGAAACAGTTTTGTTTAATGATTTAATTTTTTTAATGTTATAGTACATTTCCTAGTGTTGTACAAAGAAACCATTTTTTATTTTTTGGAAGATTTAAAACTAACATTTCTTAAGTCAAACATATGTAAATAAACACAATGAAAGAGGGAAAAAATGTTGATACGAATGCGAGTCAAATAAGAGTGAGAATGAATTTTTTTTTTTTTTGTATCATGCAGTGGACATACGACTGTGAAACAGTATTTTGTGAGAGGAACGGGTCTTGAGGATCAGCGAAAAAATTGTAAGATCCTACTCGCATGCGTCTGACAGCTTTGCGCCAATAAAGCACGAGTGGTCGGCAGTCAGTTACGGAGAAATGGAGTCGATTCGTGATGAGCAGTTCGCGGCTTTGAAATTTTGCGTCTGTTTGCAGAAATTCACCACGGAAGCCTACGAAAGGTTACAGCAGCGAAGATGTTCTTCCACAATTAACCGCATTTCGGTGGTTCAAAGAGTTTAAGGAGGACCGTGTTTCGACCATAAAACCACCGCAGTGAATGAGATCATGATTAACACAGCTGCCGTCATTAATCGCCAAATAACACTATATAGACTGCCGGATATGTTAAACATTTCCCATGATAGTGCATTCACCACTGCACGATCGCTTGCACATGAGACGCGTCCGTGCAAGATGGATGCCGAATTTACCAACGTCTCAACAGAAGCAGGTGTGAGTGGAAGTGTTTCCGGAGCTTCAGCGTCTGATAGCGGAGCAGGGCGAGGTCTATATGAATTCCATCATTACTGGCGATGAGAGTTGGCTTCATCACTACCATCCCGAAAGCAAACAGGCTCATCAACGGCAGCTCTGAAGAAGGCGGAGGCGGTTCTGAAGACGATGCCAAACGACGGGTTCCAGCACGTCTTCCAGAACTGGCAGACACTTTGGGCCAATGCAAACAACTCGATGGGAACTACTTCGAAAAAGACCGTATCAACCTGGACCCTGCCTAATGTATTTCGTGATTAAAAAAATCATTCTCACTCTTTATTTGACTCGTCCTCGTAGAATTTATATGTGTATAACTCTAAATGAATATTTTCTTAAAATTACTTTTACTTTATTATTATTTTTTAGCGTTAACAGCTCGTGCTTGGAGAATTGGAGGCTACAGGCGATCGAATGTGAATCACTTAAATTTCGAGAAAATCGCAGAACGGTTTCCAGGTAGAGAACGATTTTATTTTCTTATTATTTCCTCACAAAATCATCAGCGAACCAAGACTAACATTCAGTCCTTTTGTATTTCCGTAGAAGATCTCGAGTCCAATCAGTCTTTATGTTATCAATTGAAACGATTCGATGACAATTATCAGTTTCCAAGCTATTACTTTTGGCTGGACGGATCTTGTAAGGAAAAGCTGCCGTTCATTTGCAAGAAGAAGGCGAAAAATATAGGTTAGAAGTCAATTTAGAATTCATGATTGATTGAATCAAACTTCAATTGGAGCTGGAACAATGACATGTTCTTTTTCATTTTTCAGGTTGTATCCAAGGCATTGGATCTGATTACAGAGGTATTGCCAATGTCTCTCGTAGTGGTAAAACATGTATTCCATGGAACCATCCTTCTGTTCCAAGGAATTTTGTCAGTGTAACCATCTTTAATTCGGTGAGTTACTATATTTACTTCAATTTTACATCTCCAGTCAGTGGCGACCCTACAGGGGGACAAGAATGGGAAATGCCCCTTAACATTTTCGTGTAACCCCCCCCCCCCCCCCGGAAAATTTTAAAGCTTTTAGTTTTTTTTATGTGGTGAAATGAACAAGGATTCTTCAGTCGACTGACACACACGTCTTTTCGCACGTAACAAAAAAATAAAATAAAAATAAATAAAAACTTCAATATCTTCTCTACATTAGATTTATAAAGAATATTTTATTTTATTTATTAAATAAATAGCAATATATTGATATGGACAAATCACACTTGCTTTTAAAAAGAATTTATTTTTAAAATTTTTAAAATTAAAAAAAAAAATCTTTTTATGCAAGTGTGATAGCTTTTAAATTCTTCCATAACTATATCCACACACGCTAAATTTTATCCGGAGCAATATATTAATCTTTGATACTATTTTTTATTACCAAACCTTTTCAAATGTATATATCTCACAAGCCAGACCTATTATACACCATAATCTTCTGTAAAATTAGACACATCTTTATTTCTGCCTATATTTCATATTTCTGTTCGAAAGACTTCTTCAGGACATAAATTGAGAAGAAATTTCATTCTCCCTCCTCTAAATTCGTTATGAATATATTATATGTCATTATGTTATCCATATGAATAGAGGTCTATATATGTTATTTACAACATTATTTACTGTATGTTACTCAGTAGTAAAAAATTATTAGTATTTCTCTTTACGAATTTAGGTTTATTGTTAAACTGTCAAAAATATAATCGTATGTTTTTTATTTTTGTAAATGTAACTGTATATTTGTCGCACTTCAGCAACTAATATCAGCACCTACATAAAGAACAAACATACCTTGTAGGACACTGTAATCTTACACTAATATATAAAGCTGAAGAGTTTGTATTTTGAACGCGCTAATCTCAGGAACTGCCAGTCCGATTTGAAAAATTCTTTTTGCTTTAGATAACCCCCGTTTATTGAGGAAGGTTAAAGGCTATATAATATCACGCTACGACCTGTTATTGATTTTTTTACTTTCTTAACTTAACTTACATCCCCTGTGTATGGAACTTTAATAGCAGAGTAAATAAAACATTTAAAGCATGATGTCAAAAAACAACAACAATTTATTCACATGAGGAAAATTGGTTCCTTTACAAATATAAGAGTATCCTTCTTCTGGAATCCTTATCCTTTATTAGCACTCGTATGATAATAACCTGAATATTAACTATAAAGTCTTTCCGTTAACATTCGCTTTATCAAAAGTTTATTTGCACAAAATCCTTCTACTTTGGATTCAAGCCTTTAACATATTCTTTATTTAAACGTCTTCTTAAGACTTGGATTTACTTTAACCTTTTAAACTAAATCCTTAACTTTTAACGTAAAGTCCTTGGCAAAGAGTTCACTTAATACTTTTATGAAACTTTACTTTAGATTAACAAGTCCTTACTCCTTGTTTAATGAATATACTTTATCATTAAAATGTATCTCATAATATCTTGATTAATCCTTTATTAATAGTACTCTTTATCTTCTTGATAATTCCTTAGACTTTATTAATTATGAGGTCTTGATAAATCTTTAGTCTTTAACTTAATCTGCTTGACTAATCTTTTATCAATTGTCTTTAATACTTGGACTAACTTTTATCCTTTTAATTACTTGATTAATCTTTAATCAAATATCTTTAATACTTGGACTAATCTTTATTCCTTTTAAATTACTTGCTTAATCTTTAATCAAATGTCTTTGATACTTGGATCTATCTTTAATTCTCTTTAATTACTTGATTAATCTATAATGCCATTAAATGCCTTCACGAATAGTCTTCAAGATTCCTGTAAAATATCGTTCCGCAATATTAACATGAAAATAAAATGATTTACATTTATTTTTCATTCCTGAAAATTCCTCCACTTGGAACGTCCATCAATAAACCTAATCTACTTGTGTCGTGTTGCCAAGCAACTGTGAAAACTCCTGAAAAATATCGTAAAGTAAGATTAGTTCTTTTCGCTTTTGGAAATCGGAATTCCTATTTCAAACTTTGATAAATTCATCACAATTATTCGATGTACAAATCCTTTTTTCCTTTATCGAAATAAAATGTGATATATATCCATCGTTGGTCTCTTAACATCAAGAGAGCAAGCGGCCTTTCCAAAAACGTCTATCCGTGGCATAGATCCGAATGTTAAGTCCACGCAATGGCTGCGCCCATAACAATCGCTCAACTCTCGTCTGTGCGTGATTCTTCGTTTGTCGCCTTAACAATCGGTTCGGGATCAAGATGCTTTAACTTCTGCTCTTGGTCTTCAATTGTTATGAAATGCAAGATTCCTTTGGCTAAGTATTCCTTCGTGATAATTGCTCCTTTGGATCTCATTTACACAACACGACCAATAGGAGCGGAGCAGTAAACATAAACGTCCACCAACAGGTGCGACGGCGGCGACGGGGCAGCTTCGCTGCACGACGAGAACCGAACATTACCGAGAAGAGCCGAATTTAACGCGGGTGACACCGCGGGGCACATCTCATTATTAATAAAAATACTTTTTGAGTAATATCCGAAGAAAACGTTCGGATTAAGAAGAATTAAGTAATCAGTTTACGAGGGTTGGAATCAAATCCGTCGACTAATTCTAATTGTTTAGAAAAACAAGTCAAAAAACAAAGCAATAACAACCACAAACCCGTGCCTTTATGTGTCGTAATAATACTCAATTAAAGGTACTCAAACGTGGCTTCAAAAATAAGAACCTAAGTAAAGCTTTAAAAATCTTAATGAAAAGAAAAAAAACAAAAAAACTCCATACCATAATTCAGGGAATCATGTAATAATTAGGATAATGCAAATAATGCTTTCATATCTTATTGATCGTATAAATTACGAAGAATTAGACTTTTTCGTGTCTGAAGTATTTGTAATGCGTATATTCGAACGAACAGTCATACGTGATGTATTTTAATAGTAGAATATTTAATAAAATTATTTGTTAATATATAACGTATATTAATATTACAAATATAATTGATTAAGGAAAGTTTGACTGAGCATTTTATTATTTGAGACAGAGTTTTCATTCCAAAGTTTCCGATATAATTCGGAAGATTTTAAATATCTTTATCTGAAAAGTAACTGATCATTGCATTTAAAGTCTTTTAGTAGTAATTTATTACACTGTTTAGCGGAAGTTCTAGAATCTGAAATAAATCCTAAATTAAGAAATACCCACTAATGATTCTCTCTATTTTAAACCTTTGCAGACACTGACTGGACATAATTATTGTAGAAATGTTGATGACGACGACGCACCCTGGTGTTACATCGATCAAAGCCGTTTTGAATACTGTGATATTCCTCGTTGTGAGTCTGAAAATATAAGAACTATAGGTAAACATTATTTAAGGTCAAAATTTTTATACAAATTGTTACAGCTGTTTTTAAACTGAAATTAACTACGTAATTATTAGTGATTAGTCTTCGCTTCGCACTTATTTACTGTAAACCAGAATATTTTAAAGTGTTAAATACGAAGCAGCCGTTTGCACAAAAACATTAGAAACAGATTTAATAAGAAAATAAAAATGTTTTTGTACAAACGGTCGCTTCGTGTTTATTACAGTTGCACGTTAATACATTCGTTACTTTAAAATGTTTTTAAGTGTTTTTGAACAATCGGTTTATATGGTATGTTCCCAATATGGCGGCTCTCTCAACTTTAACAAGCATGAACTTGAGAGGCATGTTAATTTTAACAGGCATGCATTACTTTAATCAAAATATGCATTATCCCTACTATCTCATTGTTTGAGATACACTGCATTAAAAATAGCTTCAGAAACAGTCTGTTATAGCAGATAGGCCCTGACATTTTTTTTTTTTTTTTGGAGTTGAAAGTGGGAGATTTTTCGTGATAAATAGTAAACCAATATCAGAAACTGGTTATCAGAATACCAGCTTTCAATACTGTTAGTAAGAAAGTACAATAAAAATTCAAATGCAGTTTGGTTTCGAACTGAATCCAAATATAAAAAGAAAACGTGAACGTTTATGCATTTTTTTTTATGAATGATTTTTATTTGTGTACTTAGCAAATGAGTTCAATAGAGATTCAGCATTTGTAATAATCACAATTAATTTTGGCGAAGAAGACTTTTCCATAACAGAAATCAGAAGGAAAACATAAACGTTTAACGACCACAATAACATTAGTGTTATAATAATAAGAAGTATTAAACAGCGTTTTCGCAGTTTCGTTTTTTTTTTTTGTGTGTTTTTTTTTTTTTTTTTTTTTTTTTTTTAGTACATTATCCTTAAACCTAGAGCTATGACTGAAACTTACCTGAAAATCCAACTTTCCAATTTATTCATTGGATCCACTAATGGAACTTTGTTTTATAAAGAGGAACAGCTGCTGAACTAATCAGCCATATTTAATGATGCATCAGTTCTAGGAATTTGAATTGTAAAACGAAAAAAATGTTAAACCTCCTTCTTTCCCTTTTCTCTGTTCATTGGACGCTCATTAGATTGAGATCAGCCGCATTTTAATCCATGGTTGAATTATCAGGAAATTGACTGAATTAGGAAATAAAAATAAAATAAATTAAAAGTCGAAAAACTGAAATGAGACATTGAAACTGACAACAGCAAAATATGATTTGTTCAAAATCACATTAGTCCATTGTAGTAATTAAAATTATTGATTTTCATTATAACTGGTTACAATTGGTAACGAATTAAACATTCTATTCTTTTGATAATATTTCTCTCATTTGCACTGAATGTTTCTCAATATAAATCTCCCATCTTAAAATACTTCAGTTTTTATTTGAATAAAATACGTACCAGTATCCGAACCCACGCCATCTTAATGTCAGTCATGCATTACATCCTATCACTTAATATTTAAAATCCTTTCCTTCTGAATAATTCTCGGTTGAGAATTGATTTGGTTTCAGTGCAGTTGTTTATAGAAGTAGTATTTGGATTGAATAATTGTTCTTATTGTTTTTTTCGTTTTTATTCATTGTCATTAACAAAATTATTAATGGAATGGTTTCTTTTTACAGATGATGAAGTTTCGTCTTTGTCTTTCGGTTCAGGATGTCGAAAAAACCAATTCGAATGTTCTAACACTGTGTAAGTTTTAATTCAATAAAACGGTTAAGAAATTGTTTAAAGTTAGAGCTTTCGCGCGGCGAGCCAAACGTCAACGAGTAGATTCTGCTGATGAGTCCCCAATAAGGACGAAACAATTGTACAGAATTCTCGTTGATGTTGGCTCAATGGGCGAAAGCATATTTGTTGTCCGGTTGGCGAATTCCCTCCATTTATAAATGATTACGGACGTTAAACTTGCTTTCTAATAATTTATTTATTTATTTATTTATTTATTTATTTACTTCTTAGGTGTATTCATCGAAAATGGGTTTGTGATGGAGATGAAGACTGCCCTGATGGACGCGATGAACTGAATTGCAGTAGGTGTTGATTCCCTCAATTGAAGAGTTTCAACGTAGATATATGCATATGTAAAAATACAAGATTTTAATGGATACTATTCGTCACTGTATCTTTAAAAGGGACAGAACCCATTGTCTATTTATTCTGAATGTGCATCTAACTTTCTATGTAACTAACAACTGTCTTATAATATTTATTGCCTTTTATTTTAATATTACCATCAGCTTTCATAAGGGAAAGAGAACAATGATTCTATTAACGTTTTCTATTAACGCAGTGATTCTTCAACGTTTTGCTCGCGGTGCACTTAATAAAAATGATTAAGTTGGCGAATGGACAGACTTCGGCAAGCGTAGTTCCTTTTTAATATAATCACTAAAATATTAAGCACTGAAGCACACTTTCCATCCAATATAATAATCAACATTCCTTATGTCTACGGCTTCCTCCTGAAGTTCTAAACATGGGCTCCGGTAATTAATAAACGACGATTTTATAAAATAACTAGTTTATTACTTATTTATAAATGTTTATTATTTCTATTTTATTTTGAGTAAATAAGTAAATTATTGGTAATTAATTGGTTTTTTAGAGTTTTGAACTTTTATCGCTTCGCTAAGTCTTCAGAAATTACATTTTTACCGCGCATTCTGCATAATGTCTAACCAAAAAGGTAGTTAAAGATATTTAACTTTTTTATATGTAAATTTAATTTTATAAAGACAACATTCCTACTTTTTATTATGAGAAACGTCAATTTAATATAAAATGCAAAATTTCGTTTCACATCCTTTAAGAATCACTGCATTAAAGTCAATTTTTTTTTCTCCTACAAAAGCTTAATTTAAATTTGTATGAATTGAACTACTTATGATTTGTACATTCTTATAATTACATATTTTTAAACAATTGAAATGATTTGTCTATTTTTTTGAAATCACTTATCTTGAATTTATCTTTTAGCTGATTATCTCGATAACTTTGTGAAATATTTGCATTATCGATTCGAAGATGCTGAAGCGGAAGTTTGGAAACATTTGAGTTTATCAGAGGTAAGATTTGTTTATTAATTAATTTGCTTAAGAAAACACTCAAGGAAAGCATGAAAATCGTGATCCAAATCCTTATTACATTTAATTTTAAATTTCTAAATAACGATTTGTAAAATTATGTTAATAATGATATTTGTGTCTTTGGGAATCTAAAGACAACGAGTCAAGTTCTGGAACTGAACTGAATTAATTTACTACATGAGGAACATTGGTTTTTATAGGTTTTACATGGAAGAATTTGATTGGAAGATTAATTAAAATTACACAGAACGATTGGATAAAAACATAAAGAATTTAAATTAATTAACTGATTCAACGGCTGGAACGGAAAAGAATTTAAAAATAAACAGAACATCAGTAATTAGGAAATGCAAAGGAATAAATGATGGTTAAGGATAAAAAAGAATACAGATAAATAAATGATTTCTTAAAATATTTATATACAAACTGTTACAATATCTACAGTTGTTTTTTTTTGTTTATGGTTAATGGAGAAATATCTGGAAAAAAATTAACGAACTTTATTTAAACATTGAGAAACTATTTCTGTATTGTCGTAATTATTATTATACATTGATACTAATTACTAAATATTCACTTAGTCTAAATCAAAAGATACAGTGCATACATGTATTTTGGTTTCCACATTGTTATTAATGTAGTTTAATATTTAATTAAAAAGGAAAGACTTTTGATGAGTTTTGTACACAGTTCACTGTTAAATAGAAAAGCCTTCAGACTTGTTGAAATTATAAATAGAGTTTTGAAGGGAAGTTACGAATAACAACTAATTCTACTTTTCCATTTTTGGCAGCGAAATATAAAGTGTTTATTTTTAGATGTTTGTGTGACTGAGATCTGATTTGCATTCTAATTTTTATATAAGGTCAAGGTCTAATAAACAGCATTAAATAGTGGCGCCATCTGGTTTCATCTTTAAATGAAGGGTCATTATTAGCTTCCAGTTGTCAACGAGATTCTATGAGATTATTATTGTAGAAATTAGAGGATGCTGCATTGACTTCGGATAACTAGTTCTTTGTTTAATATTTTAAAAAAATAAAATGAAATAAATTAATTGCTATGTAAACAATTGTCAGAAAAGAAAATATCTATAAATCGTTTAATTTACATTTGGAACTATTTTTGTTGTTGTCAGTGTTCAAGGAAGTGTTTTGAATGGACCCAATGGGAATGTTTGTCATTTAATTATCGAGAACGTCCAAGTACTTGTTGGTTGAGTCAACATCGTCATCTGGGGAAATCAGTTCCCACCAAAGATCTAAATTTTGTCTATTACGAACGTCCTTTACCATTAGGTAAGTTAAGACATCATTAATTATACCAATAAACACAATTCTGTTTCTTGAGATAATTTCATAAATTCGGGATAGTTCAATTTGGTAAAAAAAAAATATATTCAGTGAGTTTGTATCTAAATTTTTTTATTATCTGAGACATATTTTTCTAACTATCTTTTTTTTAATAGTTTTAAGTGTAATTTTAATTTATCATTCATTTCGTTGGATGTTCTTCTTCCAGGTATTCCACCTCAAAAGGCTTACAATAAGGATCCATCCTTTCACCTCTTCTCTTCATCATATTTATAAATGATCTTATTTAACTTCACCTTCCTCCAAATGTATTTTCTGCATAGATGACAGAATTCTTCTATTCACATTAAGAAACATATAGAAAATCTCAAAACAACATTTTCACTCCGCCATCTTGAATCTTGGCTTTCAACCATGACTATTGTGCCATGACTTACAATAATTCCCTATTACAAGAGGTTTCCTCTTTCAAATACTTAGATTATGAGAAAGACAGATTCCTTTCTTGAAATTTATATGTCCCGAAAATTCCTTATGAAGACTCCAGAAATTCAGATACAGAAATAGTATCTGAAGGTATTATCAGAAAATTAAACATTCTCCCAACTCAAACATTGCTAAATCTCTATTGGACATTCATTCATTCAAATCTTTGCTACGGAGTTGTCATATGGGACTAAAAAACTAAATTTTATAAAAACAGGCTGTTTTCTGAGATTTCTAGATAAAAAACGCATACTGTATTTGATCCCTTTTGCCAAAATACAAAATCATCTCTTTCCCCAATATCTATAAACTACGATTACCGATCTTTAATAAACACATCCATTCCTACGATACAATATCTTTACAAAGTATAACAAATACTATCCCCGTGATTGATACTCGACCTATTTGATGCACTTCTTCAAGATACATTTAATGGAGATAAATGCTATCTATTTCCATTACTTAGTGATACTTTTTTTAGTATTACTCGCATAATTATTAAGAAATTGATAATTCACCTTATTTTCCCCAAGACTCCTCATCTAAGAATTCAAATTTCTCATAGGGTATTTTCGTATCCTACATTGCTCAAGACGCTTGAACGGCAACAAAAAAATTGCGGTGTTTGGACCGAGAACCCTTTAATAACCGTTCACATTCTATCAAAATCAAGAGATTATAAAATTCAAATCTTATAATTTATATTTATTAAAATTCAAGTACATTTTCTAAGATAAAGTGATTGCGATATTGTGTTAACAAACAGATGGACGGATACCATGATCTCAACTGAAGATTACATTTTAAATCTTTCTCGTATTCGTTATTTAACACCATTTTCCTTTCAGTCGATTGCGGAGATTCTTTTGCTTGTAAGAATGGACGCTGCATAAATCCACATCTGAAATGCGATGGAAATGACGATTGTTTTGATGGAAGTGATGAAAGTAATTGTGGTGAGTGATTCTTTTGTTTACGAAAAACAAACAAACAAGAAATTTATATAAAGACATTGTGCAAAGAATAAATTGAATTAACTGAAATGATTTTCTCTGATTTTGGTTATAAAAAGGTATCTGTTACAAAATGTATTGTCTTTGCAGTTATGGACCAAGATATCAAGTTCAGTGTTCGTCTTGTGGGAGGAACGGTCCGTAACGAGGGTCGAGTAGAGGTCAGAGTTCGGGGTCAGTGGGGAATCGTTTGCGATGATCTTTGGGACCTTGTGGATGCTTCAGTAGCTTGTCAGGAACTCGGATTCCCCTTGTAAGTATCTATGAAGTACAGTGGAGCACCGTTTATACGTTTTTCAAGGGACTGAGAAAAAAAAAAACGTATAAATGAAAAAACGTATAAACGAAATTCACAAAAGTTACGAACAATTTTGTAATAACCAACAATAAAAAGTCAGAGGTAAATTAAAATATTACATGGAAATGAAATACAAGAGGTATGTAATACAAAACTTCTTATTCCGGATTTAATGTACTACTAGTACTACTATTCATATTCATTCAGCATTTCCAAAATAATTTGTTATTTTAGATTGTAGGGCTTTTTTGGAATGCACAGAAAAAAGTTCATTGTGCACAGTTAAAAGTGCCATCTTAACTTTATCATTTAAATCACTGCTAATGAGGTATTCTTGCATGGTGTTAAAACCCGCCAAAGCTTGTTGAAAACTTGGCAGAGGTTTTTCAGTGCAATTTTCTAAGACTGCGTGCCTTTTCTAAGACTGGACAATCGGCAGGTGGGAATTTGAGGTTGAAATGGGCATTTTCTCTCTTCTTGAGTTCTTGAAAAAAATGTATAAATGAAATTTGCGATTTCAGGAAAACGTATAAATGAAATTATTTAGCGTTAATATGTATTGGATTTTGCCAGGACCATTCAAAAAAACGTATAAATGATAAAAACGTATAAACGAGAAACGTATAAACGGTGCTCCACTGTAATTCATAAATCTATCATTCGACGTTTAAGGTTTGATTTACTTAATTGTATTAAATAAAGATTGTGTAAAAATTGGTTGGAGATTTCGATTGGACCTTGGAGGTTACAGCGCTCCAAGTGTTTCCAAAAGTTTTCCACAAGAACAACTCATTGCTTAAATATAATGAAAACATATTTTATTCAAATATGAAGGAGTCGAAAAGAAAAAGAAAAAATCACTTCACTGTAGTAAGGAAAGACGCAAGAGGATTTTTTGGGATTTATTTGTTTTAGGCCTGTAATGCGATTGATTTAGTTTTCAGTAAATATTTAACTGTTGGTTGGTGTTGATTTACTCTCTCTTTATTTATCTTTCATTTCCTTTGATACAATGATTTACAATCTGTGTTTCGCGGTGCTAGTAAGAAGTTGTCACAGCACATACGAATGATAAATCACACGAAGTTAATTCTGTAAAATATAAAATACAATTGAAACATCAAAGATTATTAACTCTGACAAATAACAAATACAACCCCGTCAGTTTTTATTTTGATTTAAGCTTATTAATGGAAGTAAGTTTTTATAAAATTTTCAAGATAAAAAATTCTTTCAAATTCTTTCATATAAAATTTTCAGAAATAACCTTTGAAAAACAAAGAAAACTTACAACAATAGCTAATTAGATTTTCTTTTTTTAGGATTTTGCTATTTTTTTTTTCTTTTTTAGTAATCATTTTCGTACTTTTTTTTTAAAAAAAAAAAATTGTTTTCTGCCAAAAAAAAAAAAAAAAAATTTTTTGAAAATGATGCTTAATTGAATTTAGAATTTAAACTAACTGGAAATACTATAAATTTTCTCTTTAGGACAGGAAATAAGAATGGATAGGGTTCTTTTACAAATGCCAATCCAGTGTCTTTCCGGAAAGGAAATAAACCCAATGGAGACAATACTCCATTTAACTTATTCTAATCTCGCTTCCCTTTCCTTGCTCTTCCCGGTTGTGAAGGGTGCTATCTAGACCATTATTTTTTTCATAGGGACAGAAAAAAGGTTAAAATGGGGACCCATCATCCGACTCAGAATCGTAGGTTCGATCCGGAATTCCTTGCCCTATTTTACTTTTTTTTTGTACACCGAATTTGACAGAAAAATATTTCGATGATTCGTTCTTTATAGGCCTATTTTTCCAGAACTTTATGAATCACCCTGTATTTTGATTTTATGAAAGTAGACATTCTGTAAGTAATTTGCCAAATCAACCCAATTATAAAATGTCACCAAATACAAGAGATTAATCCATTTCTGTGACACTTTGTAGCTGACAAATTGTGATGAGCATAAAACACCTATCATGGAGTCCCAATGAAAATTGACTTGACTTTTGAATATTTTGTTAATGGAAAAACTCACTTTACAATCATATAAGTTCTAATGCATCTATTGAAGATGTTGATTGCGTTGTTTTTTTTGTTCTGTTACAGATCCTATTAACGCAATGGTTTCTTATTTCTTGTAGGGGGGCTGTTTCTGCTTCTCCCTCTGCTTATTTTGGCAATGGCAATGGTGTTTATTTGATGGATGACGTTGAGTGCGTGGGAAACGAAACCTCGTTGTCCCAATGTGTTTTTAATGGATGGGGGATTCATAATTGCAAAGTGAGGGAGGCAGCTGGTGTCATTTGCAGGACCGAGAATAAAGGTAAAAATTCCTCCTCAAAACTCAAAATACATCATTTTGTTCTTCTATTTACTTCTTGTAGTTTTACTATCATTGGAATTCCTTCTAGAATAGAAGAGTTTTTACTACAAATCAAGAGAATAACACATTTTCGAAATAACACATTTCAATGACGTTCACTTATAGGCACCCAACGGTTCAATACCATCGGGAAAAAGTTTTGGGCAGTCCGACGCCCTCTCAGCTTTAACCCTGGGATCCCATTTTCAAAGGGCTCAGTGAACTCTAGAAGAAAACACCTCCGCCGGGAAATGAAACCCGGCCTCTCCAGTCCGCAGCCCCATTTGATTACCACTGGATCACTGGGCTTACATTTTGCTCGAAGTGGAAAGCAATAAAATAATAATGAATGTTAAAAAACTTTTAAAAACCACGCTTTCTATATTATATAATGATTAAAATATATAAGAACAATGTATATAATTCAGAAGTAGCTATGTATATATATAAATATACAGTATATATGCCGCCGCCTAGCGGCTGGTCTCGATAGTAACGGCGCACAGAAGGACGTGTTGCCTTGGCGGAATATGTTAATATATCAGTATATTATTGTACATTATTGTATTGTAATCAGATATAAGCATGTGTGCTAAATTTCTAGATGATTGACCGATGGAAAGTGACTTAAAAATTGATTGCAAGATTTGACCTGGAAACCAGACAGTGTGAACTAAAAGCATTGTAAAAAGCATGGTAAAAACAGCACGAAATCTGCATTCTATAGTTTCAAAATAGCTAAAAAAAAAAAAAGGAAACTCGATTGGAAATAAATGGTTAACGAGAATTCAAAATAAACATAATTTACATTATAAAATTACCAAATTTATGTATTTTCATTTCGTCTAATCTATAAATAGAGGCACTTTTTTTGCTCCGTTTTACATTTCGAGACTTCGAAAACTATGTCCACGAAACTCTTATTCAATAATTAAAGTGTTTGCACATACTTGAGCTTCATACGTTGTTTGAGACCTCAATGATAATCTGATATTGGCAGGAAGAAAAGTAAAAGAGGACAAAGCATGTCTCGAATAAATACATGACCTTTCTCTGCTTCGTTTTAAAGACAAAGAACAGAAATAAAAGTTGAGAGTGGTGATTATTATTTACGCTAGATGACATCACTGGATTACATTTCCTAATAAAATATAAGGAAAATTTTCATATGATTTAGGAAAGATTAAGCATTTGAATAAATGTTAAGAAGTATTCCACAACGACACCTTTCTCTTGGGATCGCGGAAGGTCAGATTCTTAGTGTTCCTTGACCAGTGGAAATAAGTAAGGTCAGCAAACAGAAATGCCGACCACAGTCCAGCCTGTCAATCATATATATTTAATAAATGTAGAAAATACTTATTCCTGTCTCCAAAAATTTAATTCAGTGCATGCAAATGATGATTTTGCAATTGCCCTTATATGTTGGCAGAATAATTTAGGCCTAACAAGACAGAATAAATAAAAGTAAGTCCCTAAAAATATGGATGTTATGTTAATAGGGGGAAAAAAAATCTTGGATTATTAATCCAAACACCCTTTACAAATTGTCATTAAAATGTCTTCAAAAAGTCTATTTTAAAATTAATTACTTTGAATTCTGTCTGTTTCAGTGTGTGGTGAACAATATTTCCCTTGTTCTAATGGTAAATGTGTTTTGTTGGCGTTTCTGTGTGATCAAGAAAATGACTGTGGCGATGGATCAGACGAAGACCCTGTGGTCTGTGAAGGTAACAGTGGGTTTTCCTAGGAGTTCTTGTTGTGGTTTTTTTAATTCTACTTTAAATAATGACTATTCGGGGTTAGTACTTACCATTAACTGAACTTATTTACATCTCTATCGACATTAATGGAAGGGCAGAAAAAAAAATCATAAAAAGAAAAAACAATGGCACTGTTTGGTTCATTTTAATTAAAAATTCATTCTAATTTAATAAAAAAAAATTTGATTTTTTTGTTTTAGCCTAATAGACCAAAAACAACAAAATGTAACCCTGCAAAATTTGTTTTAATATTCGACTATCTTCAGATATTTTTACAGGCAATCTTTTTTTTTTTTCAAGGCAATATTTGAAACTCCATCATTAAAATTCTGTAAACAGTGATTTTTGAGGTCGCAGGAATTGATTTATTAGGGTCACTATTTTAACGGTATCTAGTATATATTTTTCCTCCAGGAAAATTATAAAGATCATTAAAAATAATCGTCAATTAAGGATTTTTATTTAATTAACAGTTGTCGAATAAAAGATTTGTCATTCTTTATTGATTCTCCCCTCCCCCCTGTTTCGTAGCTGGTCTCATGTAAAATTAGCCCATTTTAGACCAATTTAATCTACAATAAAAGTTTCGTTCGTTCTTTGTTCAAAGCTTGTGATGTTTGTTTCCGATCTGTTCGATTGATTCCGTGCAACAGAAGAGAAATAGTAATTTATTGAATTTATTTACAGTATTTGACATTCGTAAACAAAATAGCCACAATCTCGAAGACTGGTTTCTTAGTAGAGATGACGTCATTGAACAGGAGGTGAAACATCATTTCAGTGGCCGTGTTTTAAATGTTCGCAGAGTAATAAGAAGTCGCTCCTTAAAGAAAAAATAAACCTTCTGAAATGAGTGATTTATCCCTGTTAAATGGGCTTGGAAGACGAAGTAAGCAGACGAGGACATTTCTTTTTTTTACTCTTCTCCTTTTTACTTCCTTTCCCCCTGTTTTGTCGGGATATTCGTGTTCTGAGAGCAGCTTCTTCATCCTCCATATTTCACCTTCTTTTGGAATAAAAAGTGGACAGGCAACCATCTGGCGATGACGATAACAACGAAGAAGGGAAGAAACAGTTGATGACAAACGTGAACTGATCGCAAATAGTCAAGGTTAAAAGTAGTCCGTGATCTCGAGGGGTTTCATTAGCGTTCGAAAGAGATTGTTTATATCGGGAAGGGTTTTTTTTTTTTTTTGACTTGAGCTTCTATAAATAGCGTTGGTGCTTTTATTCTTAACCCTCTGGGGGTTCATTTCGTTAAACACCCATGGTTTTCAGGGCAGAGGAACTTGAAACTGCCAATTAATGACGAAGAAAGCTCTACAGAGAAATAATTCGCACGTTTTAAACGAAGTGAACATTGAAGAAGACATTTACGATGACGGAGAAAAAATAAACAGTTGTCCCCCCTATCCTAACTTAAACCTAACTAATGCGACTGCATCGGATAAATGGAACCGCTAAGGAAAAGGTAAAACTGAGGATCTCCATGTTGTTACGTTTAAAAAAGTATGACGATTTAAAATTATAAGGAAATAATAAAGACTTAATATTATCTTTTTAAATCAAATAATTGCTCATTGAATAAACAACTGTATAAGCTTTCACTTAAATTTAAATAAATTTAAATTCAATGAATTTAAATATTCTGAAGTTTTTCTGCTATAACAGATTAAGAAATAAAATACATCATCTTAAAATTATGAAGAATAAACTTAACTTCACCAAAAATCTCTCTCCATTACAATATTTCGAATGGCTTCACCGGCTTTTCTTCCTCAGGTAATGTACATAAGAAATACTGAAAAGATTTTTGATTGTCTATTTATTCTTCCTTTTCTTAAGAATTTATTGTAATCAAAACAGTTCAAAAAGAAAAAGAAAATCGAGGTGAAATTCCACGGAAGTTGGAATTAAATTAATTATTTTCATCCCGTCTGTATTTGTTTGTTTCCTGGAACAAATCGGATGGAAATTTATAAAGAAACTATAAAAAAAGATTGTAATTTACAATTAAAGCGTTTCATAATAACCTTTTTTATTAAAATTATTAAGGAATACAATGTCTCAACGATTTCATATTGTTGTGTTTTCATTGTTGTTTCAGCTCCCCTTCAGGTTCGTCTGTCGGGAGGAACCAACTCTGCAGGTCGAGTAGAAATCAAATATCGAGGTATTTGGGGAACCGTGTGTGATGACCAGTGGGATGATAATGATGCTAAAGTGGTATGTCGAATGCTCGGTTTCCAGTGAGTATTATTAGAATTTTAATGTTCTCTAGTGCTGTTTTGTTTTTAATTATCCATACTGTTAATAAAAATAAAAACAATACTTTTACTATTCTTGCTACAATTTATTCCTTTTTCCGTAGCAGTGTACTGTAAATGTATTACATGTTAGAATTCTACTCACATTGACAAAAGAAAAAAGATTTAATACTGTAAGACGAATAGGATTCAGTATATCTTTATTTAACACTCTTTGTCACCTAACTATTTTTTTTTTCCTATTTATGCTTTTAAAGACATAAAATGTAGATACACGTCCAATACACTACGTTCCAATAAGTTAATTATTATTGGAAGATGATTATAATAGGAACAATCTATAGAATTGCACATGAAGTTAAATAGTTGTTGAGTTAGACATTTAAAACACTACGATCTGGCTCTTAGAACACATTGATCAGCCAAGTTCTGAGACTTGCATCTAGAGCAGGGTTTCTTAACCCGGACTGATTTTAGGAAGATCTTGAACTTGGATGGGAATAAAATTGCATCTTTATGTTCACTATTTCGGGGCGCTGGTAAATAAAGATGGCCTCCGATGCACCGGTTGGATAAGCAACTAATCTAACTACATTAATTGTCTAACTTCTGCTTCTTGTCTGTCGATTTTACTGGAAAGCTTTAACTTACAGCGCTTAAAGAAGTGTTGTCTGAAACGTTAAAGCCTTTTAGTTTAATTTCTCAATAGTGTAAAGTTAAAGAAAACAAAAAATATGTATTAAATACTAAACACCATTTACGGAAGTTAAAAATAGGACATTTAATATTCTTTGTAATTCTGTATAGCCATGCATAACTATAAATGGAGCCTTTGTCTGAAGCGATTAAAGGTAGTTTTGGTTTCAAATGTAAACATGTTTTTTACAACGCTTTTTGAAAACGCTTTTTACATTTTAATGCTGTACATTCATCAATTTAGCATTTCAAAAGATTAAAAAAAAAGTGTTCAGTTGAGTAATTAGCAATTCAAAACATTGAAATTGTTTATATGAAATTATGCAAAGTAGATTTTGTTAGTTTTATTTACAAAAAATGCTGACAGATGGAATTTGCATTTTTCGTTTTTTTTTTAAAAATTTTATTATTATATTTATCCACTCGTTATTTATAGCATGCAATGTAAATTATTCTTCAGATATGATAAATTATTTAGGTAGGAAAATAAAATTGCATAGATATCATAATAATTAATTATATTTTAGATACAGAAGACAGATGTATTTTTTTTATTACTGTGGTTATGAAAATTTTATCAAAATATTGTTATTTATTTTTGATCATTAGTGGTCCTGCTAAAAGTGAGAAAGAAGGGAAATTTGGACCTGGCAGTGGTCCTATTTGGGTGGACGATGTGCAGTGCTTCGGTCAAGAAAGTTCCCTAGAAGAATGTGACAAATCTGATTGGTTGAAGCACAATTGCCGCCATAAAGAGGACGCTGGAGTCACTTGTAGTCATGGTATAGAAACAACGTCACGTCTTCCAGATATTCATGACTTACGTAAGTGTTTTTAAAAAAGAACTTTCCTTTTGGAAAGTCACATTCACCGACTTAGGCTTCCATCTACGCCATTAGGATCTAAAATAAACATTCAGTAATTACCAATGTAATCATACACAATCTCAGTAAAATACCTAGAGACGCTACAGCATTCAAGTGCCACTGAAGTGAATTTCTATGTTCTGTAACTGCCGCTTGAGCTCGTCTAAAAAGCTGGACTTCCTCCAATTTTTTTCTTATTGGCCAACGTTATTCTGTACGAAGAATTATATATACCGTATATATATATATACTGTATATCTCTTCACTTAGTTCAAACTTGCACTTTGGGAGAAAAGTGATGCGGGGTCCTTTACTTTTTCCTGCTTTTGTTTTATTTATTTATTTTTTGGTTGTCATAGGTTCACTGGTTCGCTATTTTTTTTTATGTATGTTTGGAATCGGACAAATAAGTAGTGGCCTTTGACATCATCCAATGCGAGCGCTAAAAAAAATTTGTCGTTATTTTTTTAGTTAAATCAAAATCCAGAACGGTTTAATCTAAGGTATAAACAGTAAATTATTATTTGAATCTCAATGTTTTCATACAGAACTTTCACGAATTCAATGTATAAAGATTTTAATATTTTAATAAATCATGAAAGGCATAATTCCATGACAGAATATTTGGAGTTTCACAATCGAAAGGGGCGGGAACTAATTGTACATCTGGGTCTGTTTGACAATTCTTTACAAACCCTCTAATAGTTCAGGAACTTTTGGTAAAGAAGTAAAAAATATAAAATTTCATCAACTTTCATCTATCGAGCCTTTCTAGAAAGATTATTTTGAGAAAGCTGGCAAATGAATACCGATAAGAGCGGAACACTTTTTCATTATTTTGAGATGGATTTTTTTTTTGAGGGAAGTGTAAGAGGAAATATCTTCTTATAATGATTTCTCTTTATTTCAGTTCCTTCTCAGTGTGGAATTAAGATGATTGAAGATGATCTTTCACTTCTTACGGATCGATACCGTATCATTGGTGGTACGGAATCGCAGTATGGATCTCATCCTTGGTTAGTGAGCATCAGGAAGAAATCTTGGAGAACGACCAAACATTGGTGCGGAGGAAGCATCATCTCTCAATATTTCCTTGTTAGTGCAGCTCATTGCTTTGAGTAAGTATCTTGTGAATCAATTGAATTCTTAAGGAAGTACGAAACATCCCGCAGGTGTTGCAGCAGTTTTTCTTCCCAAATATTTAAATTCTAAAAAAAATGTTCAAACTGTTTCCTACAGTTGGACTGCCCATATTACAGGATAAGAAGGATCTTTTGCCATCCTCTTGATTTTTAAATTATAATAAGCTTATAATCCATACAATTTTTTTATTGATTCTTTCTAGCAATAAATTAACAAAAAGATATTCAAATTACTCTATATAACTTTACATTTTCAGTTATTTTGTTCTTTTTTTCCTGTTTTTTTTTTTTATGCCGAAATATTTTGCTTCCACCCCAACTTCCGGAAAAATTCCTTTGAGGGCATCTTTCTTCCTTTTTTTCAGGGAGGGAGGTTCCAATATCTCCATCAACCCTTTCCCCCTTCAGAGCAAGTGAGTGTCACTTACGTAGATGGAAGAAAGTTGTAATATCTCAGTCATTCTTTAGATATTATTTTAAATAGTAAATACGTGTACTTGAAATATATGACAAAATGCGTATCTTGAGGATCCGAAATAAGAAAAGTTTTCGTCTTACAATGAAGAGAATTTGATTGTAGTTGTTCAGAAATCGTCTGCCATTTTGGAATGTTTGCTTTGCTCTAAAGATTAGTAAATCTCGAAGGTTCCTTAAATTTCACACATCTTTGCTGCTCCGGTTATAATTTGCATAGATAGTGTCAATGATCTCCCAGCGATTGAGATCCGGAGATCTTAATGGTCGAAGCAGGGGCGGCCCAAGTTATAAGCGAACTACGCGGCCGCGGGTGGCGCCGCGACACGGGGGGGGGCGCCGAATGCGCGCTCCGCAGCATGGGCGTCCGCGGTAAAAATTTGTAAATATAGTTTACGACAAGAGAAAACCAAACCAACAACACAAACTATTTGGCATAAAAGAGTTTTTTTTCGTTTCATCGGTTGCAGTTTTGCCAATTAAAATCAACCAATCGAAATTATAGATAAATTTAATATATAAACTACAGCAGTACAAATTACAATATAGTGACGAATCGCCACTCTATTTGTTTTGCTCAATTGAACTGTGAACAAATGACGTTTGTAGTAAGATTTGTCAAAATTGTACAAAATGAAAATGTCTCAATGAAGGAACATTTCTTAGACTTTGTTCCTGTTACCAATTCTTCAGGTGAAGGCCTTACCGAAGTATTATTCAAAGAGATAGAAACAAGAGGCATTCCTTTAAAAGACATGAGAGGCCAGGGCTATGATAAGGGTTCCGCAATGAAAGGAAAAATGATGGAGTGCAGAAGAGGATCCTTTATTTAAATCCTACAGCCTTTTATGTGCCTTGTGGGAACCGTTCCCTTAACTTGGTCATTAATGATGCAGCTCTCTCTTGTATTAATGCAGTAAAGTGTTTTAGCACTATACAAGAAATCTTCAACTTTTTTTCAAGTTCTACCCAAAGATGGACTATTTTGCTACATCACGTCACATCTCTCACAGTAAAAACACTCTGCAATACTAGGTGGGAAAGTAGAATCGAGGCATTGTTGCCTTTGAGGTACCACATTGAAGAAGTATATGATGCATTATATGAAGCTTCTCATGATCCAAAACTTGATGCATATGGTAGGAACTCTGCCTTAGGACTTTTAAAAAAAAATTGCAAAGCTTCAAGTTTCTGTGCTGTATAGTGTTGTGCCATCAGATCCTGCATAAAACAAATATGGTTAGTAAATTGTTGCAAAATGTTACAAATGATCTGCAAAGTGCAATAAATCTGATTAAAAGTGTAAAATCATTTCTAAAAAAAATGAGATCAGATCAAGGTCTTAACAGCATCATCATAGATGCAAAGGAATTTGCAGAAAAAAATCAAAGTTCCTGCTGAATTTGAAAAAGAGAACCTAGTTCGACCAAGAAAAATAAAAAGACAATTTTCCTATGAGGCTCAAGACGAAGTTGTGCACTCTGGTCAAGATTCATTTAAAGTGAACTTCTTTTTCGTTGTGCTTGACACAGCAATAGCCTCTTTACAGGAGAGATTTGATCTCATGGAAAACCATAGCGCAAGTTTCAAATTTACGTACGATATTGCTGGCCTGGAGAAGAGTTTCAGTGACACAGAGTTGAAGAAATCATGTAAATGACTTGAAACCATTTTAAGCGGTGGGGATGAAGGTGACATCAATGGTGATGACCTTTTCGACGAGCTTAAACTTTTTTCGACTATGCTGCCTCCAAGAAGTCACCCTGCTGAAACATTGTCCTTCATAACCAAGCGTGGTTACATAGACACTTTCCCCAACATTTTTGTTTCACTGCGAATATTATTGACTCTCCCAGTCTCAGTTGCCAGGGGGGAAAGAAGCTTCTCCAAGTCAAAACTCATAAAAACATATTTACGTTTAACTTTGAGGAGCACTTGAGTGGGTTGGCAACATTGGCAATTGAGAATGAATTGTTAAATGAAATGGACACTGACTTGCTACTTAAGGAGTTTTCAAAAGTAAAAGCCAGGAAAATCCACTTTTAATTACAGGATATTCTTAGTTTGATTCTAAAGTCACGATTTTTATAATTTTATTGCAATTGAATATCATTATGATAACCTGTGAATTGTAATGTAATTATAATTCTTGTTTGTAAGGTTTTGTGTGTTGTAATAAGTTACCTTCTACCTTTCAAATTTGGTCAAAATTACAATTTGATAAAAATGCTCTGATTGGTTAATTGAGTTATGAGGGGTAGGGGGGAAGGGGGAGGGGGGCGCCAAAAAGTTGTTTGCTTACACTTGAAAAATAACTAGGGCCGCCCCTGGGTCGAAGCATTCCTTCACTGTGGACTTTGTCAGTTGTTGTTTCCTCATATAATATTTTCTGAAGACAATTGAAATCATGAAACTCAGAAGAGGTGTTTCTTTTTTAACATTTATTTCATGTGTTTTGGTCCCAACATTTTGAATTTTGAAATTACTTTATAAAATCATCTTGTCAGTATTTATAACTCATGTATTCATTTTATTTAAAGCACTCCTGATACAAGAAAGTATATTATACGTGTTGGTGAACATGATGAACATAAGAAAGATTCTTCTGAAGAGGAATTCGAAGTAGATACAATATATCAGCATCAGGATTACGATAGAGGTAAGCAAGGATTTTATTTATTATTATTACTATATTCCCTAAATTACATCTGTCTTTGGATATATTTTGAATGATGCATGTATAGATTACAGTTTATTCTGTAGTTCTGCTGTTTTGTTAGTAACTCCATTCGTTTTTAATATTTTTTTTATTATCTCTTGGATATTAATACCATAATATCCATCAATTAACAGGTTATCTTTTTATTAAAAAAAAAGTTAGTAAAAATTAAAGTTGATGGAAATGGGAGAAATCAAAGCTCATTCAATTATATAAACATAACTGAAAATCATAACATAAACGTAACTTGACAAACTACCGAGATACTTTATTTGAAGATCTTAACATGTAGCAAAGTGCAACCAGTTCTTCCAAGACATCACTTAAAACCTGTAAAGCTACTTTGTATGCAGTGTTTGTGAATTTATTGTGAGAGTATTTAGCCACAGGGTCATTTAAACTTATCTTCTTCAAGACCAGTGACCAGTCCCTCCTAAGTGCTTATTATTGTCTGCAATGCAAAGAGTCTAGATAATCATCGGACTTCATTAAGTGGACTGAAATCAACAGCTTCATTTTCAGAAGTCTCTACATCTTTTAACGCTAGATCGAGAAAACACTATATACAGTAGACTGTTCTCATAAAAATATCAATGTCTTTTTTTTTTTAAAACTTCTTTCCGTGCATCATAAAATCCCCATATCCTCACACTTACAAGAGCTAAATGTGGAAAGTTCAGTTTCAGTCTTGCTACGACACCTAACATTACTGATGCTCCAATACTCCATGTTTTTCCACATGTTCATGGATGTAAAGAGTACTTCATTTAACATTCAATAACTTTGATTTGCTTTGGAATTGATAGTTTTCACTCTCTCCGTCATGGTCACTCTCTCGCAGCATGCGTAACACTCCTGTAACGGTTGATGACGGGTTTTGTTGCCTGAGCTTTGCACACCGTCCAAATGCGATTTACTTGCCAAATGACGCTTCAAAAAGTCAAGATTCCAACTATCAACCTATTCTTACCATTAGCAACTGTCGCATCACGAAAATACAAACAAAACTCCAATTTCAAAATCATAAATGAATATTTCTCTCAGCTGAACGTTCATGAGGTCATGAACTTTCGGTGTAGCAGTTTTTACTATTTCATTAAGCCAATTGTTACCCAATTTGCAGTTCTTTTCGCTTCTCACCCTTGCTTTCGTTGAATTCGACAGTGAATCAATATTTGTTTAGATTGGTTTCAATTGCGTGTGTGGAGTTGACAATTAAGTTGACAAGCCGTAATAGCAAAATCATGCCTGACTAACTAACAGAAACAGTTAGCTGAGAGATTTGTTTTCAATAAATAGAATTATTTAATTACTACATTATTTTAGGTATCTAAGCTTTTGTGCGCATATTAATTTTCTTTGCTTGCAAAGGTAAGTGCGCGCGCATACAGCTTAGAGGGAATAAAATTGTATTAATACAAGACAGGTCTCTTAAATTCAAGCTTTAATACATGGAGTGATACTGCGACTGATTTATTACATTACGGGATCTTTAACATATGCTTCGCCAACGATATTAGCTTAATATTGAATTTCAATGACTTTTACTAAATAATGTTCAAAAAGTGAAATGATACCTCGATTCACAAATTCATTTTAGTTTTTATTTGCAGACGACTTATTTAATGTCATCATGAATCCTTCCAATTCCTAATAAAATAAAATAAAATAAATAATTCCACTTTTTACAATTGTTAGTAACTTTTCTTAAAAGTCGAATAAAAAAATCCAAAAAAAAAAAACTCTTTCAGCTTCTTTGAGTCACTATAACACTGAGTAACACTCAGGTCTAACCAAAACAGACCATATTGTGGAAAACTTATTATTACTTGATTTTCATAGTAGGTATGAAAAGTGATTTGTGTTTATGTAAAAAGTTTATGTTAATGCTATTTGAATAATCTACGAATCGAACATAAATTGTGATTGTAGGCTTAGGTCATTCTTGATAGTCAATAATGGGATTCATCATTCTAATTTTGATGGAATAATTATAATAGTGCAGGCAATGCTGTTAATGTTAAATTAAAATATGAATTAGAATTATTTTCAAACGGGATATATAATTTTAATAAATATGAATTATTAATTTTTTTTCTTTTTCTTTCTGAAGGCCAGAAATTCAATAACGATATTGCTTTAGTAAAAGTAAAATCTAAAAATGGCCGTGGCATCCAGTTTGGTGATTTTGTTCAACCCATTTGCTTACCATCAATTGAAAGTCTCTACACTCCTGGATTACCGTGTCTCGTTGCCGGCTGGGGATATACAGGAAGCGGTATTGAATTTGTCTGTTTTTATTCATAGTAAACTTACATAATGCTATAATAATAAGTAACACTGTCTAGGTTTGAAAAAGAAAGTATTAAGAAAATGAAAAGATTGAAAGGTAAATAGTTATTGTTTAAGATTATATTCGCTTTTTTATTTAGGCTATTTCAGCTTAATTATGGAACAACGTAATTTTGAAATTAGTATTACCCATGTGATATCTGGGCTTCGCTAACAAACGGCAGTAAAAGTAATAAAAGATTGCGAAAGTAATATTTAAGATTTTAAAACTTTATTTCCAATAACCGAATTCATTTTGTTCCGGACCGGTGAATTTCTGAAATATAAGATTCAACTTTTTCCAATAGTCATTTCCCATTAGTAACAAGAGATGGCGCCACCATCGAAGACAGTTCGGGGAAGGTTGAATTATTTGTTTACAAATTATAGTTACTGCGAAGAAACAAACTGCAAAAGTAATTTTTTTTTTATGATGTCATTCAAAATGATTAGCCATCTGCCCATGATATTTAATAACGAAATCGCTGTGAAAAGGAAATTTAAATTGAAGTAGCTATTTCTTTTAATGTGAATTAATTCTTGTCGATAGCTGATAGTTTTTCGATAATTTCGTTGGATTTTCTCACTAGATGGCACTAGTGACTAATAAATGATAACGTACTTGTCTCAAAATGGTATTTTCCCTCCCGACAAATCTGTTTACTACATATATTTTTCAAAAGACTGTCTTAAAATTTAAGGCTAATTAAAATCTTATTTTTTTTTGAACTACTACAACGTATTGTCGGGATATTTCTTAAGTACAAGAAATTTTAAAGAAAAAAAAAAAGAGTTCAATTTATTGAAAGGAATATTACATATCAGTAGAATTTAAATGTTCGATTTTTTTTATTTATTTATTTATTTTTTAATATCGAATGAGCTACATTTTTACTGTGAAAACTTTTTAAGAACAATCTTTGTAAATATATTATCAATAATTAGTTAAGCTAGAGTAGAGGAACACCTTGAATTTATTATAAATGGTGAAAATTTTACTTCATTTATAGCATATCGTTTTTAGAGGAGGAAAATGTTTTCACTGCTTTCTAATTGTGCTGTAGAAGTGGAATTATTTTAAATTTAGAAAAAAAATCCTGCTACTGTGAATGGAATATATTTTTAATTCTAAGTTTGTATATAATAGTTTCGTCATTGGAATCCTGTTTTCCATTTAGCTCATAGCCAGATTCTTCGCGAGGCCGAGGTGACAATTGTATCTCAGACGCGGTGCAGTCTTCCTCAGTCGTACGGCCGTAGTCGTCTCACAACAGGAATGGTTTGTGCCGGAGTCCTTCAAGGGGGCGTCGACTCGTGCCAGGGAGACAGCGGAGGGCCCCTCGAGTGCGACAAGAACGGTGAGTTGTATTCATCAACTTGTTGAATTGTAGAATTGCTAATGTACCTCTCACTGTGCGTCAGCTGACCTCTGACCTTCCTTCTCCCGTTCCATTATCTTAAATGGCTGCTTGTCAATGGCGCTCACGTGTTTCACTTCCTCTTCTATTGTGGCTACCATTTCGAATTAAAAAAACCCACCGCCTCCCTTCCAGCGTTAATTCTTTCTTCCTCCTCCTCCTCCTCCTTTCGTTCAATTGGATGATCACTTAATCTGTGTGATTGACATTATTGCAGGGCGTAAGGTGTTGATGGGCATCATTAGTTGGGGCAGTGGATGTGGCAAGAAAGATAAGCCAGGCGTCTACGTCCGAGTGCAGAAATACATTGCGTGGATCCTCAACACCATCAAAACTTCAGGCCACTACTGATAAAGTTCCTATTAAAGTGTCTAGATATTGTATTATCATCACATCAATAAAGCTTCTTCTTTATTATATTATATGTGTTTGTTATTTTATATGTGTTTACTGTGTGTTTGTATGAAAGTGCTTTTTTCATATTGGCAAAATTTTCAAATATAAACTTTCGCAAATGAACGAGAGAATATATTAATAAGGCGATCTTCGCTGATGTTAAGGTTGAGAGATTCTTTCAATGCTGACGAAACTTTAAATTTTAAATTTATTTGAAATGAATATTGTTTGCATTTTGCATAAAAAAATTAACGTTGATTAACTTTTAACCTTAACATTAATAATATTAGTTTTTGATTAAATTTGCTTTTTTATGTTTGAAACAACAGTTTTCAATCAAAATTAACTGATGAAGCTTGATTTATCATTGTGATCAGTGGGACAAGAAAGAAATGATAAATCGAAAGTAGGATGAATAAAATTGTGAGAAATAAATTTTATTACTTTTTTTTAATCAGCATTGAGGGAAATGGTATGAATGGGATTTTGAAACGGAAGCAATATGACAATCATTGTTTGCAATGATAACTCTGTATCATCTACTTAAAAAATAAATAGATATCTCGGAGATCCCTTAACTAATTTAAAGTGTAAATATCTAGCTATTTTTATCCAGCAGTGACGAAAATTATGAATCTCTTTATCTAATCTCGATAGCTGTTAGAGATTCAGTTATTTCCCATTTGAGTATTCAAGTAATTAATAACCCATTAAGAATTAAGTGTCCTGTAATTTCAATGGATGCCTGATTCTTTTTATTTTGATATTCTAAATGTGTTTGCCAAAGAAATCCTAATAAAGAAGAAAAACATGTTTCTGGTTATTAAATGTTTGGTTTGGCTTCAATTAATCTGTTAGATGTAAAATTATTTTTTTTTTTCCCTTTCGCAGCCAACGAAAAAGTGAAAGAAACATGTCCGACCATGAACAATATCGAAAACCTGAAATCCCCCTACAGGTTCATAAAAAAATCGGAAATTTAGCTTCATGTGGAAGTCGGATTCACAATAAGAAAACGGGATGATACTTACTGTCGTCGGACATAAGACAACTATAATCGTAATCGACCATCTCAAAATTAAACATGGCGGATTTGAATTTTCGCTTAACTTCAAGTGAATGACAAATTTACTATAATTGCAGCAAAATATTATGTTTTGATAGGAATCTGTTAGTTAAAAGCTTTTCATTTAATGCATTAGAATTTGTCTGGGAATATTGTTAGTTTTGAAAAGTGGAGTTTTATTGCCGCCGATATGTGTCGCAAAGGATTCTGGGACTGAAAAAACTCTTTGAAATTTCGCATCATGGGACATCGTTGAACGTCCATTCGAATTGGTTGCTGCAAATCTTTCGGCGAAAAACATTGCCGAGAAATTCACTGTCCTGTGAAATAGCTACAAAAGATTTTTTTTTTTTTCATAGGTCGGGAATTTTTGTTCCTGTAAAACACGCCGTAGGCATTCAGTTCGTTCTTTTCTTTTTTATTAATTTATTGATTCGAATTTTTATTAATTAATTTATTATTTTTAGTAATTTATTTTTATTAATTTATTTATTTGAATTTTTATTAATTAATTTATTATTTTTAGTAATTTAT
>JAFIDM010006943.1:10107957-10139235 GCA_023159025.1 Thereuonema tuberculata | reverse complement strand
TACAATGATATTACAAATGAAATTACTTTTATTAGTACGGTTAAACTCGTAAAAATTAAGTCTACATAAAGTTTTGATGAGAAAAATAAGATAAATGAAAATTTCGAAAAATTGTTTAGTTTCACCTTTAATTTATTACACCTGTTGCTAATCTTACTTGTTGTTCAATCTGGCATTTAGGAGCAATTGATTTTCGACTTTCAGATTGAATCCCATTATGTTACAATTAAGAGAAGATCTTACAAAATATTTATAATATTTAAAACTGTTGTTACTGATCGGTATTTTTTTTCCAAACTTTTCAACCTCAGTAAAATCGTCATTATCCAGAACTTTCTTGTCGGTCACAATATGGCTGTATAAATAATGTGTAGAGGAGGCAGAGTTAGAATAGCAACCTAGCATTACAAATGAAACAAGTGGAAAGAAATAAACTTGAAAAGTTTAAAATACTTCAATTTTAAATTTCGAGATAGATATGTAGATAGATATTTAGTGTTTTAAGATATTTAACAACATCTGTTTCCAAGAAATTTTTGGAAAAAGAAAAATTACTTTTGGACCAGTCTGTATTTTAATTACTTCAATTTTACATTTTATAAAATTATATTCTGAGAAAATTCCTCGCCCTGCAGAAGAACGCGAAAATGAAAGCTTTAGGTGCGTTAATGATTTCGGACATTGTTGTGTTTCCTTTTCATGTCCAGTTAATCAATTACCTGTTAGATCATCCGTGAGAAGTTACTGCTTCCTCCACGTCTCACGAACTTCTCCGATGGCATCTGCTGATATCGCTTCGAGATGAGTTGGTTAGAAGTTTTATTTGTGTCAATATTTCCAACTTGCGTTTGGGAAATGCACGAAGTGGAAGTCAGACAAATCTACTTAGGATTTATTGAACCAGTTTGAAAGAGGTGAAAATCCTTATTTGAAACCGAAAAGATCTTATCGACTTCGTTGTTATGGTCTTATTGGTAATTCTGTCGATTCTGAAAAGATGGAATCCTCAGAATACGCTCAGGTTTCTTCAAGAGAATGAAATAAATCCTTAAAGATAAATGCCTGAATTTGGAGAAAGGAAATAGACATTCTCTCGGATTTCCATCCATAAACATAAATGCAGTTGTTTTGCCTTTTTTCCCACTGATAGAAATAATACAACCCTGTTATTGATAATATATTTATGTAGTTTGCTGATTTTCTTCTTTACTTATGTCTCTTGTCGATTAGCGATTGTTTTTTTTAAATATTTTTTAAAGATAATTACATATCTATTTAGGAAAAAATGTAAGTTTTTCGTTACCGCACGGCCAAATAATTTTAATAATTCTATAAAATTGTAAAATCAGTTGAATAATATACGATATTTCTATTGTTTTCTACAATGAATTCAATGAATCTTGAATCAACATTCAAGTCAAGTTATTAGTGAAAAAGAAATAGAACTACTATAATGAGAAAAATACAGTTGAAAAACTAAAAAAAATAAAAAGCTTCTCGATTTACGAATTAAGATATTTTTTTTTTTTTTCAGTTTTTTTTTTTACTTTTTATTTTCGAAAAATACTTCACTTTTTCATCAGTTGTTGTATTTAATTATACAGGGTGTACCTGAAATGTACTGCCAATCTTAAAGGTTGTATTCAATCAAGCAAAACAACGAATAAATGTCATATAAACTTGGGTCTGGAAATGCGTTATTTCCAAGATATGAACGATGAAACGATATAGAGGTGTTGGCCTTTACGCCGAATCCTAGAGTCATTAAATTGCTCCTCAGTAATCGTGACATAGCCTGCTCGTTCCCCTGATTTAAACCCTCTGGACTTTTTCGTATGGGATTATCTTGCTTAGTGTACGCCAACCGGTTCCTGACGCCTACGCACTGCATGATCGTATAGTGGATGGGTGCATGATCGCATAATGGATGGGTGCAACGCAATTCGACGTGCACCTGGCATCTTCGACCATGTTCGGCAGTCGATGGAACGACGTTGTTTTGCATGCATTGCGGCTAGTGGAGAACATTTCGAGCACTTTCTGTGAAACTCAGCGACTGTACGGCCAACACCTCTGTATTGTTGCATCGTTCATATTTTGGAAATAAAGCATTTCCAGACCCATGTTTACATGATATTTTTTCGTTATTTTGCATGATTGAATACAGCCTTTAAGTTTGGCAACACATTTCAGGTACACCCTGTAATTTTTTTTTAACATAAAAGGCTTTTGAAAAATAAAGCAAGTATTGACAGTGGACATTGTTTGAGCCGATGATGAGAGAAAAGGAAATGAATAAGTTCTTTAATTTAAAAAAATAAGGTATTAAAGTAAGGTAAAAGATATTACATTTTTCTTATACGGCGAAATTCAGCAAACGGTAATTAAAAAAATTGCTTCCCTGATGTTTTATGTGAATAGCTTGTGTTTTCTTTAGGCTCTATATCTATGTATTCCTCCTAATAACTTCTTAAACAGATCTTCTTGAAATTTGACATGAATATTTATGAAGAAGAAACGATCTTTTTGAAAATTCCTCTGTCTGAATTCGTATGGAGAGATCTATTTAAGAAGATAATAGAAATTTTCAAAAATCACACCAACACTTCCTCTGAAATCGAACAACAGGGTGTTTTTAATAATCTAATCGTCGAAATCAAAAACAATGTCAAATATTTGGAAATCGGTTGAGTGTTGGCTCCATAACCCATATATTTTTGAAGAACTTCATGTATACTTTCATCTTATAAAAGGGCATTACTTTACACGATAAACAGGGTATCTCCTTCTAAACCATTTTATTTTGTCCTCGATGCATATTTTATATTCAATTATTAGTTTAAAACTTTTAGAACTTACCATAACCTAAAAGTATTTATAATATCAACCATATAACACAACGAATATCTTTAGAAACTGAAGCATTTAAAGTCGTCGTGTTTCCTTAAGTTCTAATTTTTAGAACGTATTCTAAAACTGGAAAGAACAACAACTAACATTAAGAAGCACAAGTGAACAATAGGTAGGTTTCCAAACTCATTCGAATTGTTTTCAGGCGTTTTAGTGTTAGGTTTCACTGTGTAGGAATGTGACTCTTTATTTGTCTTTTGGCATTTTGTTGTCAGAAGCATTTGATTGAATCCACACACAAATTGCTTTTCTCGCAGCATAAATTGAATTCGTCAATTCCGAATCATTTTCCTTCGGTTAGGGACTGAAATGTAATGGGAGGAAGCGATGCCGGTAATTGCACCTAATCGCTTCGGTTGATTCATTTACGGGGCTTCTCTTTTTCCTCGCTCCCTTCCCTCCTCCGTCATCGTCTTTTTCTTCTTCCGGATGGATGATGAGAAAAGGACGATAGCAAACAGATGATGTTGATGGTGAAACATCGCTCATCATTTCTGTTCAACATTTTAACATGAAAGTGCCTCTTCCCTCATGAGCTCCTCTTACGTCAGAAGAAGATGGATGGCTTTCCTCTCCCTCCCTGCTTCTTAACACCAGGCTCTGTTTCTAGAAAATTGTCAACATATTCTTAGTTCATTAAGGAAATTCTACGAATAACCAAAATAGAAAGGAACAATTGGCGGGTCTTTAACAGCCGGAATCGGTTTTCTTGGAAAAGTTACCTCTTGGAAGATAACAACAAATCTCAGATAAGAATTAAATCATTGGAATGTAGATCATTTTTAAATAGGACCATAACAAAAGTTTGTCTTATGTGAACATGAAGTGTTCGATCGATTCCAATGTAAACAGCCTCACATTTGAAGAAACATTTGAATTGTTAGCGATTTTCGTCGTCAATGATTACATGTTTTTCTCTGCAATTAGGGAAGAAAAGGCTGGAAACAATTGGATCTTGAACTTTGTGCAATAATTATATAAGTAATAAGGAAATAAAAAATCAATAGATGACAGTTACGATGTTGACCTCAACAACCAATTAATATTAATATTTGAAAAGATTAAGGAATTGTTAAGATAACATAGTGTGAGAAAAAGAATTTTACAAATTCAAAAGAATATTTCACTATTCCCTTCGCATTTGGAAGTAGGTTATTGCAGTGGAGCACCCAGGATTAAGGCTTTTTTTTTTTTTTTTTTATTGGGGGGGGGGGGGATATTCCATTTAGATTTAGGCCTATTTAAAAATAAATTGTTTCAATGATCACTTTCCAAAATAATAGGTTACAGACACATCAGTGTTTTAATAAAGGTTTTCATTCTTCCTTTTTTTTTTTCTTGTCTTTTTCTTTCTTTATTTTTGGGTCTTCAAGCTCCCCCGTAGGTGTACCACTGGGTTATTGTATTCTCTCAATTCTACAATAGCGAATTACCAGTTTATTCTCTTTTTCTTTTTAAGAAAAAACTCCGGGAAAATTGTTTTACTATTTAGAATCTCTTTTACCAGTCTGTTTTACCAAAAAATGCATCGAGAAACAAAAATGATTTTAATAAAAAATTATTGTCTTCGAAAGTTAACTCCAGACAATTTTTTGTCTTAATTGTCTATCCTTCTTTGTGGCAAGAATACCAATAAAATAAGCAATAAGTCAATAAGATTCCGGTTAAATCCTTCTGCCCAGTTAAACCAAAATTTCATTATAGAGCAGTAATGAAAAATACGTAGTATTTGATAAAAAAGGAAAGTTTGCCTTCAAGAGCCTTGAAAAAAAAAAAGAAGCTATATTTTTCCTCAGTTATTGCTTTTTAATGCAACCAAAATAAAAACTAAACACCATCTTACATTATAGATCCGAAATTTACAAGCGATGATGGGATAACAGCCAAAACAATAAAAAAAAAACAAAAAAAAACAATAAAAATTAAATTCTGAATAGTCTATATTTCTCCTGCTCTTCCAGATCGCATTATGCATTTAGTTCTAACAAGGCTATTCACAATTTAAAATAAAACAAGTGAATTGTTGATCTTCTCTTGAACGAATAGTAAAGGACACTGTTGGAATGTTTCTCGTCCCATTTTCAACTTAAAATTACTTTTCCTTGAAAAAAACTTTGATGGACCAACTTTGCAAATAAGTCAACCTCAGCTGAAACGAATAATTGCTATTAGACCTAGTGGTTGAGTTGTTGGTAGTAATACTTCTAATCAAACTTACGTTTCTAAATATAATATACAACGGTTTCTGAATTAAATCTCATAGGAGATAATGATTGTAAGTCTATATATTCATTACAGAAGAAATTAATAGTTATCTAAGTAGATAGAAATGTTTCACAAAAATTTTTATGAAATGAACTGAAAAAAAAATACTGAAAACATTTCACTAAAAACTTTTGGGAATCTATCCTTAATAGTAGAATATACAACTATTAATGAAATATGATACGTTACATTTTAAGTTCTTGCCGTTCAGGCACAGTCTTGTGGTCTAAATGCAGCCTATCTGGAGGCTGACACGTTTGAACCTGGGTTCGAATCCCGGATTCGGTATGGATGTGACTTTCTTCTTCTGTGTTTTGTCTGTTTCTACGGGTATAATGTGAGCTGCTTCCTACTGTCTACTCTGGCATTGATTCTTCGGCGAAATAGCTCACAATTATTGCCCCTTGTCGAGGCCAAAATAGCAGAAGTGCTGAGAGTCCAGGCGTTGGATTAAAAAAAATAAGTTCTTTATTTAATTTCCTAAGGCTTTTTTTTTTTTTAAATTGGTCTGAATCTATGCAAATACTTCACTTTAAGAAGGGGAATTTACTAAAACCAGGAAAACTTGTTAAAAATGGAATGTTGGTGTAATTTTATTTGTATATATTGTATAATATAGTAATGAAATCCCTGAAGCTGAATTCCGCTAAATCCTGGACATCCTTCCAAATTGAATATCTTTTTATGAATATCATTCCAGATCATCAATTGATACAATAGACAATTGAATGCTGGTTCGATCCCTGTTGGAGATCCGAAATTTCTCAGATTAATTATGATTTAGACGGATCCCCTGTTTCATGTCTGGAGATTACAACTGACCATTCAACTTCAAATTAGTCCTGCTGATCAAGAAACGTTAATCACTTCCTCGTCCCATCGAGCATTGTGGGCTTGCGTGGGATAAGTAACTTGTCTTTTAATATACGTACACCATCTTCATTATCTTTGACATCTAAATCTATTGTAGAGTTGAAAATCCATTTTTTCTACTTTTCAATACTGAAGACTAACTATAGAACACCAATAGAACTCGTACAGTTTTCTTTCGCTTAAGATCAGCCATAACTTGAAGAAATTGATACAGTCAAACTTGGATAATTCGAAGTTGAAGGGGCCAGAGAAAAAGTTCGAAATATCCAAAAATTCGAATTACATATATTCTCTCAAACAGAAGAGATAAATAAAAAAAATTAACTCCATGATCAAAGATTTAACACATAAACTTTATCTAAGAATACTGCTACATTTTTTTTCATTAAATCAAACATTTTTTACTAAGTTAATTATTCACCACTTTTTTTAAAAAAAAGGCAGATATTTTTAATTGCTTCATTGAATGCAATCTTTGAGTCATAGGAGAGGGTAACAATCGAGGGTGGACAGAAAAATGCTCGGAAATCCTCACAGAGTGACATTTCAATCCTCGCTTTTATGTTCTTTAGAAAGACCGTTAAAATAAATAATGTATCTTAGCTGAGAAAATTCTCAGGAACAATTTTTACCGTAATATTTTAAGAACAATCGTACGAAAAATTCGAATTATCCAAAATGAAATTCAAATTATCACTATTTTTTAACATTATTTTAATATAGAATTCTAGGGACCGAGCAAAAAATTCGAATTATCCAGAATTTCGAATTAAACAAGTTCGATTTATCCAAGTTTCACTGTATTTGGATTCTAGCGTAAATTTGAAATACAACGAACAAATTCCACGATAAAAATCAAGAAGATGGCTTGCACCTAAGAAACGGAAAAGATCAGACGTTAAAAATTCAATTCCCTTCAATATTATGATTCATTGCTGCTGTATATGCTTCTATTAAAGAATGTAGAAAGCTTGTAGTTAATTAAAAGTACATCATTTAGAATAAAGTATATAATTGAATTCATTACTTTTAAGTGGAAATTATGATACATGATTAGTTTTTAGTCAAATAGTATTTGAATGCCATTAGTTAAACATATCAGAATAGATATGTCATAGACATCTCCGTAGGTTGACCACATTCCATAGGATGTTCAGAGTAGAAGGGACCTCACTTGATGCCCGAAGAGAAGTGGTCGCCTCTCTTTTTATGCACTTAGGAAGTTACATCGTTATTTATCACAACGGTAAAATTAATGGTAATCTGGAGGGGGTGGATACCATAAATAAGAAGTATGCCTTTAGCGCTACACAGCAGAGCTATTTCTATTAAAAAACGAACCACTCACTCTAATATGACCTTCAGATAAATGGGATGTTTAATCGTAATATTGAGTCAATGAGTTGTTATTTCGATAAGAAATAGATTGATTTTTGAATTTGTTTACATTGTTTTGACGCTCATTTAGGAAAAGTGAAATTAAATTCAAACAAAAAGTTGTTGTAAATAAACTTTAAGCAAAACGAAAAGACTGTTATTTCAATATTATTATCTAATGATAATAGATAATAAAATGAGAGCATTAATACAGCTCAGAGTCTTTGACTTCACAGCCTTTCTTGGCCGTCGCGACAAAAAAAAAAAAAGAATGAAAAAGAAAAAAAACCAAACTTGTGACGCCTGAAATAGAATGTCTGGGCAAAACTCATTCATCAGCAGCGAACTATCAATTGAACAACAAAGATTTTGTCATTTGAAATAACTGATTGTTGTAATTACTATAAATAAAAAAGCTCTATTAAGAAAACCTATTCAGTATTCTTGTGATACTTCCATTTCGATTTTGTGTAACTAACTTTGTTTTGTTTTTGTTTTTGTTTTTTGGGGGGGGGGGGATCTTACTCAGTCTAAAATAAAATTAATTTCTTCACTAAGGATAGCAGAATAAATTGGAGACTTTTATTTTCACCTGTCCTGGGTTTTATGAATCTCCAATGATTATTCCAATAACTCCGTATTATTCAATATTTTTTACTTTTTTGCTGTGGTTTGTTCGTTTTCTTTCTTCACTGTTTGTACTTTTTAATTCAACACATTGTTTAAAAGGCATTAAACAGGAGAGAAAGATTTCACAATCTACAACTGATAAACATGTTCTATTCCTCTGGTTCCTCACGAGAGAACTCGTGGTCCTAGAACCAGATAACGTTCTTTCTGTAAAGAAAAGCAGACTTATTGTATTATGCCCTTACAGGAAGAGTTGAGAAAGCTACGAGTACATAACATCTTATTACAGGCCACAAACAATAATAACTCCATCCTAATATTTCTCAATAATAATTCCGTTATAGTAAGTTACATGAGTTTTCTTCTTTGATTTCAGTTTAGCCAAACCTTTTGTTTGTCCTTACATGGTCTGCGAGAGATTTTTTGTTTTGTTTTTTTATTTATTTATTTACAGACATAAAATAAAAAGTAGTTGTTCTTCTAAGCATCTAATTCTTTCAAAACCTGTGAATCATGTAATAAGACTTTTATCTTTTTCGACGTGGTCGATTGATATTGATTGGTCTAATGTGGTTTAAATACTGGTGATCCACTTGTTGTTTTCAGACGTTGACAAAGGACTACGCAAAAAAAGTACGAAACCAGTCCGGTCTGGTTTAATGGCAATTTTTAATCGTTTTGTGAGTTGTTTTGTTTTTCCCGATTTTATTACTTATTTGTGCACGCGTTAAATTAGTCATTTTCAAGATCCTTTTAATTTAGATTTTTCTCGCCGATCCTTTCAAACTACTCGCGAACCTGTAGGTGTCCGCTGATCATACCTTAAAAATCAATAAAACTACAGGGAATTTGTTTTAATTTTAAAATAAAGAATAATTCTTACAACTAAAATGGCTATCATTTCTGAAGCTGGCAGCATCTTAACTACAAAAATCACTGTCTTTTATAGACAGAAGCGTTTTGATGGATTCCTGCACTGCTGTGAACAGATCAACAGAAGACATTATATAATTAAAATATCTATACATTTACTTCGTCTGTTTAAGTACGCTTAAATTCACTTTAAGCATATTTAAAGTCTGTTTAAATTCACTTTACCTATAACTCATTCCGAACTTTGAATATTGTAAAGCTATTATTTAAAAACCTCTGCAGAATGACAAAAAGCCAAACATTTCTTATCAATATTTGCCAACTAGTTATTTATTGTTAAGAATCTTGCTGATGTACGATTAATTATTGACCTTTCATATTTTAGCAGATGCTCCACATTCTTACTTATTATTCCATATTTCCTTGTAACTTTCTAAGATTCCATTTGACAATCAGAAGGAAAACGCTGTATAATATTCTTTGATTAAATCACAAGGGGATTTTTATTCCTTTATGAATGCAACCAGGCAACGCTTATTAAAAACAAATGTTATTATTTGACTGGATATGATTTCTTCCATATTATTTGCAACGTTATGTTTCTCTAAGTGGGTTATGTTATACAGTAAAACCTCGTTAAGTCGTCACCCGGATAAGTCGTCACTCCGCTTAAGTCGTGTTTTCCTTTGATCCCGACAAGCTCTCATAGACAATAATGTAAAGTAACCCTCTTTTACTCGTCACCAAATTTAATTCTACTCCGGATAACTCGTCACCCTCAAAAATGGCGAAAAGCATCTTTATTCTCAATTTTGCCTGGTATCTTTTCAACCTTGCCCCTTCACTCTAAGAAAGCCTAGCCTTTACGGGGAATTTTCACGTGGGAAATTCACATGGGAAATTACACACTTCTCGCTGTGACTCTTGTCAAGAGTAGACGTTTTTCTTGACCGCTACTGAGTGTGATTTTATTTCATAGCGAGTAAGCCCCGAAAATGTTTTTCTCGAAACATCGAAATTGTTTTTCTTTCTCCAAATGTAACTGCACTTCTTCAGCCTTTAGATCATGGGATAATTCTTGACTTTAAACGAAAGTACAAAAAAATGCTTGTAAAGGACATGATAAAAGCCTTGGGTAGGAACGAAAAGCTAGAAGTTTCGGTTTTAGATACGATTAATTATGTGCACAAAAGTTGGAGTTCCATTTCATTACAAAGTGTTTGGAATTGTTACCAGTAATCAGCACCTTCATCAATCAAAACTGTTGGATTATTTTAATGCCAGTAAAATAAAATAAAATGTGGTAAGTTTAAAATATGCTTGTTTTTTTTTTATTTTCCACTCATTCATTTGCATGTATTGATTTCTGAAAATCTTGTTTTTCTCACCGAGTCCTACAGCAATTCATAAAAATATTGTATTTCAGTGGGTTTTTTTTTATCAAAGATGCCCACTCCGCTTAAGTCGTCAAAAATGTTCGGTCCCTTGAGTGACGACTTAACGAGGTTTTACTGTACTTTCCAAAACATAAAACTCTTCCGAAGCGTTGACAGAAGAATAAAGACGAAATTTTATCGTTCATTGCTACTTTTAGCAGAATTGTAAAATAAAAATTGCGCACATTATCATCATAAACCGAATATCTGATCTCTTTGAACAAAGATACCAATTTAAAGAGTTCTGTTTTTTTTTTCTTCTTGTAGTCTTTGAGCTCCATCACATCTAAGATTGCATTTTAGCTTGTACCTTCTTAATGTATTTCATAAATTCTCTTTTCCTTAATGAAGACTGGTTTTCAGAATAAAATTAATGTAAATTTAAATGAAAGAAAAAAGCTTTACTGAATTCTCTGAGGATATTTAAAGAACTATTCCGCCCACTAACATACAACCAATTACAGTTTTTGTTCGATAAACACATTACATTTTCAGCAGAAACAGATCACGTTTCCAATCAGTTTCCTCATATCAATTTAAAGAGACAAAAAATAAACAAGCAAACAAAAAAAGATTATTTCTCTCACAAGTCGGACATTGATTGAGGCAAATTTCAATTTTTGATTTCGCGAATGATTTCTTTTCTTGTATATTATTACAACACCATATAATACTTTCTTGATTTCAGGTGGATATTATTCAATAGTTTAATACGAAATTAAAGCTTATAGACAATATGTTTTGGCACTGTTTTCTTTTGCTTACGTTCTTAATTCAATCACTACTGTTCGGTTTTGTTTACGAGAGCCTTCAACGCTTTTGCGCATGCGTCAGGTCTCCTTCGATTTCTTCAAATTAGGGGCGTGGAGAAACAAAGATGGGATGTTTACTTTTTATAGTGTTAGTTTACTAGTAGCTGCGTTCTATTTTTCGGGAAAGAATTATGGAAAGAATAAATATATTGCAAAAATGCTCCTCGTTTTTTTTTCTTCTTAAAAGCGAAAATGTCCAAAAGAATTTCTTAGGAAAGTACCCATCTCAGCGTATCATCCCTCTGCGGAGTTAAATCGTCCGGCAGCTGTGGATCTGTAATAATTTTGTAATCCATTAATATGAACATGCCATTAATATTTCATTTAAATTCACTGGATGTAGATAACAAATATTTGTAGACTTAATCCATTTTCATCAATTTCAGGATAAATTGTTTATATTTGGTGGATATTACAATTGGCGCTAATTAAAAAAATAAACTAAAATTCAAATTGCCACTTTTTAAGGAAAATAGGATTTTGTAAACTTTTAGGAAGTTCTTGTTTCTATTTCTATTAGTCAAAAAATACTTCGAAATTGCGATTTTTAACTTTTTTTTTAGTAGTAGGCCATTAGTAAAAATATTTTTAATAATAATGCAAGAAAAGGTGCCAATAAAACATCAGAACTCTCTTACATTCAAAAAGAATTTGATAATTTAAAATAATCTCGGCTGTTAAATGTTATTTTAATTTCAGAAGAAACAGGATAGTTTGTTTTTTTATTAATTTATAATATAAAATATCGGCATTTTAACCAATACTGAACATTAAAGTACCAGGACGGTTTTTTTTTTTTGGTCCGATGCTGTAATGAATGAATCGTGGAAAGACGACGGCACTGCTGCTGTTGTGGGATGAGATTTATAGTACTACAGGAGGTTATTCCCCTCGACTTTTGTTGTTAAATGAAGGGATATTTATGAAGTAGGTGCTTGTAAATCATAAGGGCTTCCTCCCTCTTAACTATTCTTTCCTCTTCGGTACTTTTTTTAATAACAGAATGATGTAAGTCATGATTATTTCTTTGCGTCTGACCGAAACAGGTTCCCACAAAACGTTGAACCATTAACAGTTGTTCCTATAACATCTGAATCGTCACAGTTCATCTTTGATAAAAGAAAAAGAAATTTATTAAAGAAGTCGTAACGAATGAAACTCACAATATACAATACATCGTTTAAAACTACTGGTTTGAACTAATTAACAAGAAGAATTGATTTAAGAATTTTAAAAGAATATCTTTAGATTTTACTAAAAAAAAAGATATAAACTCTGCAAGTTAGTTTGCATATCTACCGTTTGTTCATATAGAATTTACTATTAGAAAATTTGTATTGTATTGGCATCGAAACTTGGAAATCAGTTATACAGTAAGTTGTTATAAATTAGGAAAAGTCCTCATGAGGAGTTTCATAAATACCAGATTCCTTTTTAGGTTGGTTTTAGTTTGCAGCAGAATCAACAAAGAGCTCATTTTGATTAGTATAAATACAGTATTAAAACATTAAAATAAGTAAATATTGATGTTGTTGATTCTATAAAAGAACGCAATACAATCCTTCATATTATAAGTTGTTTGCTATTCACTGATACACGATGTACTAATTACAAGATTATTGAAATCTGTTATTAATATTAATTAAAATAGTGTCTATTGTTCTTGCTTTTCTGCCTTCATTTTTCATTCCGATATCAATGTGCAAAGTATTTTGATTTCAACCGCTTTTAATTTCACCAGATTGTTAATAATGTTCATATTTAAATTGATCTTTTCATGGAATTCTTGATCTTCCTCGTGGTATTCATCCTTCATCGTCTCACCATTATATTTTCATTTAATTGTTAATTCGTTCTTAATAAGTAATCGTTTCTCTCTCTAATCCTTGTTGTTTAATGGGATTATTGGTGAAAAACATCTTATCTTCACAATCAGCTAACATCTGTTTGAATTCAAGTCTGCGGTCTGCGACTTACAAAAGATCCAAGAATCATTGTTTTTGTATAAATTAGATTGAAAGTTAATCATTATCCAAGTTGGATTTAATATCACCAAAAAAGAATTGTTTGTTGCAGGATTCTATCAGGTTTCCTTCAAGCTATCATTATGGAATCATCAAAAGCCGTGTCTTCTCTATAGTCATGTAACGACAGACTGTACTGCTGCCATTAAAAGTAACACACTACGAAAGAAGAGCTATCAAAGCCATATTTATTTTACAGATAACTTATGATACAAAGGTGAAATGATTACAATTACAGTTCGGTGCGACCTGGAGAGCGTAAATAAATCAGTATATTTCATGTAGCCACCGTGGACTGCAACAACTTCTGCTACACGGCCCGGCGTAGAGAGAAAGACGTTGGATGTGCGTTTTGGTGTTTGTCAGTCCTTGCGGTTTCGACACGATGCCATAGTTCATCTGCTTTGATATGTGCTGCGCTGCTAATCATTTACGTAAGCTCCCTTGACGTACATTATACAAATTTCGGGTCGATCGGATGCGTCCTTACTGGTGTTGCACTTTTAATGCCAGCAGTGTATTTCCAAAGTAATTAACACAATCAATAAATCTTAAAAGAGTTTTTTTTTTTTTTTATAATATTTGCAAACATTCTTTAAAAAAAAAAATATGTGGTCAACACTGCTCTATAATTTATTACCGAAAATTGTTACTTATATGATTTTTTATATAATAATGAAATTTCCAAGAAAGAAAATAAAAATTCAAAAAAATAAAGTATATTAGATTGAGCAAGAAATGCTTAGAACATACAATGACAACGATGTGTAATGTGTGTATTTGTTTTAAGTAGATTGTAGATTTAAGAAATTGATTACTGTAGCTTAAGTAATAATTTTAAGTTTTATGAGTGCCTGTTCATGTAAGAGTAATCACGGATTAGGATTTACCCTAAGTCATCAAATGCAATTTTGTCACGTTACAATGAAAAATAACAATGTACAGTTTCAGTTTCTTTTTTTTTTTTCTTAATTTTATATTTTGGACAAAACATATTTCTGATGGAGCCTTTGTTGACATGTCAGCCTTATTAGCTAATTGATTTGAATTAAATTCGATCAAAGTTTTACAAACAGAACGGTTTAATCCACTTGTCTTAATAACTAAGCTAAGACTTTCTTTTAACGTGTGTTAACTGCAGGCATATTTAAAAAAGGTTTAAAAAACATCCAAATCTAAAACAATTTAAAATCACATACAAACAACACAGATTTTAAATTGCTTTAGATTAATAATTAAGCTAAAAGCAACTCAAACGTTTACTTATCTAAAAATTCATTCAAATAGGAAAGTGAATTTGAAGAAACAAGAAATAAACATCTAATCCTTCTTGTTAATCTCTTGTCAACATTATAGAAAGGTATATTAGATCTTCATATTGAATTCATCAATATTCTTAATTACTGTATTTGAATAAAGAGATGTTATAAAAAGTCCTAGTTTCAGGCACTGGAAATAGATCCGTCAGAATGATAAATCATTGAAATAGAAAACCAATGACTGTCTTTATTTTAGTTGTTTTAAAGTTGAGATGTAATGAAAATATCTTTTGTTGGCAAGTCCCAGTGTTTCAATATACTTAGCGTTTTATGTACTTTACATACTATCTTTCAACTATTATTTATTTTATTATTTACCTGTCAGATATGAGATTAGATTTGTTCATATTGTCATTGCCTCGTTTAGTTCGTTGGAATTAAGAATTAATTGATGGAAAATGATTTGTGTGCAACAGGAACATGTAGCTTTAAACCAAGGTTGTTTTCTTTTTTTTAATACTGGTTTTGATCTTATCCTTTTATAAAGTTCGCAAAACAAAACATTTACTTAAATGGTTCATATTATTATGTAAATTCATAGAAACGAGCAAGAAGAACATGAGGAATTTAATTCATTAAAAAGAGAAATTAACTGAACAATAGATGAATAGCAAACCAACTGCCTCCGAAGAGAGCGGACCATTAAACCATCGCCTTAGATCTCTTGTCCCTATTAGCTTTCTTTGTTTATTACGTGCTGTTTCATTTTAAATATAAAATACAATTAATTAAAAGAGAATAAAGAATTAATAGATTTAGAATGATTCTTATCCATGCCTACAGAGAGATTAAATCAGAAAACTCTCGGCCTTCTTTGTTCAGCTTTCTTTGTTTATTATTGTTTTTATTATAATTGTAAAATATAATTTTTTATAATTTCATATTATTGTTCTATGTTTCTTTCAAAAATTAAAATCCTACAAATCGAGGGTTTCAAATGTAAATGTGTATTCATTGTCTCAAATAATACCGTATATATCTGGTTCTGACATCGAAGTTCATGTCGTTGTTATCTATTCGATTTTCTTATATTAACATCTTATATTATATAATATATCTTACATTAACATCTAAATTTGTCACCAAAACCTTTACTGACAGCAGCTAAAAAATAAAATAAAATAAAGAAATAAATACATAATTAAATATCATAGTCCTTACCTTCTAGAGACCTAAAATAAAATAAAATCTCATTAATTAAGCTGTAATCTTAGCTTCTTCTTTCTTCTGTAAATAAGAAAGAATAAATAAAGTATGATATATTTATTATTATTATTATTGAATAATTATCCATTAATCCTTACTTTGAAATAATAAAGTAATTAGGTCTTTCCAAAAAAAGTTGATAAAAACATTGCTTATATTATTACCATTCCGTATTATGATACAATATCAGAAAAAATTGTTTCCAAATTAAGAAAATATAAATTCAAGATCATTTTTAAACTTACTAACAAAATTTTATCTGTATTATCAACAACTGAAGACAGAATGGGAAAAAAATCTTAACGTGAAAATCGAAATAGTTCGCAAAACTTGTAAAAAATCGAATATTAGTATGACATAACAATTATTATAAAAGGGTTCTACAGCATCAAAATTAAACCAGTCAATCTAGCATTTGCAAAATTTTCCAAATCATGAGGTAGATTGGAATCAGACTAAAATTTTAAATAAAAATAGCAAAACTAAAAAACTACAAATAAAAGAAGCTTCATACATTCAAAAACTTACTGATAAGCTAATAAATCGAAAGCTTGATAACAAATATTTTTATTGTTATTTTTATATTGTTAGGTGATTATTGTATTATTTTTGTAATTTATTGTTAAAATTTTCGGTATGTGATATTGTTTTTTATTGATAGTTAAAATTTATACTTTTCATTTATTGATTTTCCAAATTATTATTCTCTTTGAAAATGTAACAAAAAATAGTTACGAAACATGAGGGAGTTGTATTTAATAAACATTTTTCCCATAACAATATCTGTTATGTATAAAATACGTTGGTTTTCAATATTGGGATATAGTTGATAAAAAACATAGAAAATATTAATTTTATAAATATTTAGAGATAAAATTTAATTAGCTGTTTTTATTTCTTGATATTAAACTAATTAGCTTCATCTATTAATTATTTTTTATCGCAATGGGGGAGAATACAATTCCTTTTTACTTTATTTATGGTTTGTTAATGTCTATCTACAACTGTTCTCTTTCCTAATTGAATTTTAATGGGTTTTGTATTATTTCCTTTAACGGCCATTTCTCAAACTCGTGAAATCCCTTAGGAAGCCGATGAAAACCATTCTTTTCCTTTTATTCCCCAATGAATATTGTTTTTGTGGAGTTCCACTTGTTTTCAATAATAGCCTAATGAAACAATAACAAAGATTAATTAGGTTTTTCTGTATCTTATCAATTTCAACTATTTACTTCAATATCCAAGTTTCCATATCACCTCTTGACTGTTTTTTTTTTAAAATGTTCCGCATTTATTTCCTCTTTTTAATGCGGATATTATTTCTGAGGCTATTTTACACAAAAACCGTCTGTGATAAAATTGTTTTGTGGAAGGAATGAATGCCTATATCCTAATAGCTAACTTTATAGTTTATTTGGTCCCTGAAATTAAACCTTGTAGGAGAGGGAATATATTCTTATTTTCCCGCCAATACTTGCCGTAAGAAGCAATGATTATTGAGCTTTTGATGCTTTTGCTGCATCGCGTGAGTTGTCGGCCACCTCTTGCAAAATCAAAAGAGAATTTGAGGAAAGCCAACGAAACCATTGGCTAAAACAAACAAAACAAACATTGAAACACACAAAACAGTCGTTTTGTTTGTTATTTCCCCGTAGAAAAAAAAAAAAAAAAAACTAAACAGAAAATAGCTGACCGATATCTGGGTATCTGCGATAACAAAAACATGGCTGAGATAACCAACATTTTTTTTTCCCGTTCCTATCTCATGCTACTTCAATTAATTTTCTTGTTATGTAATAAAAAGTAGCTATTAATGTAAGTAAATGTTTATTGTGTTTGTGAATAAATAGCAGCATAAAAATGTACAAACACCTTGTTACACTGTGGTTGGATACTAAATTATTTGTCTGTAAATTTTTGACAACAAATATTGGTTAAAGGGAATTTTCAATAAGTCTTATATCTATGTTAAAACCCTGTTTTTGACTTTCTTTTAACTTCTCAATAATTATTTCAAATAACAAAAAAACATTAAACAAACGTTTATTACTTGAATGATAGCAATGTTGCAACTTCTTAGCTCAAAAAAGACCATCAGACATTTCCTTTAAAGGTTTAATTTAAAAAAGCATTCATTTCCTAACTCTAAAACTACGGCCCGTACAACAATGTCATAGAACATTTTTGACTCGAAATGACCTTTGGAATCCGTATCTCTTCGCTTTGTCTACCATTTCCGAAGCACCCTGTATAACAACATAGTTTACCTAACTTTGAGTTAATACGAAATTGAAAAGAGAATAAAAAATCGATCAAAAGAAACCTCCATTATTTATGTTCATAATTAATTCAGTTGGAACGCAAAGATAGGCTACGAAGTAGCAAAAAAAGGTTTTTAGGAACTTTTCTATCTTGCTGGTTCAGAAGTACGATTTAAAAACTTAAAATTAATATTTTACGATTTCTCTCAGGCTAAAATTCAATCGATAAATTTCTTTAAAAAGCAAATTCACAGACGCTGCTTAACTCCTCTTTAACAACACTACAATCTCGTTTATCCGGACTAACAGGGACTAAAGGCTATTCGGAAAATCGAAAATCCGATTAATCCGGGTAATACGGCTAATAAGCAAAACAAATCCTTAAATAAGCAGACTTACCGTTTATTACGATAAAAAACTATGTTTTGTAGCTTCAACGCCCTGTGACACTCTAGTAAAGCTTTCTTAAAATCGACAAACAGCATTTTATTACCATAATTTATTGTACAATCTATGCAGGAACTTTACATTTTATCAAAATAAAAAGCGAATGTTTGGCGTACTTATAGTTATGTTCTTGTTATCATAGTTAAAATTATTATCTAATTGAACATTAAATAAAAAAAAAAAAGTCTACAAATCTAATCCGGATCATCGAGGGCCGGATAAACGAGGTTGTAGTGTATTTGAAAGATAGAGTAAAACTTAAATAACTAACATCTTTTGATTACTTTTTTAACATTGTTAAGCTTCAGAACACCGTGCTGATCGACTGCTTTTCTCCTATTTATCCTAATCGTATGTACTTTATTTTTTTCAGTATTTAATATTATTAATTAATCTTGACACCGAAAATTTTGTAGTGGACCTTTGATAATTTTACTCTTTAAAAAAAATTGTTTTTTCTCTTTGATTTTCAGTCTGTCCTGGAGTCTGGATTTGCGAAAACAAAATGAAATTTGTTTGTACTTTGTAGAAATCCTATGTTACTAAGCTCAGCTCTGTCGACACAAAAACAAATTCATGTCTGGTTATAGTTTGAACCACGATAACAATCAATGAAGATGAAATTGGATTTTTGTCGGTCTAAAGAAGATTCGGATGATTTTGATTTTTTAGGTATCAAATTTTCACTAAACTGTACATCATAAGAAGAATCTTAGTGCAACTGCCCCAATAGAAGAAAAAACAGCTTGTCTATGTATCTGATCTTCTACATTCTGTAATCATCGTAATTCCCGAATGTATAAGCATAAAAAACTTATAAGCTCAATAGTTAGTTTGAATGTAAAGAAAAGTTATTAAACACTAAATACTGGCGGATAATCATAACGATTGGGGAATAAGAAGCTTTTCATTGCATTGATCTGCTTAGTACATTCTAAAAAAAAATTGGATTATTTAAAAAAAATAAAAATGGATGATTGGTGAGAAAAACTAGAAAAATATCTAATTGTGCTACAGTCATTATCTTACAACAATAATTTACTTGATAAGTCCTTGATTCAGCCTACAGGACGGTTACAATTAAAATTAAAAACTTTAAATTAAAAAGGCATTAAAAATGTTTAAAAAACTTAAAAACTTTAAAATTAACTTTTAAACATTTTTAATGCCTTTTTAATTTAAAGTTTTTAATTTTAATTGTAAATAATGTTTTAAACCGTGTGTAGGCTGAATCAAGGACTTATCAACAAATTTCACACATGTAAAAGAATCTCACTGAATAATTTACTTAGATAGACTATTGGAAAGTCAGTTCCGAAAAATAAAAGCATATTCCGGATGTTTATAAACTCCTTAATACCAAAATATTCAGAATCTTTCTTTATTAAGATCCTTAATATTTTGGATATTTTTTCCAGTAAATACTTAAGAAAGGCTATATTGTCTGTGATCGATCTGTGACTGATTCAGACAGCTGAAAGAATTTAAAAATTGGTTCTATTTTTAGAATCCAACTTAACCCATTGCAACATAACATTTATTTTAATGTTTGTAATCTGTTGTTCTCTCTCAGTTTAATTTAAAAAGCTTTTAAAACGTTTATCACTCATTATCTGATTTACATTTCTTGTTAAGTCTGATTTAAAATTTTCTTCTGGCTTTTTGCTATGTTCTTGAGGGATGCCGTTATCGGTCTCTCATCTTTAAAAAGTTATTATTAGTGATTCCTAATTTGAATTTTAAGAGTCACTGTCGTAAGGTCTGCGGAGGTTTTTGAAACTCATTCCAACGAATAACAAATAAAGCTACGATGAATAATTTAAGAACCATCAGTAAATATCAATGGTTTCCAAATGAAATTGTCCTCACTCTTTAAGACCTCTTCCTCCCTTAAAGTCATGTTTTATAAAAAGAAAAGTTTCAAGATCTCTAGAACATACAAGACTGAGTTAGCCAATGTCTCCTCTTTCTGTTCCTTCAGGAGCATCTCGTCGTAAATATCCATTTCTTGTGATAATTCTCTGAATAACGTATTCTTCTCTACATTTAACCATTATTAAGGAAGATGTAAAAAAGTGAGTTTGAGCCACTTTAAGGAAATAGTTTTGTGTTTTCAAGTATAGGTTTTCACAACTCATCAACACTTTGTTCGTCCATTTCGAAGAATTGTCGTTACTGAATATTATCTTAAAAGCATTTCTTGTCCTTGACTGTTGTTGATTTTCGAGTAGTATCAATATTTTGGCTCGGATTTTCCACAGCATGTATTTAGTTATTCACAATCAGATGTTAATGAATGAGGAATCACAACCTGTTTCTTGGGTTGATCCAGAAATATATTCAATTTTTTTCTGTTTCAAAGGTGGAAAAAAATTAAAATATATATTTTGCTTATTACTACTAAAACTCCGTACTTCTACTAGCGATATTTCGCAGGATAACCTTTCCCAGCGTCCTCAGTAATACAAAAAATTTGTAATAAAAGAAGTGGATTCGATTAAAATATATAGCAACGTACGAACCTGATAAGATATTGTGATACATAAAAAATACACAGGATTCTTTACCTGTGGTTCCTGTAAGAGACTCTCAACCTTCATCTCTCATTCATTTTTTATATGAAGTATTTTACAGCTATGGACATTTTCGTAGTTGGTGAATCCTATGCCTTCACTTAGATCTACATGAACATTGAGGCAGCTTCAGTCTTTTACTTTCATTGCCTCTCGGAAAAACACAGCCCGGATCCAATAACCAAAGTCAGATAAAAGATAGAGAAATAAGACTGATTTTATAGACACTTGTTATAAACAGTTTTAATTGCAGAAATAAGGTAAAAGGTTTGTAAGTGAATAAATATTGAATAGAAAGGTTTTAAAAAAGTATTACAAAGCAAAGCGAAATTTACCTGAAGTTTTTATAAATTGTTAAATTCGAAAGAAAAAAGGCTGTTTTAAAGTCAAATTCACATGAAATTGTTAGAAATTGTTTAAAACAAAGACGGCATGAAGATGTCTGTAAATAGTTTTAAGACAAAGTCGCATGGAACTATTTGTAATTATTAAAAATTTGAATCTATGTATTATTAATTTTCAAAAAGAAGCCTGCGGAAGTCCAGGAATTCCCTGGGTGAAATATAGAATGAATAAAAAGATAAGATATTTTAAAGTAAATGATTGTGGCAGCTGTCTAGGGTGCAGAACACTTAAGTTGTGCGACGATTGACAGCTTTAATCACGAATTGTGAGCATTAAAAATTCATATTACAACGGGAAAAGTTCTTGTATCTCGTAATTTTTGATGCCTCGATTCGAACGTCTAAACATGTGGATGGAAGTTACAGCTACGATCGTTCACGTAAATCGAAGCGAAAGAACGAAATCCTGGTATGAAATCAGGTTATGTCTCATCTTCTTTTTTGTGATTTCTCCTCCTTCGATTCGACCTCCTCTTCCTATTCTTCTTTAACCTTCTTTATCATTGGTTTCTTTTCTTTCTTTTCTTTTTGTAAAAATCAATAATTAATAATTTTCCAAGACCAAAATAAGACAACATTGCTTCCACTCTTGTCACAAATTGACGAAGTTCAAACGGAACTCATTTGGATAAAAGCATTCTGTACAACCGAAGGAATACAAATATTCAACAGGAAGCTGCTTCCTCTTCTTTTATTTCACTTATTTCTTGTGAGATAACACATCTATTTAGTTTCATAAAACTTTCAGTTATATTAATGTTGTAGTGTTTCAACTCAGGGCGAAATGTCTCCTTTAGTAACTTCCCATTTACCTTTACCAACTAAAAATCAAATAGTTACTTCTCTTTTTCTGCATTGAAGAAGTGGAATCGCTTGTAAACAAGAATTAAACCAGACATCGCTATTCTTAAATTCCTCCAAACTGTCTCAATGTTGACAAACTATTTTTGTAAATGGATTTGAATTAAAAATCTTTGATGGTTTTTTTTTATCCAATACAGTTCAATTGCAGTTTTTACTCAAATCAGTACATTATCAAATAGATATAAATATTGAGTTATTTAAATATGCCACGTTATAGTTAATTTGTTGCCTTTTAATGATACTGTGCATTTTTTTTGCTTCAAGCTGCTCACTTGTAGATATAATTCTTTTATTAAATGAAATCTTACAATTGTAATAAAATAATGAAACGGTAATAGGATCTTTGCTGACTCATGATGTTTACGATTGAAACATTATTTTAGAAAACTTTCACTTTTGACCTTTTTTTGCAAGATGCCAAATAAGGGATGTTGATAATTAGGCCAAATCTCAAATACCAATTTAAAGGCAGGCTTAAGAAAAACAGTACTGCTTCTTTTTCTTCTTAACTTCCCAGAATTTTCAGCATTTCCAACTGATATCTTTCTTTAACTCCGTTGTAAGTAACGTCTCGAGCGGCGTTCCTTTCAACATTCCATTGGCTGATGGGACAATGTCCGATGGGGAGAGAGAGTAATTGGCGGTTGGTTTTGGTCGTGAGCCAGAGGTTAACCTCGATGCGATCCCAAATAGATGGGGTAAGAATAACCGATTCGATGACGTCACAAGGTACCACGCGATCTTCGGGAGACAAGCTTCCCTCCGCCCGTCCAATGAACCAAATGAATGAACTGGAATATCCAGTCTGGGTTGAAAGACGGGACAGCTTCCTCTTCCTCCCGTCCTAATTACTGTCGTCGATCAAGGACAATAAAATCAACTTGTTTTCTTACTCTGTAAGTCGAAAATTCGCGAATTACGGGCCATTTAACTGTGACTAGCAAATGTCTTACACGTGAATATTATTCTCATTACTCAGAAAACGAGTTTGAAAATATAAATTATTTTGAAAGATTGATTAAAGCAGTTTGGATTAGTAGCTACATGTCAATATCAATATTTTGTTGAATTAATAGTCTGTTGATGTTTAAAAAGTTCCTTCGGAATCAGTCCTGGATTCAGATATTGAACAAACCTTTTTTTTATTATTATGGGTCGTGTAGGAACATCAATGTTATAAAAATTTCCATTAAAAATGTATATCTAAATAGAATAAAGACATGTGCTTTGTAACTTCTAAATCTTTCTTTAGGGAAGAGCAGTAGTTCTTACTAATTTTTGGTAGATGATGAGTGTCAATGAGCTGAAAACAGTTCCATCATCCCTAATATAAATAACCAAATGATAAGATTCTATGTCTGGAAGTACACTTTTTTAAGCATGAAAACATTGTATGCATTTTTTTCTCCTACAAATTTTTAAATCTTTCTAAAATTAAATTTAAATTTTAATTAAGTTACAGCAAAGAACAGAAAATCAATCCCGCATGCAAGATATTGTTTGTATCATCCTTTATGTATATATTTAAATATTTAACTTTAAGAATCGTGTAAGTGATGTTTCTAATATTTTATAAAATGCATTAAAATTTTTATATTAAGTAGAAAATAAAAACATGTAGCCTACTTCATTACTAATATTGATGGCAAATTAAAAAAAACGATATAAATTTTAATATTCCATAATACAGTTGTATAGATTTGTTAAGAAATATTTTAGAATTTTTTTTTTTTTTTATATTTTGCTTAATTATAAAATTTTTAAATTAAAAATAAAAAAAAATGTAATTACCAAAGTAACAAAGCTTTTTGGTTTATTACTTTGTAAAAATTTAGATGTAGTGTTTCAGTTTTTAATCGTTTAATTTTATACTAAAAAAAAACCTAGCAACTTTATTTTGATGATTGATTATTTAAAATGTACTAGAAAACACGATACCTGAATCATCTTTACTACTTTAGCCTTTTTTTTTCTGTATTCAGTTATATTAATGCAACTTAAAATAATCTAGCTAAAATAAAATTAATAGCAATCATTAAAAGACTTTCTAAATTTGTTTGAATAATTAAAAAAAAATAATTGAAAATTCAATGAAATGTATTTTATTATTATTTTTTAATTTTTTTTTTAGAATTCTTAGATAAAATTTAACTTTGACGTACAGGGTGTTTCGAATTCCTATTACGAACTCCCAGGGCTTGTAGATGGAACCGAGCAGATAATGCTTAGAATAGGAACCCCAGTCCGGAAACGCACCGCGCCACAAGTAAAACATAATCAAGAGTTTATAATAATAAATATTCTTGCTTCTGCTGGGTCAAATAGCGTTACTGACGTGAATGCCAATTGCGATAAAAAAATGTTTCCAGTTTTCTTGTACGGAAGGATGTTTTATCCAATGAACTGTCATGTGAGGTCAAGAAAAGGTGTCATTTTTGTTTTGCAGTTCCAGTTGTTTGTTTGCCTCCTGGTCTACTACAAGAGCTGCTCAATACACCAACTTCGTTGTAATTGTATCTGCGAAGCATGTTCTAGTACACGAGCTTAACATCACCTGGTGTGTGTTGAATCTCTTGTGCCGCGGCCAGAATTCGTGCAAGCAAATGTTCCTCCGACCCTATAGAGATCTCGTAAATACGGCTCTTCATGTGGCTCCACAGGAAAACGTCGAGTGGAGTTAAATTCGGCGATCGTGGAGGCCAAGCAATTGGGCCACTGCGGCCTTACCATCTTCCCTCCGGTCGAGATGATCTCGGACGGCAAGTGCAAATTGATTTTGGTTTGCTTGTGGCGCGGTGCGTTTCCGGACATGGGTCCGTATTCAAAACGTTATCTGCTCGGTCCCCTCTATAAGACCTGGGAGTTCGTAATAGGAATTTCGAAACAACCTGTATATTACATATAAAATCCCTACAACTGAACTACATTGTTAGTATTAAATTTTATGTTGATCATTGTATTATTGTTTGAGTTATAAACTACACACACATGCATACAATTTTGAGATGTTAAGTAAAATGGCCTTTCAAAAAAGGCAATGAAGCATAAAAAATTTAGTCGATTTAGAAACGATAGCTGAATTTTAACTAAGAATATCAGTGGATTATTCCTTGATCTAATGAGGTTCTAGTCATTAATAAATTAAAATCTACATCTATTTGTTTTCCAATATAAAGACCAAAAATTATACGAATACTCAAGAAGAGTCAGATAATTTGTTTCCTTAGGATTACAATTCCCTTCCTCCCAAACAATTTTCCTGTCTCAACAGTGTCTATTTTCGTTTATTAACGCTTAATTCTCCTTTTATGTAAAATTAATATCTTTTCTTGTATTAAGTATTAATTAAATACATGAAAACTTATTTTCCCTAATTTCAATTAGTAGCAAACGTAAATGCCTTACGAAAATATGTGGTTTTAGTTGACGTACTTGTCGTTGGTTTCAGACAACTGTCTTTGATGTGGTTCCTGATGTTGCAATTCTTCCTATAATTTCCGTATGGTAGTCACGTGGCATATTCCTCCCAAAATGAAGTTAAATTATAAAAAGGGACATTGTCAGATTTACCAAAATATCTTAATTTCAGCTTCTAGGATTATCTAGAATTTCTTAATTACACCATTGCGTTACAAAATAAATTTACACTATTTATTTACTTATTTATTTGATGATTAAAAGTGGCTATAGAAATTCTACGTAGTTTCAAAACAAAGGAAAACGAAAACAAACAACAAAATCTACATCAATTACAAGAATTTGTTATGAACAGTAACGTACAAATGCAATGATAATTAATCAGAATAAACTAAACCCGATCTAAGTAACTAATTCCTGTAGAGGTTTTGATTTTTTTTTTTTAAAAAAAAGTTTTTTTTTTTTTTTTTTTGCAATTGTGTTCTAAACAGAGTTTTCATTAACCTATAGTCGTTATTTTCGTTATTACTATGAATGTTTCGGAAGAACCAAGAACCGATAGATACACTTTCCTTTGATTTATTATAAAATTCCTTAGTCATATTATATTATATTATATTATATTTACAAAAGCACATAAAATACATTTTACTCTTTTATTCAATCAACCGTAGAGCATTAATAAAAGAATTAACTACATTAAAATATATTTTTTTTTGATGGTGTTCGAGGTTTCCATATAAACGTATCTTCAGCTGTGATTCCATTTATAGCTTTGATGTTCAGTACGTTTGTTACCCTAAATAAAAATCTCCTAATTTCGTGGCCGGAACAAAGTTCACCGTGACCTGGGCTCCAATTTATCTGTCTCATTACTCAGTGGACCAAGTTGTCTCACTACTATTTATTGGAAGTCGTGGAGGGTTAACGCTACCTGCCCACGGCCAGCAACGATGGTAATGGGTGAACACATGCATCAGTTTAATGGCTGCTATAAGGTAAATGCCCCCGAGAAATAACAAGAACCTCTTCTTCTTCATTCTTGAGATTAGAAGCACAAAAGCAAACAAAAACCAAAAAAGAAAACTGTCCTTACTGTTGCAAGAACAGTACTAGCTATTGTTCCTGGAGATGCCCTATTATTTGTTTCCCTAATTCTCAGAAAAATGTAGTCTAAAGAAATGACTTCTATCTAGGAAGAACACCCCTTTGAGCTATTTTATGGAGTTCCTCACTATTATTACCACCAAGTTTAGCCTCCCCCTCCCGACCCCCGCCCTTATAACAGAATGAACTTCAAACAGTAATGTATTTGAGAAATTAATTTTAAATTTCTAAAAAGAAAATGAACGATTTAAAGTATTCTTTTATCAACAATGAAGATTTGCATTTTGAAAACCTGAAGACAATTCGACATCTCTTAGTAGGAGTTTTTACTTATTAATAATTACTTTATTTAGTTAGTTTACTTCATTTGCCAATATTTAGTAGCAAAAATTCCGATATTTTAGTAGCAAAAAATACTATTTTTAGCAGTAGGCATTTCGAAAAAAAGAAACAAATTATCATCGCTTTTGGAAATAATAAAAAAAAAAACTGATGCAGAGCTTTGAGAAGATGACCATGTTCTTCAATAAATGAACTTGTTATTACTTTATATATAATTTATTAGCAGAAATGTTCTTTATCAACAAACACAATGTATAATATTCTTAAACAAAAATAACATATAAAGAAAATACTTATTCTTCTTAAATTCTTCAGATACAAATCCACTTCAAACTTTCATTACTTGAGAATTCTTCTTATTAATTTATCCGTTCACTAACGGTTCACAAAATAGTTCTCAAATATTCCTTTCTTAAATAGTCCTTTAAGTAATGTTCATAGACAGTTCTTTATATTGTTCATAAACAGTTCTTTATAATCCAAGTTCATAATTCACAGGAAAAATAAAACCACCTACCATCTTTATGGAGAATTCATCCAACTCTCACTTTTAATAACAATTTCGAACATCGTCGCGCTATTCACGTGCTAATCTATTTCACGCAATACTTTTCACTGTTCAAATCAATCAATGCCTTTTTAATTAACTTTTACTTATTTTCCACAGAACTAATATGGGCTAAAAAAACATGAGACGACTAAAATATGGACATCATTCATTCAAAATTTCCGTTAGTATTACCATTCATTGCAGAAATTAATGTGAATTTTCTTTTCATTCTTATCACTTTGTCAGTCAGTGAGTAATTGCCATTCAAGAAATATAAATAAAAATTATGCATTGACATTATTAACCTTAGAGACATTTAAAATTAAACGTAATTTTAAACAAGAGATATTTAACCAAGAAAACAGATCTATTCGATTTAACAAGATTACGTGTAAAATATATTGTATATGTACGTAGATATCCTAGTATAGAAATCTGGTCTTTGAATTGGTTTTTAACAAATTCCACATTTCTGTCTTGCTTTACTTATATATATTCTTCAAAACATTTTTTAATTTTTTTTCTAATTTAGAATTTTGATTTTTTTAAATAAGTGGAAATTAACATTCGGATTGAAATTATTGGAAAACACACCTCTTGGTATTTTACTCTGATAACATCGTAAAAAGTTTCATGCAGTCTCCTTATGGTGCATCGAAAAACGTGCACTGATTAGCATCACATTATGTCGATGTTTTTTTTATTGTTATACTTCATAATAGATTTACTCCGCATTTTCCTAGATTAACATAATCTCATTGCATTTATCTCTGACTTCACTTGACTCAACTGTCTCCAAAAGATAATTGTAAAATGATTTACTTAACGATTCTTGATCTCACTCTGAAGAATCGAAACCAACTTAAATTTAAGGGTAAAACTTTTGTCTTTCAATCCTTACTACGTCCGTTGCTGAACTCTTCTCAGTCTGAATCAAATTTAATCGAGTTTTAGAAATCTCAAGTAACTGTCTCTCCTAACCATCTCAGTCGGCAAACACCTTTCCCAAAAGCTCCTCCTTCATTTTAATTAAACCTGGCGCATGCGCCTATAGTGGACTTTTGAATCAGAATCCAAACACTGCCAACAATAGCTAACAGCTTTACTATATACATGAGTTATCAAGATTTCAGTAACTGTAACTGGCACCATTAAATAATTATAATATAAGACATATTTCTTTCTCTTCATAATATTTTAGCGCTTCATTTATTATTAACAAAATGCTTCTTATATTGTCTTCGCTGTTTCTTTCTGTTTTACAACTTTTTATTTTTTATTTATTTCATTATTATTAGACATTATAAAAGATTTTATTCTATTCTTTCTTTATCTACATCCAATTAATTTTAATTGGAACAAACATCAATAACCTACAGCATATCAAAAGATTAATATACTGTTCACCAAGCTCGCACTACCAATAAGCATTAGCATGTCCCATAATAATTTTTAGGATTATGACAATAACGTTTTGCTTACAGCAACGTCTTAAACTGTCCTTACAGCAACGTCTTAAAAGCTATCTTTATCTCATTAAGTTATATAAGAAATATGATTTTTCAAATTCTGAATTGTTTTTCCATCATCTTCAACACCGGTTTGATTTTGTTTTTGTTTTCAAAAACTTTTTTGATAAACTAGGGACAAATGCTGCTAAGATATTGAATTAGATTCTAATTGACGATTATTGAAAAACACCTGATGTAAATTTAGTAGCAATAGATTTCACTTTCGTCAAAGGAAGACAAATGGACTTGTTACCAATGTTATTGTAACATTTATTACGATTGTTCTTCGTTCATTTTTGACAAAATTATTCGTAATTTGCTGATTAAACTTTTCAGTATGGCTTAAAAATGGTATATCCTTTTTTTGTTAATTACTTCCTCTCTATTCTCAGCATTTCTAATCCTTTAGTTCTTTAACATTTTCTTCACCTTCTGTGTTTTTTGCAGAGCGACTTTTTTTTGCTGCGTATTTTTTGGCCACGAGTGATGGTGTACTGAATTGTCTCTTTTAGAATAGGATCACTTTTCAAACGTTAATTACTGATATAATGAATTATCTTTAGAAACAGACATTAACTGGATTTTACATATTGCAGGAGCTTTTATTTTTAATTACAAATTTGTAAATATTTGAGAGATGGAATGACCTTTAAAAATTAAAAAGAAATTTTGACAATAATGCAAAATGGTTAAGAATCTGTCCTTACAGAATTCGTCCATTGAGTAACTTGTGCTAAAACAAATGATATGAAAAATAATTCTTAAAAATATATATATTAAAGGGCAACAATTACGAGAACCTTAAAGGACAATGGGCAAAACTCTATGGGAAGTTGCCCCACCCCTGTATAGTGATAAGATATATACATAAAGAAAGATCTCCTTAAATAGAACATATTTTATTATTACAACTCGTCTCAATTATTAGTCCTTTCGGAGTTACATAATTCTAGATGTGACTATCTAGTTGGCATCGTTATTCGCGAATTTATTATTTAATTAACTTTTAATAATTATTAAAGGTAATTAATAATTAATATTATCATTTATTTCAAGTACATAATAATTATTTACATGTAATAAATGAAATAATATTTACTGTTACTGAAAATAATTATTAAATGATAATTAATTAATACATCCGGGAATTAAGATAGTCAGTCACATCTAGAATTACATAACTCCGAACGGATTAATAATTGAGACAAGTCGTAATAATGAAAAATGTTCTATTGATGGAGATCTTCCTTACGTATATATCTTATCGCTGTACAGGGGTGGGGAAGATCTGCCCATTCTCCTTTGTTATCTTTGACTATGATCTCGTAGATTGTACAAAGAAATTGGACTCCTTGTATTTCAAAGGATTTTAGTTCAGAAATTCAAACACTAGTGTTCTAAAATAAAAAAATAAAAAAATACAATATATAAAAAACATTTACTTAATAAACATAGAACAGTTTAAATTTACTTGCAAGTTTGGGCTATTCATTGTCGTTCTGAAATTTTTTTGGATATTCAAAAGTTTGCATACTAATAGGACCTGTTATTGCAAACTGTATCGCTTAGTGGCTGTGAATCACCAAAAATATCTTGAGGTAATGTTGGAGTCCCTGTGATCTCATTTTGACTTGTTTTCTGACGATAGCGAAAATTACAAGGCAAAAGCATGGTCAGGAATCGCTGACGGACTCAATGGATATATCCCTGTTGCACGGAACCCATAAACTCCATGTTGGACTGTTGCAGATTGGATCCAAGCTTCATTCAATAATGCACCGAAGCTTACACGGGAAATTGCTGTTCTATCTTTTGTCTTTATCCAGTTATTTGCACATCTGGTAAAATGTAATTTGAATGACTTGAAAAAGATTGTGTCTAATGGCTGAAGGTAGGGAGTCGAGTGACTCGGTAGGCAGACTAATTCAATATCATGAGACACGGCAAATTCAAGAGTTTGAGGATCATTTAAATGAGATGCGTGTCCATCTAAAATTAAAAGTACTTTTCCTAATGGTTTCCTCGGCAAAAAGTGATTTTTGAGCCAGTCAAAGAAAATCTCACTGTTTATGTAGGA